>QLTV01003783.1:1819362-1839275 GCA_003457575.1 Thermophis baileyi
GTGGCGCAGTTTCGGGATGGCGGAGAGCCAGCGGGGCGGCACAGATTGCTTGGGAGAGGCCAAGGAAGCTCTCCGCTATCCCGGAACCGCGCCGTGAGGCGGCGGCGGTTTACTGTTGAGGCTTCGAGCCTCAGCGCACCGAGCTGGAAGGGAGACAGGCGGGCAGGAAGGACGCGGCGCAGTTTCGGGATGGCGGAGAGCCAGCGGGGCGGCACAGATTGCTTGGGAGAGGCCAAGGAAGCTCTCCGCTATCCCGGAACCGCGCTGTGAGGGGGCGGCGGTTTACTGTTGAGGCTTCGAGCCTCAGCGCACCGAGCTGGAAGGGAGACAGGCGGGCAGGAAGGATGCGGTGCAGTTTCGGGATGGTGGAGAGCCAGCGGGGCGGCACAGATTGCTTGGGAGAGGCCAAGGAAGCTCTCCACTATCCCGGAACCGCGCTGTGAGGCAGCGGTGGTTTACTGTTGAGGCTTCGAGCCTCAGCGCACCGAGCTGGAAGGGAGACAGGCGGGCAGGAAGGGCCGCGGCCACGAGCCTCAACAGGTAACCCACTGCTGCCTCGGCGCGCGCCGGGAGCCTCTTCCTCCACCGGCCTGGCATGCCAAACTTTGCGTGGCAGCGGGAAGCAGCCTGAGAGCCGGGGCGGCCCCCCCACATGCTCTGCGGCCCAGCCGAGCCCCGCGCACCTCTCTGCCTCCCACCTTGCCTGCCTCCTCCTCCTGCCAGGCAGGGAGGGAGGGCAGCGAGGGGGGCAGCCGCTTCCAAGTGCAGGCCTGGCCCTCTCCCTGACAGAGGCAGCTTGCGGCTGTGAACGACCCTCACCGCCCGCCCTCCTGGAGCACCACAGCCGCGTTTCACTTTCTTCTTTCTCCTGCCACCACCCCTCTTAGCCCCAACGCAGCAGTTGTGTCTCCCCCAAGGGCCGCCCATCCACCTACTGGCCAGGCCTGGCCTGGCCAGAAGCGGCGCTTCTCCCGTCACGGGCTGTACTTTTTTCCTCTGCCGCTTTTGCCGGTGGGGGGTGAAAAGCGAGCTCCAGGCAGTGGCAGGTGGTGCTGCCCGGCCTCTCGGACCGTCGCCCGCCATTGCCTGGAGCTCGCTTTTCAACCCCCCCCACCCAAACCCGTGCAGGGAAACTCCCAGGGAGTTCCAGGACGCCCCGAACTCTGGAGCTTTTTCCTGCACGGCTTTTGCTGGCGGGGTGGTGGTGGTGGGGAAAGCGGCCGCCTGGAGCTCGCTTTTCAACCCCCCTGCCCAAACCCATGCAGGGAAACTCCCCGGGAGTTCCAGGATGCCCCACCGCCGCCCCTCTCGGCCCCAGCGTAGCAGCTGCATCTCCCGTCAATGCGAGGGCTGCTAGCTCCCTTCCCCGCGGCCGGGCGGCCCCAACATTCTTGCCTACCTTCAATCCTGATGGGAGCTCTAGCTGCAGCGGGGGCTGAAGGAAAGTCCCAGAGTGGTGGCAGCGGTGCTCCAGGAGGGCGGACCTCGCATGCGCATGCGCAGAAGAAAAATCCGGGAAAAAATCCCCCCCAAAAAATTCAAAAAAATTAAAAAAAAAAAGATGGCGGCACCCACGGACCGGCACCGACCGATCCGGTTTGGTGACATCATCGTGACATCACCAGTGGGCCGCTACTGGTTCGGGAGAACCGGTCTGAACCGGGAGGAACCCACCCCTGTCCTAGGGTCTTCTAAGTGGTTTCCAAACATTTCTTGATAAGCTTTCTGTGATGTGTGGTAATGTGATATGATATATTATTATTGTATCTAAAACACAACAACCTGGAAAAAATTTCCTTAAACTGGTTTAGAGTCAAGATGGCAGGAATAACCATAAGTGTGTAGATATACCCAGAAGCCAAGGACAGAAATGTATGTTGAGTTTGCTTTGAAAATGGGTAGATAATTATTCATGGCTTCTCTGCAGATACAATTGCCTGCCTGTTCATGGCACAATTGGGTGGTGCAGGTACTGTAAGCTGCTCTATAAACAGAGAAACTACAACTCTATTTAAAAAAAATTTTTTTTTAAATGCCATCATAAAAATAATTCTGAGTAACAAAATTATTTATTTGTAGCTAAAAAAAAATCTAGCTAAGCATATTGCTCTTTCTGAAAAGGAGTTGATAATCAAAACTAATTACATTTGAAATATACTATAGAAAGTTAGCACCCACCCCTCCTAGAAGAATGAAATATTTTAGGAATTATTAAAAAGGAAGAATATTATATTTCCCCTAAAAGAGAAATAGAAATCTTAAGAGAGACAGAAACTCAGAGCTTCAGCTCCCTGCCCCCAGCAGATATTTAGTGCCCATTGAGAAGGACTGGGCCAGCCTATCTACAAAACAAAAGATCTTCAGCTCCAGGGTGATGGGATTAAGACATGACTCTCCAGGACATAATAGGATTATCTATCAGCAGAGATCACCACATTGCACAACCAAGCCCTTACATTACATCAGCTCAAGGTTCAACCAAACTTGACTTCAAGACAAACATGACCCCACATGGCCCCAAGTGGGAGTCTGACTACAGCCAATAGAATACATTTCTTGCACAGGAACAGGAAGCTCAAGGGCAAGGCCCAAGAGAGGATATAAATAACCTTCACTCTCCACTCCATGTGGTCAGTTGCACCAGGACCATGTGCTTGATGGTTCTGCTTCATTAAACCATCTTTCCAATCAGCCTCCATGTTTCCAATGTCTTTCTCCCCACTTGGAACTGAACCATTTCTTCCAACAATTCCAATAGGTGCATGCTGCTCTTTCACATCAAAGCTCTCTCAAGACAATGTGAATCATATATAAAATTTCTCAAAGTGTTAACTGTATTTTGGTAGATGAATACTCAGAAGCAAATTCCATAAATGTAGCTGGCTTTATCATTATGAACGTACAATTATAGCCTAAATGTGTTTATTTTAAAAATACAAGAAATAGCAAATACATAGCTGAATTAAATATTCTTTAAAAACATTTCTTTTCAGTATTCTCCACTATTTTTAATCTTTTTTTTTCCTGAAGTCTTGGCTGGGTCTCTAAGAACCCTGAAAGGTCATTATTTTTATATTTTATGCTTGTTTGTAGAGTTGTACAAAGCTCTATGGATGTTCTTAAAAGAGCCGCGGTGGCGCAGTGGTTAGAGTGCAGTACTGCAGGCTACTTCTGCTGATCACCGGCTGCCAGCAGTTTGGCAGATCGAATCTCACCAGGCTCAAGGTTGACTCAGCCTTCCATCCTTCCGAGGTGGGTAAAATGAGGACCCAGATTGTTGGGGGCAATATGCTGACTCTGTAAACTGCTTAGAGAGGGCTGTAAAGCACTGTGAAGCGGTATATAAATCTAAGTGCTATTGCTATTGCTATTGCTATTCTTCCCTCTGATTGATGTCAAGCAGCCTCAAGCCCCATTATTCTGTTCAGCAGTATGGTCCCTGAGTCTTAGAAGTAAGAACAGAGGCTCCTTAAAGCTTTCCCAGATGTACCAAAGGATGCTACTGGTAGGAGCAATCTGTGTTCTTGGGCAGGACACTCTTAAAGTCACCTGTGACTTGCTAAAGCCCCAAAAAGCTTCTGCACATGTGTAATTCTTACCAAGAGGAATATTGGTTTTTCCAAGTGACAGAGCAAAATGACAGCAGTAATATTTTATTAGTTAGCCATAAGGTCATATCAAAGTACAAATAATTAAATACAATCATCCATAGCACCGTAATTAGAAATCTACAGCTCAGCCTATATATCATTATGACCCTTACCATTTTAGCCCAATTAGGTCAACACATGCAGTTCTCAGTTACTGGGTTTTATTAAGCAAGGAGGATATTTTATAAGTGATATTTATGTGTCAACACAAGCAAAATATTTCATTCTGAGATATGGGTCCCAGTGGGCTGTTTCTCTTATGTAATGATTTACTTTTGTGCTATACAACTCACATTCAAATAATGTTTGTGCTACATCCCCAGTCTCCAGTGTACCACAGAAACATATACCTTCATCAAGAGGGGCTCATTTAAAGCTTCCCTGTTTTATCATTCTGTCTAAATCTCACATTATTAAATCTTAAATTTTATTTATTTATTTGTTTGTTTATAGTCTGCCTTTATTATTATTTTTTACAAATAATTCAAGTGGCAAACATATCCAACACCCTGACACACACCTTCCTCCTCCTATTTTTCCCACAACAACAACCTGGTGAATTGGGTTGGGCCGAAAGAGAGTGACTGGCCAGTGGTCCAAGGTTACCCAGCTACCTTCTGTGGCTAAGGCAGGATTAGAACTCATAATCTCCCACTTTCTAGCCTGGCGCTTTAATCACTAACCCAACTGGCTCTCATAAATAAACTCCTTTATAAAATACTTGGGTATTTAAATAAATAAAAATGCTAAATGTGAAGCAATTAATTCATTTCAGCATACTAGAGAAGCTGAGAGTAGCTATATATTTTATAACAAGGATTCTTTGTGGAACAATTTTCTTAACTTGTTCTCCTGATGCTGCTAAGAAAGTGGCAGGAAGCCTACAACTCTTAATGTAATTTGTAACTTGTACTATCCAGGAAGAGTCTAATTGAACCCTAGCTCTTCTATCAAGCAAAATTTGGGGAGTTTCCAAAGAAGTATGTCTCCGCCAATAATTATATATCCTTATTTCTGAGTGGGAACATAGCATAGATATTCCAAACACAGTTCTAACTGCAATTCTTTTATCCACACCCAATATTCTCCACAAATGATATGACTGCTTTTGTTCTAAGAGTAATACATGTTTTAAATCCAATACTTCAATCACATATAAGATCGTGGACCTATTTTCCATGAATCACATGTTTGCTTTTTTCCTAAAATTAGGAAGTAAGGAGGAAAAAAACAGCACAAGTACAGTATGGACTTTTGGGGAGCCTTGGAGAAATGCACAGGGGACCCTTTTAACATACTCCATGCATGAAAACATCAGCTTCAGAAGAGATACAGTCTGGAGAAAACATGTGGGTTTATTTCGGGGCACAGAGCAAAACACAAAGGAAGATTGGGGGGAGAGGAAGAAGACCCAAGAATAGATTTAGGCAGCCATGGCTATGGGTAAGTAGGGAAAAGGTTCAGAAAGATCAATGGGCAGGTCCACACACAGATGAGGCAGAAGAAGGAAGAAGAAAAGAGGTCTTGCTATGCTTACCCCATAAGACCCAACTTTGTGTTTCTGCCAAAATTTGTAACAGGCAAAAATTCTAGGCTTGGGTTCTGCTGAACCACAGACGACATAGGATGAATGACAAGCAAACCTTCTAAAATTCACTGGTTTGGAGATTAAAACTAAATACTTTTCTCATTTCTTGTATACTCTTAAAGCAAACTGAATGAGGGAAAGATTCAAGAAGTCTTTCTTTGCAGCAGTGGTGTGTTGCTACCGGTTTGCCCCAGTTTGGGCGAACTGGTAGCAGCGACGGTGGGAGGCTCTGCCCACCCATCCGGACGTCATCACGGATGATCTGCGCGCGCACATCTCCGAACTGGTAGCAAAGGTAAGTGAAACCCATTACTGCTTTGCAGGCACAGAAGCAAAATCGAAAGTGAAGGCAGGTTGCAAAGTTGCATTGAAATCATATTGGTAAGTATCATGTATTAAATTTAAAAATTGACTTTTAAGCTGATCTGAGCCTTTGTCCATCTCTCCAAATGCCTTTGTTTTGAAAATATGTAATGTTGCTTGCTCTCACTTCTACAATGGAATTAACAAGAGTACACAATCTTTTTGAACTAAAGAAAAACATGGATAAACCTGGACAAAACTAAACCTGATTTTATTTCTGTGACATTTACATTTAAATTATATGCTGTTAATTAAATACAGTTAACCATTTCCTTAGCATATTAATAATACTATTCAATCATATGAAGTATTACCATTAATACTTTTACATTAATTATTAAATACATTAATAAAATGTATTCCCGGCGTGGCGCAGTTCTAGGATGGCAGAGAGCCCAAGCAAGCTCTGCCGCCACCGCTGCTGCTGGGCGCATCCATACAGGAGAACTCCCCGTCTATGTGCCCAGACCAGGTGTGTGTGTGTGAGAGAGGGGGGGGGAAGAGAGAGAGAGAGAGAGAGAGAGAGAGAGAGAGAGAGAGAGAGAGTGATAAAGTGAGAAAGAAAGAAAAAGGAAGGAAGGAAGGAAGGAAGGAAGGAAGGAAGGAAGGAAGGAAGGAAGGGAAAGAAAGAGGAAGGAAGGAAGGGGGGGAGAGAGAGAGAAAAGAAAGAGAAAGAAGGAAAGAAAGAGAGAGAGAAAGAAAGAGAAAGAGAAGGAAAGAGGAAGGGGAGAGAGAGACAAGAAAGAAAGAAAGAAAGAGAAAGAGAAAGAGAAAGAGAAAGAGAAAGAGGAAGAAAGAGGAAGAAAGAGGAAGGAAGGGAGAGAGAGAAAAGAAAAAAGAGAGACAAAGAAAGAAAGAGAAAGAAAGAAAAAGGAAGGGAGAGAGAGAGACAAGAAAGGAAGAAGAAAGAAGGAACGAAAAAGAAAGAAGAAAGAAAGAAAGAAAGAAAGAAAGAAAGAAAGAAAGAAAGAAAGAAAGAAAGAAAGAAAGAAAGAAAACTTATGACCACAATTGAGCCCAAAATTTTGGTTGCTGTCTTCAAAAGAGTGACCATTGTCTTTCAAATGCAGATGGACTGCTGAATCTTGTCCTGACGGGTTCTTCTATGCTATGTCATGTGTTTGTGAAGTGGTTATTTTGTTTCTCCAGTATACAGATCTGTACATGTCTCACTGCATTGTATTGCATATATCACATTGCTCAGTTTGTGTCTGGGTGTTTTATCTTTGGGGTGGGCAAGCGTCTGCCTTAGTGGATTTGAAGTGTATATGTATATTGTTGAAAATACTTCTGAGTTTTTCAGATATTCCTGCAACATTTCATTTGTTGCTCTCTTCTTGTTATAGAGGAGCTCCTGCTGTGTCTGTTTGGGGATTAAATGAAAGCCCAGTTGGGATAGCCACAAGTTCTGAGAGCTTCCTTGATGTGTTTTAGTTCTTTTTCTTTTCCATCTTTGCTGGTAAGGCATACTTTCAGCCTAGTGGTGTAGGTTTCTGATCACTACCATTTTGTGCTCCAGTGGGTGGTGGGAATCAAAATGTAGATACTGATATCTGTATGTGGGTTTTCTATAAACTTCAGTGTTAAGGCTTCTGTCTTCCTGAATATGATCTGCACAGTCCAGGAAGGCCAGACTATTTTCTTCCCAGGTGAATTTAATGTATCTGTCCACAGAGTTGATGAGTTTGGTGAAGGCTTCCAATTCCTGTGTTTTAATCTTGATCCAAGTATCGTGCACATACCTATATCAGTGAGTGGGTAGAATTCCTGTGAAAGAATTTAAGGCTTTGGTTTCTGCCTCTTCTATGTAGAGATTGGCCACAATGAGAGACACATGGCACAGCCTTGTTTTTTTCTGTAGAAACCTTCATTGTATTTAAAATAGGTAGTGGTCAGACAGAGGTCCAGCAAGGTACATATGCAATCTGGGCTGAGGTTGGTTCTGTCACCTAATATGCTGTCTTGTAATAGTTGTTTCTTCACTACGGTGACAACTTTAGTTGTTGGAATGTAGGTGAAGAGTGAAATCACATCATAAGAAATCATAGTCTCACCTGGATCCAGTTTTAGTTTTGAAACCTTGCTGACAAAATCCTATGAATTGTTGATGTAATGGGTGGTGTTGCCTACCAGAGGGGCTAATAAGATAGTTAGATGTTTTGCAATCTTGTAGGTGATGGAGTTGATGCTGCTGACAATTGGTCTGAGTGGAGTTCCCTTTTTGTGGATTTTGGGGAGTCCATAAATGCATGGAGTATCTTCCCCAGGGTAAAAGCAATAGTATTGTGGCTTTTCATTGGCATTGTCCTTCAGTAGTAGTTGCAGGAAATCAATGACCTTTTTCTTATAACTGCTGTTAGGATCTTTCTTCAGAGTCTCATATGTAGCAGTGTCCTTCAGAAGACTGTGAAAATGAATATTCTACCAACACTGCTTTACCTGTTCCAAACAGTACCTATAAAAATTGAGAAGAAATTCTTTGATGAACTGAACACACTGATCTCGAAATGTATTTGGCAAGGAAAAAAAGCTAGAAACTGAAAATGTTACAAGAATCCAAAGAAAATGGAGGATTTGGATTACCAGATTGGCTTTTATACTATCAAGCATGTGTTCTAACATGGCTAAAAGAATGGATAGACACAAAAGATTACTATATTTAGAAGGATATGACTTACAAATTGGATGGCATGCATTTTTATGGTATGAGAAGAATAAAAGCCACCGGTATTTCCAAAATCACTACGTAAGAAATTCATTATTGTTTGTGTGGGGAAAAATAAAAGCCAAAATCTATTTGAGAATCCCAGGATGGCTCTCAATGATGGAAGTGTTTATTCATCCAAATCTGGTGAAGTTTGAGAAAATTTTGACATATAAAGATATTTTGAATACTGAAGGGAAACTAAAATCTAAGCAAGAGCTTGAAGACCACGGCATTGAATTATCATGGTGGCCTCAACTGCAAATACAATCTAGATATGATAAAGATGCGAAAATGTATGGTTTTTATAAAGAACAGATATTGTTCCTTGGGATAGATAGAGTCCCTTGGGAGTTGGGCGGCATACAAATTTAATAAATAATAATAATAATAATTGTTGAACTCCAGTGAAAAGCTGATTAAGAAACTATATAACTTTCTACTAAATTTGAAAATGGAAGATGAACAAGTAAAAGAAACAATGATACAGTGGTCAAAAAACTTTGGATATAAAATTTATTAGAGNAATGGCAAAATATATGGGTAAGAAATTATACAGTAATAATAGCAACTTTGTATAAAGAAAACTTATATTAAATGTTTTATAGATGACACCTACCACCTGCTAGGTTAGCCAAAATGTTCAAAAATATGTCTAGTAAATGTTGGAAATGTAACCAAAAATCTGGCACATATTACCATCTGTGGTGGACTTGTGTTAAAGCAAAAAAAGTTTGGGCAAAAATACATTTAATATGGTTAGAAAAGATGTTAGGAAAACATGTAGATCTTAAACCTGAACTTTTCGTATAAAGAAAATTTATATAAAATATTTTATAGATGGCACCTACCACCTGCTAGGTTAGCCAAAATGTTCAAAAATATGTCTAGTAAATGTTGGAAATGTAACCAAAAATCTGGCACATATTACCATCTATGGTGGACTTGTGTTAAAGTTAAAAAAAATGGGCAAAAATACCCATGTGGTTAGAAAAGATGTTAGGAAAACATGTAGATCTTAAACCTGAACTTTTCCCATTAGGTATAGTATCAGAAAAATTTGATAAACAAAGTGTATATTTAATATTGCATGTATTAACAGCAGCGAGGATTGTGTTTGCTCAGCATTGGAAAAATGAAGAAATACCACTAGATGAAGAGATAATTAAGAAGATATTGGACTATGCAGAAATGGACAGACTTACATTGAAGATTAAACAGAAAGAAGATACAGAATACTATCAAACATGGAATTTATTTTATTAATGGCTGGAAAAAAGGGGTAAAGATTAGGAATATAATTTGTATTGTTAAGCAAACGAAATAACCCAAACAACACATTTACTAAGCCCTAAATAAATGTAATGGTAGAAAATTAATAGAACTTTATTTAAAAAAAAGAAGAAGACTGTCCACCTTGACATTGTAGTCATCTCTGTTCAGGATAACTGTGCATCTTCTGTGCTGGAAGATAGTGATGTTCGGATCCCTTCCTAGGGATGTCACTGCTCTCCTTTCCTGAATGGTGAGGTTGGGAGGGGATGTTTTGGTACTGGCAAGGGCTGCAGATACTTTCATCCTTAATTGTTCGAACTATGGAGAGGTCTCTAGTCTCTGTCTCCACAGACATTCCTTGGTGGACTTGGGAGAGATGTGTAGGTGCCATTTTGGCCATTCCATTGTGGTCTCTTGTGGCACAAGGTTCTGTGCACATTATCGGTTTTCTTTTGGCAGGCCACTCACAGTAGTGGACTCTGGTAGTTTGCTCTAGTACAATAATAGCTAACCTTTTGTTGTCGCATGCCGAAAGCGCGTGTGTGACAGCGCGTGTGTGCATATGCACCTATAATGCAATGCGCGCCCCCACCCCCTGCCCCTGCACATGCGCGCGCAATCCCCCCTGCTCCCCCCATCCCTGTGCATGCGCACGTGACCCTCCGTGCTCCCCCACGCCCCGTTTTGGGCTTAGTAGGCCTCCCTGCAGCCTCCTGGGGGCAAAAATGGGCCACAGGGGGCCCATGCCACACCCCCTGTGCCCTGTTTTGGCCTAGTAGGCCTCCCTGTAGCCTCCTGGGAGCAAAAAGGGCCACAGGGGGGCTGTGCCGCACCCCCCTGCACCCCATTTTGGGCCTAATAGGCCTCCCTGCACTTATAACCCATAATGCAATGCGCGCGTGACCCCCCCCCTGCATGTGCCCCCCCCGTGTGTGCGCAGCACAGACCCAAAAATCAGCTGGCTGGCAGAAGGCACACACACATACATGGTGGAGCTGAGCTGGGGCGACGGCTCGCATGCCCGCAGAGAGGGCTTTGCGTGCCACCTGTGGCACGTGTGCCATAGGTTCACCATCACGGCTCTAGTATGTCTCTTTTCTATGGCTTTCACCTGGCAGAACTTGATGTCAGCACCAGGGGTGGGTTCTGACTTACCTCGCTGCTGGTTCGCTTCCTCCCGTGCCGCATGGGCATGCGTGTGTGCATGTGCAAGTGCGCATGCGCAATGCTGAAAATCCAGCTTCTGCACATGTGCAGAAGCAAAAAAACAAGATGGTGGCACCTATGGTGCCACCGAGAAAGCCAGTTCAGGGGCGTGTCCAGCTGGCCATCGCTGCCGGTTCGGTGAGCGGGGAAAAATTCCCACTACCGGTTCTAAAGAACTGGTCCGAACCAGCAAGAACCCACCTCTGGTCAGCACCACTAGGTAAACCAGACCAGGAAATCAACTACACAGAAAGATTAAAACTACTTTTATGAGGTGGAACTTGCTAAAGTGGAGGAACTGGCTAATTCTATTAAAAAGGGGGATAAACCTTTTTTAGGTACATTAGTGACAAAAGAAGAAAAAAACTGTGCAATCACCCCCCCCCCCAAAGCAAACCATTCTTATGTTAAGGGAGGCCTAGATATAGCAAACCATCTAATACTTCTGCAGAGAGTCTTCTCAGAAGTAGATGCCAGTAACAAAAACAGGTTGGGGAAATCATACTAGTCCTAGCAGTGCAGTTTCTTTTCCAGGGTTTTTAGAGGTGGAGATGGCAGGTAAGCCAGCCCACTTAAATCTTAATAAAGCAATGGGTCCAGATGGTATTCATCCTAGAGTTCTGAGGGATCTTCTAGGTGTGCTCACTGGACAATTAACTGATCTGTTTAACCAGTTTCTTCTAACAGGTGAAGTTCCCAGGACTGATAAACAACTAATATTGTACCCATCCACAAGAAGGGGGTCAGGGAAGAAGCTGGAAATTATCGGCTAGTGAGCTTAACACCTGTAGTAGTGAAGTTAATGGTCATTCACAAGTGCACAACTTGATGTGGCCAAAGCAGCATTCCTCTGCTGAGGGTAATCAACATCAAACTAATCTGATTGACTTTTTAAACTATTTCACAATTTGTTTTGGATAAAGGTGATGCTGTGGACGTAGCCTATCTGGATTTTAGCAAAGCATTTTATACAGTTCCACATAATGAGCTCATAAAAAGAAGTTGGGTGGTCTAGTGGATAGGAAGTTGGTTCAGGGATAGATACAAGTCAGAGGTGGGTTCCTCCCGGTTCGGACCGGTTCTATAGAACCGGTAGTAACTTGGCGGCCTGGGTCGCTAGAACCGGCAGCGACCCAGGCCTGCCACGCCCCCGAACCGGTTCTTTTGGTGGCGCCATAGGCGCCACCATTTTGTTTTTTGCTTCTGTGCATGTGCAGAAGCTTTTTTTTAAGCACTGCGCCCACGCGGCGCAGCACTGAGCGAACCAGCAGCGAAGAAAAGAAGAACCCACCCCTGATCCCAGTGTGTGATTATTAAGGGGCACTGTCTGAACAGAGACCGGTCACTAGCGATATACCACAAGGCTCAGTCGTAGGTCTTGTTCTGGTCCCATGTGCTTATAAGTGATATAACAGAAGGACGGCTAGAAAAGGTTTGTTTTTTCTGCCGATGATTATAAAGTTGTATAATAGAGTTGACCTTCCTGAGGGTATTCGTAACATGGAAACGATTTGGCATTGCTGGAAAATCAGTCAAAAATGTGGAGACTGCAGTTCAATGTTTCTAAGTGTAAGATGATGCACTTGGAGAAAGAATCCTCTGTACTGTACCCCCAATACATGTTAGACAGAACAAGAGAAGAAAAGGATTCAAGTGTGCTCAAAGTTCAGGTGTGCAAAATGAGTTTAACAGTGTGGCCAGGCAGTTGTGAAGGCAAACACAATTCTGGGATGCATCACTAGAGGGATGAGCAGCAGGAAAAAGGAGGTCCTGATCCTGCTACATAGGGATATAGTTAGACCCCATTTGGAATGCCATCTCCAATTCTGAAGACCTCCCTTAAAAAAGATATTGATAAGACTGAGCGAGTCCAGAGATGGGCAACAAAAATGGTGCAAAGTCAGGAAGACAAAATGTATCAGGAAACACTGGAGGAACTGAATATGTACAGCCTGAAGGACAGAAGGGAAAGGGGAGGGGGGGAACATGACTGAAACTTTTAATATTATTAAGGATGTGAATAAGGTTCTAGAAGGCAGTATTTTCAATATTAAGCAAAAGTCAAGAACACGGGCATACCATCAAACTGACAGGAGGACAGTTCAAAAGTAATATTATTACTTCACAGAAAGAATAATGGAAGCTTGGAACCAACTTCTAGTGGGTCAGTTATCAGTAACTGAGTTTAAACATCCTTGGGCTAAACAAATATCCATCATCCAACAAAAATTAAAAATTAAAATTAAATTAAAATTAAAAAATTATAATACATGTAAAAAAAATGCTCAAAATGCAGACTTGATGCACCACTAGGTCTTTTTCTGCCATCAGTTTTCTGTTTCTATGTTTATTGAGACTGGTTTAATAACAACTTTGCAACTTTGCAACTTTGATTATGCTCTACCTTGTCCCCCTTCTTATGCTCCATTGAATCAGGGAGGAGTCTGCTGGAGCTGTTTCAAATGCTAATTTTATTTCCTCAGGCTTAAATAATGCTTTGGCCCCCTTTGCTCAGATAATGATTCTAGCATATTTCTGTTAAAGTTATTGTTCTTACTGTGTACTTCAGAGGTGGGTTGCTCCCGGTTTGGACTAGTTCTTTAGAACCGGTAGTGGGAATTTCCTCCCGTTCGCCGAACTGGGAGCGATCGGCAGTAGGCCACGCCCACGAACCAGCTCTCTCAGCAGCACCATAGGCGGCGCCATTTTGTTTTTGGCTTCTGCGCACTCACAGAAGCTGTATTTTGCTTCTGCGCATGTCCAGAAGCTGGGTTTTCAGCACTGTGCAGGAGCAAGCAAACTGCCCGCGAGGTAAGTTAGAACCCACCCCTGGTGTACTTACTTGCTGCTAGCGCTCTAATTCCATGACAATACTTATTTATTAACAATTGATCTCTTTCCCAGATTTACCTTATACTCTCTCCATACTTGTTATCTCCCAGCAAAGGAAATTAGCACTGATCCATCATTCGTCAGAGTAATCCTATACTTGTATTTGGAAATAGCTCGACTGAGAAGGATTGAGGCATATTAGGAGCAGTTCCACCCGTTTCACTACACTGAGCCTCCCTCCCCCGCCCTACACCTTTTGGCTGGGCCTGCCATTTTAAGTCCTCGACTTACAATAGTTCATTTAGTGACCATTCAAAGTTACAACGGTACTAAAAAAGAGTGACTTGTGATCATTTTTCACACTTATGACCACTGCAGCATCCCCATGGTCATGGGATCATAGTTCAGATGGCAACTGACTTGGCAACTGACTCATATTTATGATGGTTGCAGTGTCCTGGGGGCATGTGATCACCTATTGCGACCTTCTGACAAGCAAAGTCAATGGGGAAACCAGATTCCCTTAACAACAACTGCAGTGATTCACTTAACAACTGTGGCAAGATAAGTCATAAACTGGGGCAAAACTCACAACAAATGTCTCACTTAGCAACAGAAATCTTGTGCTCAACTGTGGTTGTAAGTCGAGGACTACCTGTATCTATTTACTCAGGACTGCTGATGTTGTTTTTCCATCAATGGACAACAATTGGCAGGAGGAAAAATGAAGTGCCATTTTCTGATTTTACTACTGTGACAAAATAGGGATTCAACTCTTTAGTCAGCATAATCTGTTCACACCTTTTTTGGCTGACTCAAGCATGGCTCTGTAATATTTTAGCTTTAGTCCATTAAAGTCAGAGTTAATGAAAAAGACAGCAACATTTTTTTATTAATTTCTAAGAGTAAGAAAAGGACCAGAGGAGGGGCAGGGGGGTAGTGGGTAGAAACAGCCTATCAAATAATTATGACCATGATGGGTTTAAAGTAAAACAACAAATGTTTTAAATTGTACCTAGAAACAATTTGGCAACCAATACACCCTGGCATTTAAAAGGGCATTCTATAGTACTTCTCTTGCATGGTCCCAGTGAGGAATTGGGCTCCAGTAACTTGCACCAGTTGAAACATCCAGCGCAAAGATAACCCATAAAAAGGATATTTCAGTTACCTGCCCTGAATCAAGCTAGGTAATATATAGCTGATGCAAGCTAAAAAAAAAATCATTAAGATGAATTTGTATCTAGACATCGCTAAGAGTCTTAATATTTAGAAGTTCACAGAACCCCAAGGTCTGAACCTGTCTTTTGAGAACAATTTTGGTTTGTAGGCTTAATAAATGGCTTCTAATATTGCTGAGCAATTCACAGAATGAAACGTCATAATCCATGTTACAAAAACCTGGAAAATTATGAAGTTCAAAAACATTCAAGGGTTGAAGTCTGAATTAAAATTTCAATATAAAAACCTCGCTAAGTTTTTTTAAATTGGATGACTCAACAAATGTTGAATATTTATAAATATCGTATCAGTTCTATAAGAAGTTTCAAAAGAGGGGAAGAGAGAAAAGAAAGAGAAAATGCTAATAACTTATCTTAAAAGCAGAGTAATGGTGTAGTAGAAGTAAAAACAACTTTATCTACAGTTAAAGTCATTCTCATAGATATTACTTCATACACAAATTGGCAGAGAGCTTCAAAGGGCAATTTTCCCCATTGTTATCCTACCAATTCTTTTTAATGATCCAGTAAGGGCTATACATATGTGAAACAATGAATGTAAACACTGAGTATGGAGCAATGTTATGAGGCAGGTAACAATTAAGCAGGATAAATGCCCATTATCATGGAAGCCTAATGACTACTGGCGATCATTCTCTGTTCAGGAACTGCTTGTTTCCCCCTCCAATTAGCTTGCTTGAGAGGTTCTGTTGCCTTCTTCAGCATTTACAAATAACAGAGTAGAAAATCTCTTCACTAAGAGTCGGTATCCAAAAGAAGTGCCAAGGTCTCTTTCCTGTCTTTATGCTCCATCTGCCAGGGGAAGTTTTAATTACATGCCAGAGTTCAGACAGACCAAGGTGGGCACACACATGTATTTCCGGAGCTGGCAATGAAGGGGCATCTTCATAACATCTCCTAGTATTGCCCTGTAGGAGGGAGGAGTCAGCACATCTCAAGCAATAACCTCCAGAAGATGCTGTGATGATGGTACCAACCAGGGTAGCTTTGAAAAAACACTTAGGCAATTGGTGGAGTATAAGCTAATCAATAGTTCCCAAAAATGATAGCTATTCGCTATCTCCATGGTACCATGCTTCTGAATATCAGTAACTGAAGAATAAACAGCAAAATGTGTTTACTATTTGCTCTGACCTCAGTAATCTGCTAATTTTTTTAATCTTAAAAAATTGCATAAAACTTTAATATGTTCCTCCCTTTTCTATGATATACACAACACTTGCTTTACAGTTGTCAAAAATAGAAAGATGCACATATGTAGAATTCTCTTGATAATGATTTGCCATTGTCTTCTTGTTTGATTTTGGAGTTTCTTCTCAGGGAGTTGGCCTGCCCATCACTTGCAACATTCTACCTTTGCTTTGTATTATCATTTGCTTCATGCTCTCTTTTGATGTGACCCTAGCTTGTTCTCACATTCCTATTGGTGTTGTTCTTATTGGGTTGAACCCACTGAACATTCCTACCACATCAAGGAAGAAATACAGGACTGTTTTCAGAACAACTACAACAGGGGTGGGTTCTGGCTTACCTCGCTGCCGGTTTGCTTCCTCATGCGCCGCGTGGGTGCGCATGCACAGTGCTAAAAAACCAAAAAACAAGATGGTGCCACCTATGGTGCCACCGAGAGAGCCAGTTCGGGAGCGTGTCCAGCCGGCCATCGCTGCCGGTTCAGCGAGCGGGGGGAAATTCCCGTTACTGGTTCTATAGAGCCGGTCCAAACCGGCAAGAACCCACCTCTGAACTACAAGTTATTATTTGAATCAGAATGAAATGGTCAGCACTTGTCCATGGACTCATCATGACTCGCTAACTCAGTGGCATATAACTCACCTTTAGGGCATAAACTTTACAACAATATTATTTATTATGCTTTTCTATCTGTCATGAATATTCTAATAATTTAAAATGCATAAAAATCACATCAACATAGTAAAAATCAGTTGTAATTATAAATGAAAAAAATTTCTAAATTATGACTAAATAGCGAACTTTTAGCATTTTCAAAATTTGCTGGTTTTAGTAAGGCACAAATAAGCATATACTTTACCATAATAATCTATAGGATATAAACATGCTAAATGTAATACAGATAATCCCTTTGGTTCTTCTATTATATCATCCGATTGCTAGTATATATTGTATTTTAATGGTTTATAACAGTGGCCCTCAACCTTTTGGGCACCAGAGGCCAGTTCCGTGGAGAAAAGTTTTTCTGCAGACCAGAGGCGACATGGTTTCATGTGCTGCCTGCCTCCTGTGGATGGGGCTTCACTTGTTTGCATGGCTCGATTGTTGGCACGCTGCGGCCTGGTGCCAATCCACAGACCAGGGGTTGGGGACCCCTAGTTTATAAAACAATAATAAATGGAAATATTGATTTAAGTTGCCAAAATTTATCATAGGTTATAACATAGTTAAGGGTCTGAGAAACTATTAAAAAAAAAACCCGGTCCCTTTTTCTTCATAGCATTGTTAGATTAGAAGTGAATATGACCAAGCACTGGTATTGATGGCCGAATCTAGTCTTGGATTCTGCCTCTCTCCTACACTCTCTGTTATGTTCTAACTGTTTCAACTGTGTTGCATGGTTCCAACCAGGTCCAGCGTTTGAGCGGGAAAAAGCTCAAACGCTATTGGCTGGTCTGTCTGACAGCTCCCTATAAAAGGGCAAGCTGTCAGACTGCTCTTTGCTGGTTGCTGATACAAGAGCTGAAATAAAGAGCTGCTTTGGAAGTCTGTCTCCTGTCATCTCTAACAGCCATGTATTAGAGTACCCTGACAAGGAGGGGTCTCTCTATGAAATAAGAGAGACTACCTGGAAATTTTACTTTTACTTTTATAGTTAGCACAAGAAAGAACTTGGAAGTAAAAGTTGATTGGTATAGAAATAATCATCTGTCCAGTAACATCATAAGGATTGAAACATCCAATAATGTGTGAGCATAGTCATAGAAAAGAGTACTGTATTCTGAACAACAGTAGAAGAAGCATCTGCAAAGGAAAAATGTCAGAATGAGTATGGGTAAGATAAATTTGCAGTGCTTCCAAATGCTGAGTTGAATACTTGTTTTGTTTGTTAGCTGAAAATGAAACTATTTATCTACAATTTATTGAATACTTCTCTGCGAGTACCGGTTTCCAAAAGAAAGGCTTTTTACATTCTTCTTGAAGATTAAGGCTTAATACACTTGAAAAAGGCAAATTTAAAATACAAGAAAACTCTTGTTGTGTTAGCCAGTGCAAAAGTACCATAACACCCATATTATAAGTATTACAAAGTCCATCCTATGTGACCCTGAGTAGGAAGTTAGGTTCAGGCCTATGTAAGGGGCGTGCATAAGTGCACCAGCGTGCCTACCGTCCTGTCCTAAAGTCCTCATGTATTCGAAAAATATGTACTCGAAAAATATGTACCCAAAACTATGTTTGTACTTATTATATACTGATATTAATATTTATACTTTACCTGTTATCATATACATGCTTGACAAAATAAATAAAAATAAATAAATAAATGTAATGGTGGGAGTTCTGGGGTAGGAAGATGAATTGAAAAGGAATGGTGAACTGAAAATGTTTCCACCAAAGTGGAGACAATGATCGTGGTGAAAACCAAGCAATCAGTGTGTTGGCTGGTTCTTTAGAAACTTTCCAGATAAGGAGAAGACAGGAGATTGCCCACCCATGCTCCTGATGGCTGTTTCTTGCAAGGAGACAGCAGGACAGCAGGTTTGCATAGATTTGAAGACCAGGAGATGATGGCATCAGCCACATCAGCTCACAACTACAGTGGAGCCTTTTAAAGGACATTAAGTTAACAAACCTTGGTTTTCTAACCATTTTCAGAAATTGCCTAGTAACTGTCTTAAAACTATTAGAGACTTTTAGAGTGACAAGTTTGAAGTCTTTATCTTCAACTCTGAACAAAATAATTATAAACTTAAGAACTTAAAGAATCTGAAATAAATAGCAAAAAGCTAAATAATATTATCTAAGAAAGTTATAAATAGATCCAGATACAGTAAATTTGTAATATTTACTTTTACTATAATCTTTCAGAATTAACTACGGTATAAAAAAAGAACAGCTTCTCATGGGAAACCGACTTATTTGGCTATTGCAAGTGATGATTTAAGAAATGGAATACTAGAAGGCATCATAGACTTTAAGCAGAAGAAAAAAATGCCAGCTTGTTCATGATGTCAGTTAATACTGGGACTTACAAAATGACACAAAACATTATAACATTGGAAATATTAAACTATATTTTTGAAGAATGGAGGCAGAAATTAGTAACTATAATATCAACACTATCAGTAATGACATCTGCTTCTATGGAGGCATTATATTTAAAAGATGTTAATGAAGAAATGACAGATATGGAATAAATTTTATTTAACAAGACCGAGAAAGTACCAAAAGTGTAACTACAAATGGCAGGCCAAGAATAATTTGGAAAAGGACACTTTAATGGATGTATAAAAGAAACCAGGAAATCAAATGATAAAGCAAGAGAGTAATCTGGAAAATATTGTCTTAATAGATCTACAAAAATGTTAAAGTCTTGAAAAAAGACTTTAAGTAGCTTTATTCAATATTCAATTCATTTATTTGATGATTAAAATAAGATATTTATTTGTAGATTTCTGAGAATCCTTTATGAACATTTTTGCTGACACCAGGATTGAAAAGTTGATATTTTATGGATTTGCTAATAGATAAGGGATGGAATAGGGGCTGAAAAGATTATATGTTTGTAAACATTATAAGGTGTGAAAAATTATTAAATTTGTTTATACCTGGTGTGATGAAGGCTGGAAATTACATTTTTAAGTATTCATTATTATATTATTATGTTATGTATATTGTATTGTATTGTATTGTATTGTATTGTATTATTATATTATATTATATTATATTGTATTGTATTGTATTGTATTGTATTGCATTGCATTGCATTGCATTGCATTGCATTGCATTGCATTGCATTGATCTGCCAACCTCTATCATTTTTTCTATTGGCTGCTGTTTCCTTTCTATAATGCACATAG
>QLTV01003783.1:1840479-1855278 GCA_003457575.1 Thermophis baileyi
ATATTATATTATATTATATTATATTATATTATATTATATTATATTATTATAATTACTTTACATTCTCGGATTCCTCCCTTGGGCATCTATTCAGACATTTTCTGGGAGGAGAGGTGTGAAGCCTGCATGTGAACCAATGTGATCTTCTTTGGAGATTGTCATTTTAGTTCACCCCATGCATCATGGCAGTATGGCGGTGTATGTAGAGCCAAACTATGTAAATAGGAAAACAATGTCGCATAGTGATATTGGCTTCTGGAATATGAGGTAGTGGATAAACTGCTTTATAGTATCAATTGTGCCACATGGCTGGAGTTTATGTCCCATTTGACAAATTTGGGCAACTGAGCAAACCCTGTGTATTGAGATGCTACTGTCTTCAAAAAGCAACGGTAGGACTTCAAGCAAAGACATACTCTCTCAGTCCAGTCATGCTAGATAACTTCTGTTGGGTGTCTGAATCCCCCTTTGTGAGTAAATTGTTCAGAAGGTAGAGGGAATCATTTACAAAGGAACCTAGAAGAATTTAAACATTTAGATCCCTTTCAGTCAAAATTTAGAATCTGTCCCAGAGATGGGATAGAAACAGCATTGATAGTTTATATTTGTTTGTGTGTTAAATTTATTTGCCACCTATCTCTCCATGAGATGGAATGCCAAATTATTTTTATTATTCATACAAGGAGTTAGAAAAACACAGTTTCTAAAATAAAAAAAAAATCATGAACTGCTCATATGCAAGTTCCAAACCAAGCTAAAGTGGAAAACCAAACAGTTTCCATGATATGACCTTGAGTATACACTCACAATTTTCAAGAAGAACAACAGGAAGTAGTCCTTGTCTGACAATATTTCATTTAATGATGGTTTGAAGTTACAATGGCTTTGGAAAAAGCAACTTAAAAGCTGTCCTTAAAGTTACAACTATTACACCACTCCTTATAATCACTTCCAACCTTCCTATCTCGCTTCGAAGAAGCAAAATCAATTAGGGAAGACAGATTTGCTTAACCACCAAGGTAAAAATTGTCATAAAATTGGGTCTAGTCACTTGATGACTTGTTTAATGACCACATCACTTAGTGATCAAAATTCTGGTCCCAATTGTGGTTGTAAGTAAAGGACTACTTGTGTAAAGACAATAGAGATGTCAACATTCAAGATACATTAGAATAGAATAGAATAGAATAGAATAGAATAGAATAGAATAGAATAGAATAGAATTCTTTATTGCCCAAGTGTGATTGGACACACAAGGAATTTGTCTTTGGTGCATATGCTCTCAGTGTACATAAAGGAAAATAAAATTCATTCATCAAGAATCATAAGATACAACACTTAGTCATAGGTTACTAATAAGCAATCTAATCGTACTAGGAAACAAATAAAACAATATAAATTGTAAAGATACAAGTGACATGGTTATAGTCATAAGTGGAAGAGATAGGTACTAGGAAGGATGAGAAGAATAATAGTAATACAGTCTTAGTAAATAATTTGACAGTGTTGTGGGAATTAGTTGTTTAGCAGAGTGATGACATTCGGGAAAAAACTGTCCTTGTGTCTAGTTGTTCTGGTGTGCAGTGCCATATAGCGTCGTTTTGAGGGTAGAAGTTGAAACAATTTATGTCCAGGATGTGAGGGGTCTGTAGATATTTTCACAGCCCTCTTTTTGACTCGTGCAGTATACAGGTCCTCAATGGAAGGCAGGTTGGTAGTAATTGTTTTTTCCTATAGAAGATATTTCCTATTTACAGGAACTTTACTATTATAAAATTAAATTAGATAAGAATAAAGATAAATATTTACCAAGTCAGAAGGCTAATTTATAGAATTGATAGAATATGTACAGAAATATTGCAAGCAGAACAAAAGAAGAATAAAAGCAACAGAAGAAGAATCTGTAAAAGTTCTAGCCAACCTATGCCAGCAAATCTGTAGAATGAGACAATGGAAATAGTTGGGAAGAGATTAATTTACATACCTATATCAGACACATTTACAGCAGCTCTGCTCAGTTTTATTATTTTATTATATAATTAGCTTTTTAGTACTTTTACTGGACTTATTTTTACGTAATTAACTTTGTTTGGATGAGACAATAGTGAAGATAAATATACAGAAAACAGATTTTGCCTGGAACTGATCATTATGAGGTGGGGGGGGGAGAAATGCCATGGTGCTAGCCTGGGACATCTCCTTCCTTTGAACCCTGCAAAACACCAAGAATTGAGTAGCATTTCACATGAAAGAGAACTGTAAGTAAAATAAGTTCTTCTCACACCTCTAACAAATTTGAAGCACTAAAATGGGACCTCCAAACAGAGCTGACAAAACAACAACTATTAGACTTTTCTTCATTCTTAGGGAAGAGCAAAATGATATCCAGTCATCACTACAAGTAACCAACCCAGGTACTTGTTCCAAGAGAGCTGAAATGAAGCCCAAAAATAATAAGAAAGATCCAGCAGCTGAGGAGGAGTTATTACCTCCCATGTGGACTCCAGCAAGAAATCAGGGGAATGGGCAGAGGATCCTTGCCAACTCAATAACACACAGCAAGATGCAGCATGATTTGACATCTCTTTGCCCAACACCTCTGCAGAAGCCCCTCACAAGGCAAGCATTTTTAGATAGTGTCAATGTCATCCACAATGTAACCCTCCCAAGAGCTGATGCAGGACACATGGGTCAAGTCATCCCTTGGAGGAGGCTATAATGGCTGCTGATGGCCTCCCAGCCTAATATAATAAGCTCACAGCTTCTTCTTGTCAAAACCATATCTCCTGATGGGCCTCAAATGACTATGCTCTTTCCTTTCTAACTTGGAATTTTTCTGGCTGCTCAGTCCCATCAAAAGACCAACTTTTGTTTGACTATACAGTATATATCATAATTTGATGTCCTCTTCCTATAGGAAACCTTCAGAGGTGGAGTTAGATGGCTACTGGGTTAACTCTATCCCAGCTGCCCTGAGCAAGCAGGTGGGAGATCTAAAGATGGTATAGTGACCTTAGTTAACACAGCTTTGCAATTTAAATGTGTCTCATTACCTACTCTATAGCCATGGTTTATGACTACTTTGCTCTCATCCAAACAGGTGGAGATTTTGCTTTTAAATATTCATATTCTCCCTCTTAATAAAAACAATCTGATCAACAATATTTGGGAGAACCTAAAATTTTTTATCTCTAGTTGTTTAGACAAATATCCCACAGCGGCAATAATTATAGGTGGGGATTAAATGCTAGGATGGGATCAAATGATCATACACTATTTAACCAAATTAAGATCCATTATAAGGAGAACATACTAGAAGAACCCTTATATTTTAGAGCAGGGGTGTCAAATTCAAGGCCTGTGGGCTGGATCCGGCCAACAGGGTGCTTAGATCTGGCCTGTGGGGCCACACTGGAAATAGCGAAGGACCGGCCTGCAGTGTCTCTGCCAGCAAAAACAGAGCTTGGGAGGGCGCCCAAGCTCTGTTTTCGCTGGCAGAGTGTTGCAGGAGGCTGTTGCAGCTGAAAACGGAGCTCAGAGCACTCGGGCCACCACAGGCACCCCTGATGAGTGTTGTCGAGCTGGTCATGCCCCCCTGCCCCCCAGCCTCCCCAAAGTCAAACACAACCCTGATGTGGCCCTCAATGAAATCAAGTTTGACACCCCTGTTCTAGAGAATTTAAAGACCTAAAAGCTAACAGGTCTATGTGCAAAGCAGATGATTGCACATCTGGACCTATGTCAGNAAACACAGCCCACCGGGCAAACCGGAAGTTCGGAAAAACGCACTTCTGGTTTGCCCGTTGGGCTGTTTTTCGGACTCCAGGGCTTCAGGAAGCTTCCCTGAAGCCTCCGGAGTGCGAAAAAGAGCCCAACGGCAAACCGGAAGTGCGTTTTTCCAAACTTCGGGTTTGCCCGTTGGGCCGTTTTTCGCACTCTGGGGCTTCAGGAAGCTTCCCTGAAGCCTCCGGAGGGCAAAACGGCCTTCCCCAAGGCTGAAAATCAGTTGGCCAGCGCGCGCATGCGCGCTGGAGCTGACATAGGGCAACACCTCGCGTGCCCTCTGATATGGCTCCGTGTGCCACCTGTGGCACGCGTGCCATAGGTTCGCCATCACTGATCTAATAGAATACACCTATTGGGGTGCAGGAAGAAAATCTACAGTTGATTACTGGATAGTATTGTGTGACTTTCTGAGGTTTTTAAAGAAAGATGGAGGTAGATTCAGAACTGGAAAGTGACCGCTATCCAGTAATTCTAACTCTGACATCCCACTGGAAATTTCTAAGAGCTAAATTCAATCTATCCACCAAGGCTTGATAACTATAATACCCAGGTGAGAATAAAATGGATTGAGAAAAAATGCATTTGAAATCACCAAATGGATGCAAGCCACAGAAACTCTA
Organism: Thermophis baileyi; assembly: GCA_003457575.1. NCBI lineage: Eukaryota > Metazoa > Chordata > Lepidosauria > Squamata > Dipsadidae > Thermophis > Thermophis baileyi. The sequence continues at coordinate 1,844,886 of QLTV01003783.1, forward strand.
GAATTGTATACACATCTCCTAAAAAGCAAATTTCAAGGATCATATCTAGATGGGTTTGAAATGTTAATTGCCAATTATGAATCTATGATGGAACACTGTCTTATTCCAGAAAGCGAATTATAAAGAATAGAAAACGGTTTGATCAGGATTGTGTACAATTAAAGTCTTTAAAAACCATACAAACAAAATTTCTGCGATCCATTTTAGCTGCACCTAGCGGGACATCAGTTGACAATTGAGACAGGAATGCCTCAAATTCAGGTAAGGGCCTGAAAGATGATGATAATTTACTGGTTGAAAATTCAAATCTCCCCAGAGGGCTTGACCCCTTTAGTCCTGATGACAACTTTTCCTTGGAAACAGGTGATAGAGCATAAGCTGGCCTTCTATGGACTTTCCACACTGTTTTTAATACCTCTAGGCTACAGTCAAGCTAAGCAAATGGTTACCAATAGAATAAGAGACATGGACTTCCAGCTAGAACTTAACAGGGTATCTCTCCACAGCAGAAATCGGATTAAATGGGGTATGTGGGAACCAACAAGATATCTGAAAGACTTGACTTTTCCTAAGAGTAGAATATCATTTTTTAGAGCCAGACTTAATATCCTCCGGGCAGGGCAGGTATGATAAAACCCCAAAAGCTGAGCCAATGTGTACATGTGGCAATGGAGAAGTTGAAGATATCTCACGTCCTATTGTGCTGCAAGTTCTACGGGGACATCAGATCAATGTACATTCTCCCTCTATTAGAGAGATTTCTAGGGAGATCAGATAACTTCTATGTGAACCATCTCCTTCAGGATTCAAATCCAGCCACCACTCGTGCAGTAGCAAAATTTTGTGCTGCTGCAATGATAATAAGAAAAAAACACCTAAAGAACTAGATGCTTATTCATATTACTACTTTGCTTAGTTATTTTCCAATAATTTCTAGAGAATGTTTAACTTTGGCGCTGGTCTGTGACCGTAATAAAGACTGATTCTGATTCTTTACATACCTATACCAAAGAAAGGGAATATAACAGAGTGGGCCCCATATCATTGAATATCTTTAATTTCATATTCTAGAAAAATGGTCTTTAGGATTATCTAATGCAGATGAGAGCCCTATCTGGAACAGGAGATACCAAATGTTCAGGCTGGCTTTCAGAAAAACCAAGGAACATAAGAAATCATTTCTGATGTAATTGGATAATTGAGAAATTATCCAATTATTAATTGAGAAGCCAAAGAATACCTAAAATAAGTAAGTTTGTTTATTAATTTACACAAAGTTCTTCAGTTGTGTTGACCATATCAAACTGTAGAAGGCCCTTACAAAAATGGAATCCCAGAACACCTTGTTGTCCAAACCCCCCCCTAAAAACTTATGCAGTTCAGGAAGCTGCATGATGAAAACAGACTAGGGGTGGGTTCCTCCCGGTTCGGACAGGTTCTCCTGAACCGGTAGCAGCCCGCTGGTGATGTCACGATGACATCACCGAACCGGATCAATTGGTGCCGGTCCGTGGGGGCCACCATCTTTTTTTGGAATTTTTTTGATTTTTTTTCCTTCTGAGCATGCGCAGAAGCCGACTTCCGGCACTGTGCATGCGGTCGCCATCTTTTTTTTGGCTTTGTTTTTTTTCCCCCGGATTTTTTGTTACTGCGCATGCGCCCACGCGGCGTGCCCACGTGGCGCAGGAGGGAGCGAACCAGCAGTGAGGTAAGTTGGAACCCACCCCTGAAACAGACCTATTGCAGAGGAATGAAACGAAGTGCAGACTCTCCCCTTATTTATTCAACCAACCGAGGGAAGATGGTTTAGAAGAAAATAAATGTGATTTTTTAAACTGGAGGAAGAATATCAATTAACTTCAATATGCTGACATTATTCTGAGAGCTGAAAATGCAAATGATCTGGAAACCCAAATAATGTAATAATAATGAAGGAACACAGAGAAATAATGGGACTAAAATTTATTAAATAAAACCACAGGTACACCAACCAATATAGAACAGACAACGATATTGAAGTGGAAAATAGTTTCTGCTTTTCAAGTATAACTATTAATAATATAGAAACCAACAGTCAAGAAACAAGCAGCAGTCCAGCAGTTGGTAGAGTAGCAATGAAAGTCTTGGAAAAGATATTCAATTGGAAAAGGTATTCAGATGCTGCAATGCATATGTATTAACTGTGTGCGCACTGTGCACGCCAGGATTTTCCCTGTAACATTTTCTAAAACACCTTATAGAAGCAAAAGTTGAAGATGTTTTTGGACTTTAGCATTGGGAAAGACTCTTGAGATTACCATAGGTACTCAAGAAAACAAACGGATTATAGAGCAAAATAATTCAGAGTTCTTAGTTGAGACATAAATGACCAAACCCAAATTATCGTATTTTGGACACATGGCACAAAAAGTTAACTTTCTAGATGCATCAGTAATACTGGGAAAAGTGGAAGGAAAGAGGAAAATAAGATAATCACAGCAAGGTAGATGACTCAGTTATAGTAGGATACAGGAGCATCCTGAAGAAAATATGACCGTGTGATCACTAACAATCAGTACAGACTAAAGGGCCTACAATCATCTTTGGGAGCAATATTCAGTCCTTTACCTACTAAGAAATTAACAAGTCAAAATTTAAATTAGAAATTTAGGCAAATGAAGACTATAAAAAATAAATAAGTGTACAAACAAACAAAATAAAAATGGTTAAAGGCTTAACCGTTTACAAATTCCTCAATTACTTGATCACTGGGTTTGGATAAATATGAGTTCAAGGAATAGGATTACAGAAGAGTTTATAGAATCAGACATTTATTTATTTATGGGGTATCTATTTCTGCTAAATATATTCTGCGGAATAATTGGCAACATGTTGCAAGCTGATTTCAGATCAGAAAAGTATAATAATTTCTACTTATGTTCATGATACCTGACCAATCAAGATAAAAAAAAAATCACTTCACTATATAAATCAACAGCTGTAACTGAATTTTTTAAAATGTACTGGGCTTCAGCTTTGAACTTGATGAGTCAACTTAGATCTTTTTATTATATAATACCTTTAGATGTATTTTGCCAAAGCATCAGCAATTGGCAATTGGCTTAAAATACTTTATTCACAGCCCTTTAATATTATATTATAAAGTCTGTTTAGATCAGTTTAATCTAATTTACATGTTACTGTCTCTTGTGGCGATACCATTCAGTTTATTGTTTCTGTTTCAGGAATTTGGAATAATTATACAATAGTCATAAATCATTAATGCTAGCATAACTTTACTGGCCAATTTTGCCAGTTCATATAAAATGGTGCAGTCAAAAAAATTAAATATATAGCCAGATATACTATAGCCAAGCACCAATATTTTTTTTTAACTAAAGAAGCAATACATTGAGCTGTAAATCTCAAAGAATTCTTTAAAGATTGCTATACAGGTAGTCCTCAACTTCTGACTACTAGTGAGCCTAAAATATCCATTGATAAGCAAGACAGTTAAGTAGTTTTGCCCATTTTAAGACCTTTCTAGCCATAGTTGTTAAGTGAATCACTGCAGTTGTTAAGTTAGTAACATGGTTGTTAAGTGAATCTGGCTTCTTCATTGACTTTGCTTGTCAGAAGCTTTCAGAAAGTGATCACATGACCCTGGGACACTGCAACCTTGCTATGTAGGAAATGATCAAGCCCAAGGGGAGGGTCAAATGCATCTTCAGTTTGGAGTTGTTACATTCCCACACGAGACCTAAATTCATCCCCCATGAATTCCGTTGACCCATATCTAGCGCCAATTTGCCTTGACCATTAGTAGATACTTATGTATAGGTAGCAATGGAATATGTTTTTAGTACTTGAACTCAACTCCTGTTCCTGGATTTTTGTGCCTGACATGCCAAGTGTCCAAATTTTGATCACATGACCATAGAGATGCTGCAATGGTCATAAGTATGAAAAATGGTCATAAGTCACTTTTTCAGTGCCATTATAACTTCAAACAGTCACTAAAAGATTGGTTATAAGTCGAGGTCTACTTGTATTGACATTCCATATCTATTTTTAATTCTATCAACATAATTCCTAAGAAATTCTGCTCATGTATGCAAATGTCCTTTGAGATAGAAATATTTAATATGGATATTAAATGGATATATATAATTCTACTTCAGATTGAAATATTTACTATGTATGTATGTACCGGTATGTATGTATGTATGTATGTATGTATGTATGTATGTATGTATGTATGTATGTATTTATTTATTCATTCATTCATTCATTCATTCATTCATTCATTCATTCATTCATTCATTCATTCATTCATTTATTTATTTCCTGCCTTTATTATTTTTACAAATAGCTCAAAGCAGCAAACACATCCAAAACACTTTTATCTTCCTCCTATTTTCCCCACAACAACAGCCTTGTGAGGTGGGTTGGGCTGAGAGAGAGTGAGTGGCCCAAAGTCACCCATCTGGCTTTCACAATTAAGGCAGAACTTGAATTCATGGTCTCCTGCTTTCTAATCTGGTGTCTTAACCACTAGATCAAACTGGCTCTCCATATTTATGTGTATACACATACACATACACATACACATACACATACACATAAAACAAACAAAATGTTAAAAAGTTATGATATTTATGTAGTTACTTACCAAGCACATCTAAATTATATTAAAGTAACCAAAATATCTTTACAATCTCCAAGGCATGTCACAACTTTTGAGCACCCCTAATGTTTGGTAAATTGAAAGTTGAAAAATTTGACCCTAAACACATACACATACACATACACATACACATACACATACACATACACATACACATACACATACACATACACATACACATACACATACACATACACATACACATACACACACTCTCTTAATATTTGTGGAATTATTTTTTATGCTCCTGGTCCTCTATTTTCTGACTTAAAAATTTTTTTAATCACAAATAAATCACAAATAAATATTTGAAAACTCTTTAAGTTGCTGTACCTTTGAAATGCATGGTACAAATTTTCAGTACAAAAACATTTTTCTGGGAAACAAGTGATATTCTAAGGAAACCATGACTGCTCCCCAACAGATGTTCGTCATTTCCATTTTGACAAACCAAGGATTACTTACGTATTTACCCTATGTCTACCAAGGAGGATCAATGATCTATCAGACTTACACCATCTTGGGTTATTTTAGAGAATCCAGACCACAAGCATACAGTCCAATTAAACATTGAAAGGAAAAGATCAGCTAGGGTCATCCCATTGTAAACTGGGGAATCCTTGCGAAGGATGAAGCTGAGCAAGATTACAAAAGCAAATTAAATTAGCATTCAAAATGTCATGGAAACCAATTTAGAAAGTAGTTACTTCTTTTTAACAAAATATGTGCCAACACAAATAAATGTATGTGTTTGGTTCATCAATTCACATGTACAATTATTTGATCTTAGCAGTTGATTTAAGTAAAAAAAAACTCCTATGTTTTATAGTAGATTGAATGCTATTATTATTGCACTCTTCTTTCTATAAATACGCTGAATTATTCTTAGGAACAAAAGGTATTAGGCTCTAGTGAACCTCTCTCAGTTTGTGGTAGGACTAATTCATTAATGTGGCTCCACCAAGAATGTGGGTGACGTTTGTTCTAATTAAACATGACTGTTGAACAATGTATTTGACCTCTATCCAGTTTTCACTGTCACTTATGCTATATAATAAGCTTTGCATTTTGCAAATGCAAAGCCCAGTGATAACTATTATGCCCTGTGAATCAATTTTTAAACAATCTCTTGTAATGAACTTGGGCATTTCATTGTTATCAACCAAAAGTGCACAGTCTTGCTATTGTCAAAGGCTCAATTATGAGTTTCTTCTGATAAATCAGCATGGAGGGAGACCATGGGTGGGAGGGTGTTTTGTGGACTGTAGTGACAGAATAAAAGAATAGCTCTTTTTTTAAAAGAAATGTAATTAACTAAAAGGCCAGTTATAGTGAGCTTCAAGTTCAAACATCTATTGAAAGATGATAGTGTGGGAAGTATTCATATCATTAGGAAAAGCAAACTTTAGCTAAGTTATTGTGCAGTTGAAATTCTTTTTTAAAAGTTAATGGAAAGAAAAGAGATAAAGGAATAGAAAAGGAGATGTGATTTCACATGCTACAAAATGACTCTTCTCCACATTATTTTTCTTTAAAATTCCTGAGAAAGAACTAGTTCAGATGTTTAAAAAGGTATCTCTCAGATTAATGAATGGTTACTCCTAGAGGACTAAACTACCTATTACACTAGAAGTAGCAGATGTTCAGGTGAACATGTTGGACAGATATCAGCATGGAGGGAAAGGAGCTAAAGAAGGAAGTTCAAGTCAAGCATCATAATGCCTCAGCCTCATGAGGAAGGGAACAATTCCTGAAATTGGGAATGGAATGGAGGGTTCTGTAGATGGAATAGTGAGGTCTTTGAGGATCACATCAGATCACAAGTTTCTGCTTTCCCTTTCCTGTTGATCCTTTCATTCTTCCTTCACATAGTTGTTATGGGATTGGACTTCCATTCATTCTTCCAAGCAGGGGTGGGTTCTAACTTACCTTGCTGCCAGTTCGCTTCCTCCCGCGCCGTGTGGGCGCATGCGCAGTGCCGAAAAATAAAAATAAAATCCAAATAAAAAGCCGAAAACAAGATGGCGACGCATGCGCAGTGCTGGAAACTCAGCTTCTGCGCATGCGCAGAAAAAATAAAGATGAAAAAAAAATTCCCCCCCCCCCAAAAAAATTCCAAAAAAAAGATGGCAGTGTCCACGGACCGGCACTGACCGAACCGGCTCCGTGACATCACCAGCAGGTTGCTACCAGTTCGGGCGAACCGGTCCGAACCGGGAGGAACCCACCTCTGCTCCCAAGGTGAACAATCTATACAGTTGTTTCCTGTTATTTCCTATAGTTATATTTTATAAAATTGCTGCAAACATTAAATTAGCAAATACCGATCTCAGCTGGGAACATGTATAGTACATTGGGCAATTCAAATCATTTGCTGCTCTGTGCATGTCTCACAAATTTTAGTGAGTACATGAATTTGCAAATACAGAACCGACTATATTTCTTTCATACTGTTCATTTACATGCACACACACCACTTAAGCATCCCATTGCAAAACCATTCAAGTGATTTTTTATGTTTCTTCTGGTATTTTCAACAATTAGTTCTACATAACAAATGAACAGAAACACATGCTTATACCCAGTCATTTTTTGTTTCTTTTGACTGCTTCAAAGTAAATTGCTAACTACTTCTAGCAATATTTGTATGTTTTAAAATGTAGCCATTTCTTTCTGACAATTAAACTTTATATCATGGTCCATTAATTCATACCTTGTTCTAATTCTTCACTATTTATGCACACCCTGCAATTGTTGATTCCATTTTTCCTGTCATGTACAATTAACTTATTTTTGACAGATTAATTTTGAGATCCATACACCTCATTGCAACATACAGTATAATCTTCACTGCAAATATACATAATCAATATAATCTTCACTGCAAATCATTCAGGTTCTCTGCCAACAATGTGATATCATTTACATACAAATTATCACTTACATATAAAGCTATACATAACTTCATGTCCACAACAACATACCTCTAATGCCACCACAGCATTCCTTATTTATTTATCCATAAACACATAGAGCAATAAAAGAACATCACAGATCCTTATCTTACTCCTTGTTCAATGCTAAATTTGCCAAGAATTACTCTTATTTCCATACAAGCTTTACTCTATCATATAACTCTCTTACTCCATTCTGCAAACAACCTTATCTCCATATTTGTATGAATATACCATAGTTCAAACTTTTTCACTTCATCATATGCTTTCTCTATACCAACAAATATACAATGACTTGCTGAAGAGAAAAAGTATGGTCTATATACTTCCTGAATGTCCTAGACGCACTGAATTTTATTCATTGTCAGCACTAATACACCATCATTCAGAGTTCTGCCAAATACTTCCAAGGAACATTTAGCAATCTTTATCTTGCTGTCTTTTCCTTTCTATGGAACAGTAACTTCTTTCCTAAATCATCAGGCATAGATGCAGTCTTCACAACTTGATTAACAAGTTGCCCAGCTACTCCATCAAAAAGCCACAGATATATTTTCACATTTCTCTACCATACAACACTTCCAGCCTTACAACTTTTCAGCATTCACAACACTGGCAACTCCTTTTCTTACATTCTTAATTTCAATTACGCTATTTGACAGATCACCATCACACCCACAGAAACATCTAAAAACTCCACCCATCATTTCCTCACTTCAGATTCATTCCCCAAATTTCAGCACTTTTATTTTTATTTATTTTACTTTTAATTCCTTTCACTGTACAAGAGGTTCTGTGTTTAACTTGTTCCAAAGAATTTTGTATTTCCTTCCAAATTATGTTGCAGTTTCTTTTATCTTTAAATTTGCTCTGTTTGATTATATTCTACACAGTTATATTTTTCTCTTCATTTTCATTATACCTTATCTTTCCTTTATCTTTACTGAATTCTATATCCTCATTCCATCATTTCACAAGCCTGACACAGACAAACAGCTTCTGTGGTTCTTGTAACATAATTCTTTTTACTCTGTCAAACAGCTTCCACATCCTCTTTCTTTTGTCTACTTTCCTTTAACCTGTTGAGGAATTAATATGTCTTCTAATCCTTTTCCACATATGGCTGATTTCATGCCATTTATTTATTTATTTAGCAATATCCATTACAATCTGTCCCTATTTAGAACCTCTCATTACATCTGTATCTCCCTTATTTCTTTTAGTTGTTCAGATTTATTATGTTTTGTTTCATATTCATGTACATATTGTCACATATTCAAATAAATAGATACAGTGTACCTTGGTACTCAACTGCTTTGAAACTCATCAAATTTGGTACTTAATGTATTTTGATGTGAATTGTTGAATTGTCCTGCAGCGAGTTGGCTATAGTGAGTTGGCCACAGCAATTTGGCCATGGCGAGTTGTCCATGGCTAGTTAGCCATGGCGAATTGGCTGTGGTGAGTTTTCCCATTGCAGCTAGGCCTGCTTAAACCATATAATTGAAACAAATAGATCTTTTCCAAAGCATATTCTCACCAGTCTTTGTTTTCTAAACAATCCACTTTTTTTTGTAGCCTTTCATCTCATTCCTATTCATATATTCATGTTACTAAGAGGACCATTTTCTGTCTGGATTGCATTCATTCAGAATGTTGCCAGCTTTTTCCATTCCTATCCTTTCTTTTTCCATTATAATAGCAGTATAACATGCAAGTGTCACAAACCTATGGATTTCTATTTTATGATTACACCAATTTCTATTTCTGTACATTTTAGCTCTTTCCTTCCTAATTAAACTTCACGTCCATTTTCCTGCATATATTCTTCAATTTTAGTCCACAATAAAACTCTACCTCCACTCAGCATTATTACTATCTTCCTCTTTCTCATAGTTTCACAGATGTACAATATATCTGTGATGCTTTCTTTTGTTTCTTTTGTTAATTTATGTTCTTTTATTATTTATTTTTCTTTTATTCCAAGTCTCATTTACATCTGCCCTTGTGCTACCACATGGATTCATAAATATTAACATTTGTGATCCATGGTAGCTGTATTAAATCGAAAAATGTAATATATTTTTCCAAGAAGTGAAAAATGTGGGAAGAGTAGCTATAGGTTTAGATTTCCTTACAATCAAACAGGGCATGATGGGAGCAATTGTTCAATTTACTATTTGAAATTATCAGATAAATTTTATTTTTCACTTATGCAAGTAAAACAAATCTGTTGAAATAAAATCTGTTATGTTCTAACTGTTTCAAATGTGTTGCATGGTTCCAACCAGGTCCAGCGTTTGAGCGGGAAAAAGCTCAAACGCTATTGGCTGGTCTGTCTGACAGCTCCCTATAAAAGGGCAAGCTGTCAGACTGCTTTTTGCTGGTTGCTGATACAAGAGCTGAAATAAAGAACTGCTTGGAAGTCTGTCTCCTGTCATCTCTACCCACTATCTAACAGTGGCGACGAGGGCTTGGGCCAGGAGAACTGTGACTAGCTTCTTCAGCACTTTCAACCAGCCAGGCAGACATCTTAGCGGTAAAAAGCTCAAACGCTATTGGCTGGTCTGTCTGACAGCTCCCTATAAAAGGGCAAGCTGTCAGACTGCTTTTTGCTGGTTGCTGATACAAGAGCTGAAATAAAGAACTGCTTGGAAGTCTGTCTCCTGTCATCTCTACCCACTATCTAACAGTGGCGACGAGGGCTTGGGCCAGGAGAACTGTGACTAGCTTCTTCAGCACTTTCAACCAGCCAGGCAGACATCTGCCTGCC
>QLTV01003783.1:1858339-1909295 GCA_003457575.1 Thermophis baileyi
CGGGGCGACAGCAGACCTGTCCACACAGGCCGCTGCCTCACCACCAACTGCATTGCGCATGTCCAGTAGGGCTCCTAAACGCCCCGCCTACCTGCGTGATTACGTATGCTGGACTGCTCCATCCAGGAGGGGAGGGGTGTTATGTTCTAACTGTTTCAAATGTGTTGCATGGTTCCAACCAGGTCCAGCGTTTGAGCGGGAAAAAGCTCAAACGCTATTGGCTGGTCTGTCTGACAGCTCCCTATAATTATGTTCTAGCTGTTTAATCTGTGTTGCATGGTTCCAACCAGGTCCAGCGTTTGAGCGGGAAAAAGCTCAAACGCTATTGGCTGGTCTGTCTGACAGCTCCCTATAAAAGGGCAAGCTGTCAGACTGCTTTTTGCTGGTTGCTGATACAAGAGCTGAAATAAAGAACTGCTTGGAAGTCTGTCTCCTGTCATCTCTACCCACTATCTAACAAAATCACATGTTGATTTTATTAGTAGTAGTATTCCCCCACACACACATACCCCTTTACTGAAATATGGGCTTCAATGGACAAAAATCAGAGAAATAAATTACATTTACATTGGATGCAAGGAATGGAAGGCTTACACTAATATTCTACTTTCAAGCTTCAGGTCTGTTCAGAGTCAACAACAGCAACATTGACAAAATCACCATCTGTCAATTATAAAAGACAGTTTTACTTGGAACAACTTACATTCTGTGACGATATCTTTAACACCATAACAACATTTGCCTATCCCAGGTCCTTGGGAAGAACTCGATAGGTGAGTAAAAATGCCAAATCCAGTCTCATCATCTGACTATGCGATCAACCACAATTATAATAATAGCATCCTATCTATATCTTGTGTAATTCACAGTGGCAGATATATCATTCTTCCCCACAGCAACAAAACTGTGAAGTGAGTTGGGCTGAGAGTGACTGGCCCAAGTTACCAGCTTACAAATCTATGTGCCTGTTTGCATCTCTCTCTTCCCCCCTCCCTCTTTCCCTCTCTCGCTCCCTCTCTCTCTTCTATTACTGTAACCATTTTATTTTATAATAATTTTATTACTTAAATTACAATTAAAAATGAAACTAAAATACCAAAACCTGTGAATGCAATTCAAAACAAGATACTAAAATCTAACTAAACCAAGCTATGACATATTGTACTTTTCTATAATACAGCTAAAATAAACTAACATCATAACATGTCAAATATTTGTTTAAACTGAAGGTGCTATTTTGTCCAAGAAATTCTCACCTACTTTTACTTTCTTGTGTAGAAAGTTAGCACCCATCCCTCTCCTAGAAGAATGAAGTATTTTAGGAAATATTTAAAAAGGCAGAATATATATTTCCCTGGATGAGAAAAGTAGCAACGTGTTTCTAAAGACAGAAACTCAGAGCCTCAGCTCCTTGTCCCCAAACAGATGCTAAGCTGAGGCCAGTTTTGAGAAGTGCAGATTTGGTCAGCCAATAGAATACATGTTCTTGCATAGGAACATGAAGCTCAAGTGCAAAACCCAAGAGAAGGTATAAAAAGCCCCACTCTCAACTCCATGTGGTCAGCTGCCCAGAACCCATGTGGTTCTGCTTCATCATTAAACTTTCTTTCCAATCAGCCTCCATGTTTCCAGTGTCTTTCTCCCAACTTGGAACTGAACCAGATGGATATTTCTTCCAACACTTGGAAACTGCCAAATAGAGTTATCCATGCAGTAATAAACATGATAGGATTAATTTACCTGCCATAGGCATCAACCTTCTCTTTCATTTGATACACGTGCAATATAAGAACCATTCCACCCTGACCATCTGTACTGCTCTGGGATTTTGTCCAATGGTGGGGACTAGATCCCCCAAATTCTATGCAGGCAGCAAAGCTATTCCCACAGCCAGTCATTGCAACATGCACGGCTATGCTCCTTCCCTGCATTTCAACATTCTTTCATAGGGAAAGGGTTTGGTTGGGTCAAATAATTTGGGTTTTTGTTCCAAATTGCCTGCTGTTACTTTCTAAGGTATCATTTTATGGGGCAGAGTATACAGCTCCTTAAAAAAATAATACTAACTCTATTATTCAAACTGGCATCATCCAAGAACAGTAAAGTTTTTGCATGAACTGATAGTGGAATGCTGTCAGTGGGGATAAGCTGTGTTTCTGAAAATCAGTTGTCTTCACAGTCAGATAACTGATCCTTCCCTGATTGGAACAATGTCCCATTGCAGGAAAATAGATAGAAGCCTGCTGCTATTCTGCTAATAAGTAGAATTGGGGGGGGGGTGTTATCCTTTTTTTATCGCTACCCTTGGGGACCCCAAAGGCCAGATGAGGTAGCCACATTCAGCTTCAAGTCCCCTGTCAGCCATGCCTGGCCTAGACAAGGTTCTGCCTGAAATAATGATGAACAAATCTCTATTGTTTGGCCACCCCACACAACATGAAAATGAGTATGATCCAGGCATGTTGGGGCCTCCACAGCAGCTACAAGCCATGATTATGGGGCATGCGGTTAGCACAGTCTGCAACATCAAACAGCTTGTTTACAATAGGTCTAATCCATAATGATATAACAGGTGTATAACAGTCAATACCAGCATTGTAGTGATCAAATAACTTTGTAGCACATTTGCATTGATCCTGTATTAATCCAACCACCTGAGGCTTCTTGGGCTATGATTTATGTGACTAACTGGGAGGCTGAGGCGCTTTTTGACAAGAAGCCAAATTTTAGGCAAAGATCAGGGTATAATTTATCTTTGCAGTTAAGAGCTTTTAAAATCCAGGCTCAGATTGTCAGTGGCACTGTTCAAAAGGGAAACTTGTTAGAGCATGTAAAGAGAGAACTGAATTCATCAGCCACTGTAAGTCTCCTTAAGTGCTTAAAAATGATGAATTACATTTATGTGAAATCTCTCTCTCTCTCTCTCTCTCTCTCTCTCTCTCTGCATACAAATATCTATGTTCCTTCACAATCTTTAGCCACTGTAAGTCTCCTTAAGTGCTTAAAAATGATGTATTACATTTATGTGAAATCTCTCTCTCTCTCTCTCTCTCTCTCTCTCTCTCTCTGCATATACCTATCTATGTTCCTTCACAATCTTTCCAAGTCTTCACTATACTGTAAGCTATGTCATCACCATTAATTGATATATTATTTGCTGATCAAGTGTTTCTGAACACTCTGTCTGAGAAGCCGCAAAATCAAATAATAAAATGATAATCCTTATTTTGGACAAGATCATTTCATCAAGAATCTTTACTTTGATCCAAGACCAGCATAAAATGAAACAAATCTAGAGGTGTAAGTAAAGTCTAGTGTTAGTATTATTTTATCTAACTAATAAAACACAATCCATAAAATATAATGATATAAAGGGCTTAGTAATAATAGGAATAAAATTTAATAAACTATCTCTAAGAGTTGTTAAACTCTACATTTAAAACTAATAAAAATTCTATATTAGTTGAAATCTAATTTATTATTTAATCATGCTAGAGGTGAATCCTAATTTCCTGAATGTATAGGTTCTCAGCTAGTGGAATAGGATGCGACAGGAACCAGGCACATCTCCTTCACTGGAAATCTTCAAGAAGGCTAAATGATCATTTGCCTGGTGGTTCCTATGCTGGGCAAGTGGTTGGACTAGATGATTTCTGGAGTTTCTTCAACTGTTTGATTCTGCACTTGTATAAAAGATAGGTCTACATCACTGTACTGTAGTTTCAGTTGGAAATACAGAAACTGTTAAATATCTTACTATATTTGGAAACTGTTGGAATTCTGAAAATATAATTAAAATAGAAGCTGCGAACATCCAATACTGTGCATAACATGTATAACATATAACCATACCAGTTGTAACTTCTATGAGTGTTCTTCAAAGGCAGTCTTATATAAAGCACATTGCAGTACTTTAAATAGGAACTGAGTAAGGCGTGACGGTGAGAAAGACCTCCCAGCCCAGAAAACTGTGCAATTGGTGTAAAAGGACCCCCCACCCAGCCACAGCTGCTACCTGCTTATTAAACAGAAGCAGTAAGTCCAGGTAGACCTCCAAATTGCACACCAGCTCTGTCTGGAGAGTACAATCCCAAAGATGAAAAGTCACCAAAATTGGTGAACTGAAATCCAGAGCCACTCCCTCTTGTCAGGGTTGAGCTGAAGCTAGTTTATCACCATCCAGAACTTTACAGCCCCCAGACCCTTGGACAGTGCCATAACAGCATCTTTTGTCCAGTAGAGATATACAGGTGGGTATCAGCATACTAATGATATCCTATCTCATACCGTCAGATGACTTCAACTCTACAGGGGGACTAGGGCTAGACATCTTATCCACCAACACCAACTGGAACTGGCCATAGAGAAACGAGAGCTGCCATAAAATTTGCCTCACATTCCCAATTCCTGGAGCTGGTTCAGAAGCATACCATGGTTAGTAGTATTAGGAGATCCAGGATATTTGCACAACCCCTGTCCTGAGCCCTCCAAAGGTCAACTAATGCCATCTACACCCCAACTAGAACTCAGACTGAAAAGGACAACAGCCCAATCAAGGAACATCAAGACCATTTCACCAACACTGACAGATTAAGCCACTAGTATACAAAATGAGCACATCATTAGCACTGATGATGTACTTAGTTGGTAATGAAACATTTGCAAGAAAACAGTCAAATTCAGAGAGCACTAAGGATCCCAAAGTTGAACCCTGAGCTACAAATATTATAATAGAATAACAGAATTGGAAGGCACCTTGGAGTCTTCTAATCCAGGAGACCGTGTACCATTTCAGACAAATGACTACCCAGTCTCTTCTTAAAAGCCTCCAGTGATGGAAACCCACAACTTCTGAAGGCAAGCCATTCCGCTGTTTAATTGTTCTCACTGTTAGGAAATTTCTTCTTAGTTCTAGGTTGCTTATTTAGTTTCCATCCATTGTTTTTTGTCTTGCCTTCTGATGATTTGGAAAATAAGTTGACCCGCTCTTCTTTGTGGCAGCCCTCAAATATTGGAACACTGCTATCATATCACCCCTAGTCCTGCAACCATTCTTCATATTTTAACTTCTAGCCCCCTAATCATCTTTGTTGCTCTTCTCTGTACTCTTTCAGAGACGCAACATCTTTTTTATATCATGGTGACCAAAACTGGATGCAGTATTCCAAGTGTGATCTTACTAAGGCTTTATAAAGCGGTACTAATATTTCACATGATGTTGATTCTATCCCTCTAATAATGCCGCCTAGGATTGTATTGGCTTTTTTGGCTGCTGCCGCATACTGTTGGTTCATATTTAAGTGATTGTCTGCTAGGACTCCGAGATCCCCCTCACAGTTCCTGCTATTGAGCCAAATTTCCCCTAATCTGTATCTGTAATTTGGGTGTTTTTTGCCTAAGTTTTCTTTCCATTCCATTCCATTTTGTTAGATAGGGCCCAGTGTTCAAGTCTGCAGCGATCCATCTGGATCTTGAGCCTATCTTCTGGGGTGTTGGCTGTCTCTGCCAGCTTAGTGTCATCTGCAAATTTGATGAGTTCCCCTTCTATTCCCTCATCTAAATTGTTTATAAAGATGTTGAAGAGTACTGGGCCTAAAACAGAACCTTGGGGTACCCCACTACTTACTTCCCTCCGTGTGGATGTAGTTCCATTTAGGACTACATGTTGAGTGCAATGTGTCAGTCAGTTACACTGCATGACAACCACCCTCTGAATGACATTCCCCTAAAAAAGAAGGTTCAAGACTAGACAAAAGTTGTTTAATACAACTGAATCCAAGACTAGCCACTTGACAAAGGTGGGCGCCCTCAAGACAGGCAATAACACCCACTCCCACAAAGAGAGATTAGCCACCACTTAGAAACCAACCAAGAAGGGCCAGAACTCAGGTGGCCATGTTCACGGCCACAAGCACCCTATCTACTTCCTCAGGTCAACCAGCTGGCTTAAACTCCTCCCAGATAACAGGACTCAATTTTGTCTCAGGCACCTTCAAAGGATCTGCTCAGCCAGAGTGCAACTCCAAGTGAACTTGACTGATTTTATCTGACAGATGCTGAGAATACTCCGCACAACAGCCCTGCAAGAACTTCCCTGGCTAAGTGTAGAACCTTACTCAAGAGGGACCCAGTCACCCAGAACAGGGCTGCTCGGACGGTAGCAAGGATGGAGAAGTAAGTACACTTTGCTGCCCTTATCACTGTAAGGCAAGTCCTAAAATAAGCTGTTACTTGTGCTTGATTGGCTTCACTCTTTTTGTTTTCCTCTAGTAATACTTTAGCTGTCTCTTGTGTTACTTCATGTCTCAAAGCTGTTCAGCAACCACGGTGCTATATGAGATTTGTGTGCATAGATAGCAACTTGGATCAACACCCCCATCACTTTCTCATTCCAAGCAGTAAGGAGGGCATTATTTCAACTGTGGGCTACAGCTTCAGGAAAATCCTAAATTTCATCTGAAACCATACTAGGTCCATCAAGCATCTGGGACAGGCCAATCTAAATGGCCCAACCTCTCTATAGCCCAGTGAATCATCTGCACTTAACTTGGCAGGATTAAGCTCATGCTCAGTCCATCACTGATTCAGCAACTCTATGTTGCCATCCAGTTCAGTTATTAGGGCAAAAGAAAGCTATATCCGTTTAATGGCTTTATAGAGTTTTATAGAGATAATAAATCGGTCACAGAATTCTCCAGTTCTCTTAACCCAAAATAATAAGTCCGGCAATGGTCTTCCATGGTATCTTCTTGACTGATCCCGCCATTGCTCAGTGAAATGTTAATGTCACCTTGGTCTTAACTCTCTGTTCATCTAGTCAACCGAGGGACACATCATAGCTAATACCAACAAAGACAATCAAACTTCAAGGAGCAGTATCATCTCTCTCTTCCAGCAGACATCATTCCTTAGGTGATCAAGTTGATGTCTGTATTAAATCCAGGTTTGTATTTCCATCCTGAAAGACTTCTATAATTTGAAAAATAATTATAGAAAAGTAGCCATGTAGAGGGTACTTAAGTGGCTACATTGTGATGTCATCAACATCTCACACCACCAACTCCTAAATGGTTGTACAGCTTAAAAAATGCTTTCAAATTGTTTTAAGGGAAAGAATGAACACAACCAATAATAATAGTAGTAACTTTCTAAAAAAAAAATCTATGTAGAAAAATGGAAGGCGGAACTCACATTGTAAATCAAGAACTTTCTGTGATTACTCTGTTAATTCTGTAGCTCTTTCCATAAGTCAGGTTGCCTGGATCTCTGTAATTCTAGATAAGATGTACACAGGCAGATGAGCAACTAATGAGCTTCTTAATTTCCCTTGAATTCTGCTATCATTTAGTTCTAAGAAATCTGAGCTAAAACTGCTAATTAAGCCTCACTGAATACAGTAATTGCAACTGAAGTACATTTGATCAGAAACTGCTTGGTGGACTGTTGGAAGGAAGAACTGGTCTGCACAGTTTGGGGTCTAACCGGGAGAAACACAAATGTGGCCTTCTCTGAATTCAGATATAATGTTCCTATAACAGGCAGCAGGCAAGCTCATGTTATTGGCCACTTTGTTTCCCACATTAGCCATATTTCCACAGGACACAGGAAACTGCAAGGGAGCTCCAATGTGCTTGCTAGTGTTTTCTGAAACTATGGAAGTTATTAAGCGAAGAGGATGGATGAAAAAACATTCCAAAGCTATGACATCAGTGAAATGTGCCTGTATCATTTGATGGTGGGAGACATCAGATCTCTTGTGGTTTTCCATTTTTGATCATATAATCCTAGCTTAAAAGGGAAATGCTCTGTGTATGGAATTTCCCTGTACTCTTCTCCAAATTTTAACTAGATTAGGTTAATTAATATAGGGGGAGGGAGGCTTACCATTGCCTGTCTTTACAATAAATTGCGTTCTGCTTGCTTCCAGGCAAATAAGAGCAAAAGAAATGAAGATAAACTAATTTAGGTGCAATATAAATGGGCTGCAACAATCTGCACAGCCAGTAGAAGGCAGCAAAGAGTACAGAAAAACCTGCTTTGCTACCTTCAAGTGGGCATATAGATTATGAAGTCCAGGTATGGTAATTATTGCAATTAATTAAGTAATTCATTAATTCCAAGACTAGCTCTAAATTTATATGGTGGTAGGAGTTACCGGTACTCTCAGTCTCAGATTTTAGCCTTTATTTCTTCATAAGTGTGCATGTTTTATTTTAGAATTTAAGATAGAAAAGTTACAAATATTGTAAGGTATATCACTGAGATGCTGCAAAAAGAGTGGACAACGTTTAGGCTTGCTAGTTATACCTTATTTTTTTCATTAGGACTCCCAAAATCATCAACCAGAGCCTTTTGCTAAAAAGCACACTAGGGAATATATTGGATTCTTGGAAATAAGATACCATATTATAGTAGAATAGTAGAGATCAGTGTCTGGTATTCTTTATATGCAGACATAGACAAGCTGGCCATTGCCTTGTTTACCCCTTATAAATATTGAATCTTTCTGAAACCTTGCTATTTATTTATTTATTTATTTATTTATTTATTTATTTATTTATTTATTTATTTATTTATTTATTTATTTATTTATTTATTTATTTATTTATTTATTATTTATTTATTTATTTATTTATTTAAGTACGTATTTGATAATATACATAAGTATAACATTATTTGAACACATAAAATGAGTACAAATAAAAGGGAACATCTGGACAGGGACGGTAGGCACGGTGGTGCGCTTATGCACGCCCCTTACAGACCTCTTAGGAATGGGGTGAGGTCAACAGTAGACAGTTTAAGATCTTGTTGAATAACAGATTGGCTACAAACTTTCCTCCTCCGAATTGTGTCCCAACTCATAATTATTTTGCACTATAGTCTGCAGAATCCCTATATTAAAACCCATTTAATATAATTTTGGATATGTGTATTGGGCTACATGTTATTGTCTGCTTTTATTAGCTGGGAATAAGCCAACTTTCCTGATCCTTCAAATTAAATATTAGATCTTTGTACAACACCATTAGTCATGACAACCATAATTTACTCAATCTAATTTTCTAGTTTTGCACAACACAAAGAAAATACCTCCACTCAACCACCTCTAAACCATCACAAATTAGTTCATAACTTCTATGATTCTCCTCAATATTGTTGCTTTTTCAGTATTATGAACTGTGCATGTGCTGACATAGATATCAGAGACAGTGTAAGGGGACATGTGACAAAATGTGTGAGATGACATTGTATGGTCACCACTATTCTTCCAGCTGACCAAAAGAAGAAAGAACACCACAGTGCTATAAACCCATCGCTTGAGCACCCACAAAATAAACTGGATCACCATTTATATAGGATGATATAAGGATTCCTGTCTTGAGTAGGGGGTTCTACTAGAACAGGGGTCGGCAGCCTTAAACACTCAAAGAGCCACAAAGGTCCTAACCGGAAGCCCCTGTTCAATTCTGGAGCTGACCGGAAGTCCAGTTCCCCCATCATAGTCTCCTCCTAGCGCGGCATCCTTTTTCCTCTGCCGACTGGAAGTCGGTTCCCCCATCATAGAGTCTCCTCCTAGCGCGGCATCCTTTTTCCTCTACCTGTCCTAACCAAAAGCCCTATCAATTGTGGAGCCGACCAGCAACAGGGAGCCGCAGCAGAGGGATGAAGGAGCCACATGTGGCTCCAGAGCTGCGGGTTGCTGACCCCTGTACTAGAAGATTCCCAAGGCCCTTCCAGTTCTATGATTCTATGAATATCTCCCAGAAGGTTTTATTCCCACCAGCTCCAGTTTCAGTAAATGAAAAACAATTGTGGAAGTTACAGCCAAGAACTTCTGGAAGACATGAAGTTGCCTGTCCCTATTCAATGGTCTTGAAATATTGAATTATTTAGGAGAGGGTGGAATGGAACAGGGGTGTTGGAATCCCAAAGCATCACATGCCATTTGTACTTCATGGGAGGCCTTTATTAAATTAATCCAAAACTCTAACACTTTGCAGTGTGAGATTATCACCAGGCACAAGGCTGTGTGCCAGGGTCTCTGTGCAGTCACCTGTAAAATAAATGATAGATCCTGGATTGTGGCTTGAAAACAATAGAAGATGAATTCAAAAGGTTTGAGAAACAATTGTAGCCTGAGTAGAATATATAGCTGCCCCAGATCTCTATGCTCTTTGAATTGGGCTAATGGATGAAACTAGGTTACTAACTAGGGTACAATTACAGGAAGTAAGTCACCCTGAATTTAGAGGAATATATATATTTAAGGAAATATACATTGGGTTATGTAAGAGGATGAAAATTGAAGGCCATAAAATTCATAATTCAGGAAGGAATCTGACAGTTTCTTTTTTCTAGAAGATCTTGAATTTCTCTAAATATTATTCTAAAACCAAGTTAAATTGTTATAATTTCTCTTTGATATACATTAATTTAAAAAAACTAGACCAGCCGGCCAATGATAACTGGTGTTAAATAAGGTTCTAATACTCACAAAGCTGCAAGCAGTAAAAGTATGATGGAGAAAAAAAAACCTCCATTCACCAAAGTACAGTGAGCTATATTTACTAATAAACACAGCCTCATTGCCTGCTTGGATTTATGTCAATTGCAGCAGAAAGAGGGAGAAAACTAAGTATGTTTTGAGATCAGCACCAACATGCCAGCTCCATGACAGCTGAAGAAGGCAGGGGTCATGTTTACTGCAAGCAAAGACACACGTTACAGCCATATTATATGTGTAGTACGCAGATTGTATTTGTTTTTATTTCAGTTTGGAATAATTGGACATATGCTGCTTCTTTTTCTGTGATAATAGGCATATTCCACCGGAAAGACATGCAAGTTCCACTGGAATCCTTGTATTACCCCATTTGTATACTGGGAAATATCATACAGAAATATGTTATCCCACCATTTTATAATAAAAAAACAATTTCTTTATTTGCATGAATATGGAGGGGGGGTTTTTTGTATGCTTTTTTTCTGGCATGCATTATCTATGATTCAACTAAGAGCAAACTGAATCAGTCCTAAAAAAAAAAATTCTTTTTCCCTTTCCCTTTCCCTTTCCCTTTCCCTTTCCCTTTCTTTTCTTTTCTTTTCTTTTCTTTTCTTTTCTTTTCTTTCCCTTTCTTTTCCTCTCCTCTCCTCTCCTCTCTTTTCTTTTCTTTCTTTTTTGTACCCCCTCAAGTCAGTCTTGACTCCTGGCAACTGCCTGGACAAGTCCCTGCAGTTTTTTTGGCAAGGTTTTTTGGAAGGGACTTGCCCTTGCCTTTTTCTAGGGCTGAGAGTAAGTGAGTGACCCAAGGTAGCTTTATGCTTAAGGTAGCACTAGAACTCACAGTCTCCTGGTTTCTAGCCTGGTGCCTTGACCAATACACCAAAGTGGCTCTTTTAGAAGTCTTATATTCCCTAATTTCCAGGCTCTTTGTATGTAATGATAGCACTAATAATACAAATTTCTATGGCTTGCATGTTTTCCCATTTATTTGACAGGGTGGCAAAGACAACACCTATTATCTTCCCTACCTTACAGCACATCCCTGGCATTAAGAACATTGGGAAATTTAATCTGCCCAAGTGCCTCAGTTCCCCCCCCCCCCATACACATATTGAATCTCTTTATCCACTGCTCTGGAGAGAAAAGCTACTTGAAGTTAAGTTACTCTGCTGTTCTTGCTATGAATGTTCCTGCTGTTCTTTAGGAGATTTGGACCAATAGGAAGAAGACAGATTACCAGTGTAAAGCATAAATGGCAACCATTGCATTCATATTCTGCCTTTATGAGTTCCAGACAAGTTTGAGCTACCACCAGAGAGATGGAAAATAAGATTTTGGGCTGATCAACCATTGCTCTTCTCTTCTAGTTTTCTTACTTTTTTACACAACTGACCAGCAATCAAACTTGCCAAGATTAGTAGTTTAATCCTCCCTGAGATGACATAAGCTTTAATGGTAGACAGATCATTACAAATTCATAATCATTGCTTCCTGGTTTTTGCTCCAAAATACATAGGAATGTGCTGAACATTCAGATGAGTGGACACAGAAGAATCCCAGAGATTAGAGACTGGACAAAGATGACTATTTTATAAAATCATTTTTTTTATGTTCACAAGCGGGACCTATATTATGAACAATCATGCATAAATATGCCAAATCTTTAGAGAATTATATATAGAAGCTTTCTTGGCATTATTGTAAAATGCAGGCTTTAATTTTCTGGTCCTAGCTTCCTTCTTGATTTTTTTGACACCTCCCTAAGGATAGGTGTGACTTCTGAGTGCTGTGCCAGACCCCAGAGGATTGTACAGTTTCTTTTTTTTAAAAAAAAGCCCTGTACACTTTAGATTAACTGTGACATTCAGGATCACCTTTTCCCAGGACTATTTTATAGAGGTAAAACTTCCTCTGTCCTAAAACTTCTTTTTGATTTTTTGTTTGTTTGTTTGTTTAAACAGATAGTTACATTAAGCCTATTGGGAAGCGTGAGATACCCATTTTGCTTGATATTTTATTTTTAAAATTTAAATGTCAATGTTTGCTATTGAATTTCCATGGCCATCTTGGGGAGCTCTGAGCCCTACAAAAAAGTGGGTGTTGGGAGTAAATGTAGCCTTGAAAATATGGAGCATGTAGTTTAAAAAGCAACATAATTGACACCTCAGCTAGTGCATCAAAGTCAACACTGTAGCTGAGGTCCCAACTTTCCCAATCCTGCAAAAAGAAAAGAAAAAGCACATTAAATTTTTTTAATATAAGCCAAACTGTATGACTCGTTTTGTGCCCTAGAACGTCCTTTTCTCACCATTTGAATGAATCTGAGTGAACAATCTGCCAGCCTGAATTTCTGCTCAATAAAATTAATTTGATGTCAGGACAAGCATTCCACTCTATAGGAGGAGCTACTCTGTGTGCATTTGGATAGGAGTGTGTGTGTGTGTGTGTGTGTGTGTGTGTGTGTGTGTGTGTGTGTGTGTGTGTGAATAAGGGACTGTATTTTTTTTTAAATGAACAGTTCCCAGTGGAACAGCACTTTAGTGTTTGGGACAATCCACAGATTGATGTTGGCACTTCTCAAGGCTTAGCTGGCAAGAAGACCCGAGACAGATTCCCTGCTGGGATGATGTTTAGGGAATGTAAATGGAATAATGAAGTCTTTCCAGCTTGGGGGATATCAGGTCAGGGTTTGGAATTTGGTTTCTGTGGAAAATTATTCTCTCTACCTTTCTTTTTCAGTTCAACCTAGCACTTATTTGGCTTATTTCCTTGCAATGTGTTTACCCTATTTGAAACTCTATGAGCAGTTTCCTATTACTGTATAATGTCCAAGGAAAAAGTTTGTGACTGTTTGCAGGGATAGATGTTCAGTTAATGATAACAATACACATTATCTGCTGGTCTGAACTTGAACTTATCAATGCAGTCATAGTTACCATCTTAATTGTTAGCATTCAGCTTTGACATTCAATGGTTTATATCAGTGTAACATCAATGTGGAGGAGTGCAAACTTCTAAGGTAACCTTCCCCAGAATGCTGCCATTGCCTAGAAGTAGAACTTCCCAAATTTTTAATGAATGTAATAATACATTTTAAAAATGCCAGTTTGGGGAAAGCTACTTCAGACTTCCAATACAACCCTATGTTTTATATACAGTATATTATATTGCTTATTTTTGTCATATTTATCCCTTGCTAAAAGCCTTGCCTTTTGGGGAGTGACACTCATAATCTTTACAGTCTGAGCGAGTAACTACTGTATAGCCATAGTCAGCTCCTGAATGCTTTACTCTGTTCTGAATTATTCCAGATTTCTGGATGCACAAAATAATTTGACGCATATGTTAACTAAATGAATGAATTTGCATTTGTAGCTACAGATGCATAAAAAGAAATCAAGGTTTAAATAGTCAAACTGTTTGAGTTGTACAAATGCTATCATTACCGGTATCTGTAACTGACCTACTTAAATGTGTTGTGTTAACACAATGTAATTCTGCAGTAATTTACACATAGTTTGGATCAATAATTTTCAATTTATGATCTTAGGACAATTGTAGGAACTTTGGATAGCTTGCAGTGCAAAATCCACATGTAAAAATCATGTAGAAAGAATTAAAATCTTACTGTGTTACTATAACTCTCAAAATCTCATTCATCTTTGTCTTTTTATACTGCTTATTTAATTAACATTAATTTTGTTTATTTATATTGTTATGAATTGAATACAAAAAAGTAAACAAAAATACACGAAGTTAGAAAAGAAAACTAAGACGTTCAAGACATATATTCATGAATACATATACAAGCTTTTATATCAGCGCTTTAATAGCCGTGTTTCATTTTATACTGTATGTAGTTGGGACCATGAATTTATCCTTTAAAGGATAAAGGATAAGGATAAGTCTTTTAACTAAACAGAGCATAGAGAATCCACTCTCTCTGTTTTGATGTCAGTTTCTATGCAGTAGGAATACAGTTCAAAAGAATATGAGCATCCAAGAATATTAAATTTGGGATCCCAAAGATGTCATGTGCCAGTGTGCCTGCAGATGCATGCCTGCAGATGCCACTCTAATCCATGGAAAATCAGAGAGGCTTACAAAATTCTCCCGGTAAGAGGATTAAAAAGTTGCTTCATAGTAATAAAAAAAGGCAGAAAAAAACAAAACCCCAAAGTGCAATTGCAATAAAATTTGTAGCAAAGGACTAAATGTGTATCAACATACTATAACAGAAGTCTCTTGTCACATTTCCCCCCTCTAAATCCTGGAAGGGCCAAATCTTAATAGCTTTCTGGAATGTTAGCAGGAAAAGGGGGAGGGTGTCTGCTGTTCCAAAGAAGTGAGGCTATGACAGAGAAGACCTGTCCCAGGATCCAGAGGTGGGTTCCTCCCGGTTTGGACCGGTTCGCCTGAACTGGTAGCGAGCTGCTGGTGATGTCAAAATGACATCACGGATCCGGTTCGGTTGGTACCAGTCCGTGGACGCCACCATCTTTTTTTAAAAAAAAAATTGGATTTTTTTCCGGGTTTTTTTTCTTCTGCGCCGTGCGCAGAAGCTGAGTTACTGGCACTGCGCATGCGTCGTCATCTTGTTTTTGGCTTTTTGGGGGGGTGGGGATTTTTTTATTTTTTTGCACTGAGCATGCACACGTGGGAAGCGCGCGCGCACCCTTGAGGCACGGCCACGCGGCGCAGGAGGAAGTGAACTGGCAGCGAGGTAAGTTAGAATCCACCCCTGCCAGGATCCCTTTGGGTAATGTTGTGGGAGGGGAGAAAAATAAGAGCCCAAGCAAAAAAACAGTAGAGGTAGGCAGTCCTGACGAAATCCATGTCCCATGTCATATAGGGCTTTATAGATGACAATCAGTCTCTTGAATAGCACCAAGTAATCCTGGGCAACTCCCAAAACAGAAGTGTTACATAAGAATACCTAGTGGCACCCATCACTATTTGGGCTGCTGAATGCAGTCCGGTTGAAATTTCTGAGTGACCAGAGTCATCATTTTAAGACTTCTGCATACATTTGACTGTGATTAACTGATGTATTCATTAAACTTAAGCTGATTTTTAAGATAATATGCATCCCACTCCTGAAAATGGGATAATATATGCATTTCATAATTAAATGACTCCAAGGAATAGTAGAAGTTAAAACTTTAAAAAAAAATATCTAAGGGAACAAGTCCTTCCCCAAATTATTTTAAGGTTTATGTTTCTATATATCAAAAATCTTTTGTGAGGAGATGGGCAAACTAATATAGTAGATAAGGCCATTACTCAACTGGATGAAGATCTAGATTCAGATTCCTCCTCAACTGTGTGTTGGATCTAATTTGTGAAAATGCTTTTGTGCCACTTTGAGCAACCTACAGTCACTTTCACTGCAGGGCTGCCGCCTTGATCCTACCTCTTACAAACAAATGCTAGCAGTTACCAGACATGTGTAGATCCAATTCATTCCTTCAATTGTATGGAGAAGCTTAGCAGCAAAAGCAGGGCCAACGTTCCATTCCCACCTCTGTGCAGATTACAGATTACTTTGTGATGGGGGGGGGGAGGGAGGGGGAAGGAACCAGTTTTGTGCTTCAAACTGGCAGGTTCATATTTTAAACAGACATCAAAGGCCAGTCTGGAATGTGTGTGGCTTTCCAAAGGAGGGAGAGATGTACACCTAATGATCATTATAAAGATATTGTGATTGTTATCAAGGAATAAAAACCAGGAGAAAGAGAGCATCATGCCTGCCAACAATACTTTTTATTGTTTTCTCTCAAAAGCATTTCATTAAGCAGTATAGTCATTTTAATATTCATACTGCTTTGCAGCCATATTTTCTTTCTCTCTCGGGACTTCTCAGTTTGTTCCATTCTGGAACATGTTCTCCTTGGATCTCGAGGAAACTTTCTTACCCCTCAGGGCAACAGGTGCCTAGTCCACACAGCACAGAATTAGCACAGAACAGCCAATCCCACTGACACAAAGAGAAAAGGGGATTTTTTATATATATATATATAAAAAGAGGGCTAATTAATGCAGCTAAATCAAAACAATTATATTTGCCCAATTTATCACAGGGACTTCAATGGTGAGTTGTTTGCCACCCAAGAATTTCACTTGGTTGTTCAATGAATTTTACTCAACCAGGGAAGAGATACCAGAGTAAGTTCAGCCTCCATGACTGACACCTGGAAGCTAGAAACTGCCAATCTGGGATCAAAACTTGATCCCAACCCCCAGGTGTCTATAAGACTGATGTTCATTTTGGCAGATCATTGAAAGAGACCCTTGTAAAATACCATACAACATGTGAATTCTCTCTCCATAGCTGCCACAAACAGTAGATCTGAGATTATTCCATGTTCAATTTTGATTAGAACTAGTACTATGTAAATAAAATGAGGAAGGAACTTTTAATCTGTGTTAATATTTCACATACAAAAGTTCACAGATGTGTGTATGAAAGAGAGAGAGAATAACATGTATGATACCGTATTCACATATGTAATTAGCTTTTCTTGATTTTAAAAAACCAAATGCAGTTGTGATGGTTGAAAATGGCATGGTGGAAAAACACATCTGATGTTTCTTCCACTGAAAATGGCTCCATACAGGAAGAAAGGTACAAGGCAATCTATCTATTATGGTTTCTTTCAGATTCGTATTTTCCATTCATCCTTAAGAGGCAGAAATAACATTACATTATGTGATGACCTAACTTTTTAGAGAAGGTTCTAATGCTGAGAAAGGTAGAAGGAAAGAGAAGAAGGATAGATTCAATTACAGTGGCAATGAGTACACCATTAGAAGATCTGAAAAACCAGGTTACGGACAGATTCTCTTGGAGAAAATCTATCTAGTGGTTGCTAAGAGTCAACACTGATTTGATGTTACATAATGTAACAAATTTCAATTCAGTTTTTGTTACTGGGTACAAAGTATGTTTTCCTAATCCTTTATGCCTAAAATAAATAGAAAATAGCTATTGTTCTACAAAACCTTTGCTTCTGTGACTAGGACAATGATACTTTGAAATTTATCTGTTTTTGGAAACATTCTCGATTCGCATTCAATGCTGAGTAAACTTCCAGAATATTCTGAAACTCTGAAAACTGTCCAGAAGTTTCTAGAGTTGGCCAGAATTTTCTAGAACTTTCTGGAATCTTTTAGAGCTTTCTAGCACTTTCTGAGACTATCCAGTAGTATCCATAAAAGTACAGCTACCTTAAACCAACATTTTAGTTTGTCTAATTGCTGAGTAAGGGAATAGTGAATAGCAATATTTGATTTAGATGGCATCAAGTGGTTGCTTGCACCCAGCACTTGCATTTTGCTAGTATGTGGACAATTTATCAAGACAAGAGTGAAAAAAGGACTCCGCGAAGGCGTCTGTTAAAATGTGCAAGGTCTACAAAACATACTTTGGCATGCCTGTCAGGGATCAAGACAAGCATCTCATTTTACATGCGAACATTGCAACAAAACTCTTGAAGATAAAGTGAACAATTAGCAATAGCACTTAGACTTATATACCGCTTCATAGTGCTTTACAGCCCTCTCTAAGCGGTTCACAGAGTCAGCATATTGCCCCCAACAATCTGGGTCCTCATTTTACCCACCTCGGAAGGATGGAAGGCTGAGTCAACCTTGAGCCGGTGAGATTTGAACCGCCAAACTGCAGCTAGCAGTCAGCTGAAGTAGCCTGCAGTGCTGCACTCTAACCACTGCGCCACCTCGGCTCATGTAATTAGCTGCTTGCTAGATGGAATTTCAGTGATTCATTACAATTTTAAAAAATTCACTATTTTCTAGGAAAATACATCTATCTATCTATCTATCTATCTATCTATCTATCTATCTATCTATCTATCTATCTATCTATCTATCTATCTATCTATCATCTATCTATATTATTCCCTATGATGCACAAAATTAGGTAATGTGTGAAATACCATTTTTCACATTTATATAATTCTGCTATGTTTACAGGCTGGTACAGGGGGGAAAAAGGAAGCCATGAAGTTTGCTATCCCAAGAATTTGGCGGGAACTGACTGACCACTCAAGCAACTGCTATTTCTGCATGGTGGACCCTTCCAAACATTGAACTGGCAAGAGCACGCCTCCTATCATGTATCCAGCCATTTCTTCGTCAATCACCCTGGTACCACACTGCCCAAGCTCCCTGTTCTCACCCCTCCAGAGAGGGATCAGCCATCTCCAGGATAGAGAATCAAGGCAGACCCCAGGGAAGATATTGCAGATAGAGATTACAATTTCACAGAGGTGGCTGAGGAGAGAAAGCCATACTTCCCTAATCAGAAAGACGAGTGCTTCCACCAGGATATACTGGACTTTGTATGTCATTACCAAGGACAGTATAATGAAAACATGATGGGGGCAGTGGTGAAATCCAAATTTTTTTACTACCGGTTCTGTGGGCATGCCTTGGTGGGCGTGATGTGGCTTGGTGGGCGTGGCAAGGGAAGGATACCGCAAAATCTCCATTCCCACCCCACTCCAGGGGAAGGATACTGCAAAATCTCCATTCCCACCCCACTCCAGGGGAAGGATACTGCAAAATCCCCATTCCCACCCCACTCCAGGGGAAGGATACTGCAAAAACCCCATTCCCGCCCCACTCCTGGGGGAAAGATATTGCAAAATCTCCATCCCCACCCCACTCTGGGGCCAGCCAGAGGTGGTATTTGCCGGTTCTCTGAACTACTCAAAATTTCCGCTACCGGTTCTCTGAACTTCTCAAAATTTCTGCTACCAGTTCTCCAGAACCTGTCAGAACCTGCTGGATTTCACCCCTGGATGGGGGACTATATGTTTGGGGGCTTCTCTGAGAAAGCGATTTGCAGTATAGTTCCAAATCTAGAAATCTACTCATTTCTGAAAACTTTTGAGTAGTTTTGACTGTCTTTGTGTATTTGTTGTGCAAATATATATTGTTCTTTCTCTTAAAACATTAAAATTTTCCTGTTTTGTCTCTATAAATATACGTTGTAGGCCATGGACACAAAAAACAAAGTTTGTGATGAATGTGGACATTTTTGCATAGGCTTTAGACAAAAGCAATTGAAATGTAGAAGCCAGGAACAAAAATTGTGTTACATATAATTATATCATAATCAAACCTTAAAATGGCTGGGTAGCAAATCAGCAGCAACATCTTTTTTGCATGTGTCATTTGCAATGAACATTTAAAAAAAAACTGCATCTCTATGCAGTTGCAGTTCCAAGCTTGATTTTTTTTTTGTCACACGTCCTCTGAATTTGTATGTATTGCACTTCTAGAGTTGCCTAACTATTTTTGTGTCTGAATAATAGCACTGAGCATAGGCTTTATATCTCCTCCACAGGGACTGAGTGATATTAGAATATAGAAAATAGAATCATAGGGCTGGAAGGTACTTCAGAGGTCTTCTAGTCTAACCTCCTGCCTATGGCAGGAGATCCTATACCCATGATGGCGAACCAATGGCACGCATGCCACAAGTGGCATGTGGAGCCATATTGGTGAGCACGTGAGCTCAGGTCCGGCGTGCATGTGTGCGCCGGCCAGCTGATTTTCGGGCCTTCTGGGCCCACTGGGAGTCGGGAAACAGGCTGTTTCCAGCATCCGGAGGGGATGGGGAAGGCCTGTTTTTTGCTCTCCCCAAGCTCCAGAGCCTTTCTAGGAGCCTGGGGAGGGCGAAAACGGCCTTTCCCACCCTCCCAGAGGTCCTCCGGAGGCTGGAAACGTTCCGTTTACCGACTTCCGGTTGGACCGGAAGTCCCATTTTTTTTGCTCTCCCCAGGTTCAGAGCCTTTCTAGGAGCCTGGGGAGGGCAAAAACGGCCTTCCCCACCCGCCCCCTCTGGAGGGCCTCCGGGGGGGGGAGGCCGTTTTTGCCCTCCCCAGGCTCCTAGAAAGGCTCTGGAGCCTGGGGAGAGTGAAAAACGGGCGTGCCATCATGTGCCGGTCATGCGTGCATGTGCGGGGGGGCCGCATGGAATTACGGGGGTGGGCATGCATGTGCGTGACCCCCCCATGCTTTTGGCACGCAAACCAAAAAAGGTTCGCCATCACTGTCCTATACCATTCTAGGCAAATGGTTGTCCAGTCTTTTTTGTGAAAACTTCCAGTAATGGAGCATCCACAATTTCCAGAGGTAAGCCATTCCACTGATTAATTCTTACTATCATGAATTTTGTCCCTTTTTTTAGGTTGGATCTCTCTTTAATGAATTTCCATCCCGTTACCTCTTGTCCTGCACTCTGGTGCTTTGAAAATAAGTTGACTTCCTCTTCTCTGTGAGAGCCCCTCAAGTACTGCTATCATATCATCTAGTCCAGGGGTGGGTTCCAAAAATGTTACTACCGGTTCTGTGGGCATGGCTATCTGGGGGGCATGTGACTGAGTGGGCATGGCCAACTTGATGTCACTCACGCACATGCCCACTCAGTCACATGCCCCCCACTTAGCCACACCCACAGAACTGGCAAAAAAATTTGCCAGCTTGGAGGCTGGCAAAGAAGCCTTGCTTTTCCCGCCGCCGCGGCTGCTTCTACCTCAGCACCAGCAGGAGCGGGGTGCTGCAGCTGCAACAGCGGGGAAGGCCCGTCAGAGGTGAGAAGGGGTCGCTCCTCCCGTGGCTGTTGCAGTAACCGCCCAGGCGAGCCGCTCCCCACCTCAGGCCCATGCCCCCCCACCTAGCCATGGCGAAAATTTCTGTTTTGCCAGCTGGGAGGCTGGCAAAGAAGCCTCGCTTTCCCCGCCACCATGGCTGCTTCTACCTCAGTGCTGAATGGCCCATGCCCCCCTACACACACACACCCTGCGCTTGTCCTGGCAGCACCCCGGCAGTAGCAGCCAAGCGAGGGGAGGAGAGGGACCGGAGAATGAAAGGGACACAATGGCAGCCAAAGCTGCTGCTTATTCCAACAGCCGAGGACGGAAGAGGCACCTCTTCCATCCTCGGCTGTTGCAAAGAAGCGGCAGATCTGGGTGTGCCACGCCCGCTTCGTTCTCTTTGGGAGCCACTTTCCACCTTGTTTGCAACCCACTCCAAAGGGAGCTCAGATTGTGGCGGCGTTCTGGCTTCTGCTGCCCTGGGAGGGGAGGGCAGGGGGTCCCCCCGCTCCCGGCACTCCTCCTCCATGCAACCTGCTGCTCCGAGCAGTCTCCTTCATGTCACCCGCTTTGCTCATGGGGCGGATGGGCTGGCGCAGTTGAGGGGGGCCGGGGCCATCCCCCCCTAACCCTGCCTGAACATACAGCCACCGCACCCGCCTCTCACCTGTCGCGGCTCCAATGGCGGTGGCTTCAGGAGACGCGGGCTTGTCTGGAGCTGCTCCCCTGCTGTCCCCGCGGCTTGTACCTGCTGTCCCTGGGTGCGAGGGAATGGGGCAGGCGAGAAGTGGGTGCGGCGGCTGTATGTTCAGGCAGGGCAAAGGGGGGAAATGGCCCCGGCCCCCCTCAACTGCGCCAGCAAAGAAGAGTGGAAGTTCCAGCCCATCCGCCCCACGAGCGAAGTGGGCGGTGTGAAAGAGACCGCTCGGCAGCAGCAGGTTGCACAGAGGACCCCCTGCCCTCCCCTCGCTTGCCCTCTGCACACGAAGACAAACTGCTACCTGCCCTGAACTCCTTGCCACTCCCGCACTAACATCCCGGCCCCTCTCAACCACGCTTCTTTGCTGGTCCCGGAGCCGAAGCCAGGAAGGCGAGAGGGGCGGCGGTGGCGGCAACGGTGCTCCAGGACAGCACATGACCGGGGACATGCTGCTGCCAGGCCAGGCCACCCGCCCTCTCAGTCCCAGAGCACTTTCTTTCTTCTCCCGCCACCAAGAAGAGAGAGAGAAAGAAAGAAAGAAAGAAAGAAAGAAAGAAAGAAAGAAAGAAAGAGGAAGGGAGAGAGAGACAAGAAAGAAACCTGCCCTGCTCCCTTGCACCGGGGGACAGCAGGGACAAGCCGCGGGCTCAGCTGCAGGGGAGCAGCTTCACATGAGCCCGTGTCTCCAGAAGCCGTTGCCATTGGAGCCACGACAGGCGAGAGGCGGGCACGGCAGCTGTATGTTCAGGCAGGGCAAGGGGGGGAATGGCTCGTCTGGAGCAGCTCCCTCACACAGCAATCAAAAAATAGCTTCTGTGCATGCGCAGAAGCAAAAATTAGCAAAAAAAAGAGCAAAAAAATCCAAGATGATGGCGCCCACAGAGACACCGACAGGACCGGCTCCATGACGTCATCGCCGAGTTACTAACGGTTCTAAAGAACCAGTTAGAACTCGTAGGAACCCACCTCTGACCTAGTCCTTCACTTCGTTAGACTAGATACACCTAATTTCCTCAATCATTCATCATATGTTTTAGGCTCCAGACCCTTATCATTTTTGTTGCTCTACTCTGCACTTTTTCTAAGATCTCAACATCTTTTTTTGTACCATGGTGACCTGAATTGGACATAACACCTCAGATACTGCTCCAATACACCATTGGTACATTCATAGGCACCATTAGTCTGAGGATGATGCAAAGAGTTAAGACCTTGGATGATTCCTAACAATTTCAAGAACTCTTGGCAGAATTGAGAAGTAAATTGCACTCTTCAATCTGAAATAATTATTTTGGGAATCCCAGGCAGATGATAAATGTGTTGCACAAACAGATTTGAGAATTTTTGTGTGGAGGGGATTTTTTGGGGTGCTACAAAATGAGAAGAGAAGAGAGAGATCAGTGGTGACCCAAATTACAGTGTTCCCAGAGCTTTCAGGTAGCTCAACAATGAAATCCATGGAGGACTTCCGGTTGATATCGTGGTGCTATCGGATGTGAAGAGCGGGGCGCCGCAAAATCGCACTGAACCCCTTCGTTGGAGGGCCCATAAGGGGCTAAAGTCACCCTGTAGGGGTGTCAAGAGTGGGGGGGTGCCCTGCAGGTCGCGGAGAGCAGCGGCTCTCCTGCTTGACCCAGGGCTAATTCCCTCTCAGCCAACAACAAAGAGGAGTGGCAGCCATTATGGCTGCCGTGAAGCTGGGGCAGCCGAAGAAACAAAGAATGTGCTGGAGTGGTATGGATGAACAGTGACTGGAACCGGGTGAGGTGACTTTTTTTACTTAATACTTACCCCAAAGAAAATTAACTCTGGAAAAGAGACTCTTTGAAAAGTTTGTTTAAGCGGCGAACAATTACAGAGAGAAAAAAATACAGACCTGAAAGAAAAGATTTTAAGAAGAGAACGCAAAACCTTTAAAAACATTGAAAGATTGGATCTCTAATTTTTACTGGCAATAAGGCATTTTAAAATGCTAGAATTACCTGTCAGAATTTTGATTATCTGTTTGAATAAATACAAACAGAACCTGTTAGAATTTGTGCAATGTTGAAGTTAAGCTGAAGGCGCCATCTACTGGTGAATGAAATAGACATTATATTCATGTAACCCTGGGAAAATACTGATAAGACAGAGGATAAAGTGGAAATAACACCTGGAGGATTGTTGTGCTATCTATTGCTCTATACTTATCTGCTCCAAGACTACTGGAGTTCTAATGGTGAAAACACGGAAGACATCTAATTAAAGTGACTTTCAAACATCAGGAGTTATGATTGAACTTATAGAGTGGACTTAAGGAGACATTTGGAAATCTTTCTGGATTACCTAAAAAGAGCTAAATTGACTAACTGTGGGACATAAAGAACTATATTACTGTATTCCCTGAGGAGCAATGGTTTTCAGATCGACTTTCTGAGATCAAAGGTAATTGAGACTCTGGGGCATTGATAGACCACTGATAGACTATTGAGCTATTACTGGGACTTATTGAAAGAAGACAAAATGTTTCAGGAGGGGAAAATAAGTGGGTTTCAAAAAGAAATGGTGTCAATGTTTCAAAGCATTTATGATATCATGACAAGGAATCACAGGGAGATAATGGATTTAATGAATAACATAAATGGGAAGCTAGAAAGTGCTCCACAAGGGATAATGAATAATGATCAAAAAGCCCAAGAAATAGAATACATGCCAAAAGACCAAAAAATGATACTGGATAAACAGAAAGATATATTTGAAAAGAAAATAGAGATTTGGGCAGATCATCTGGAGGCTTGGCAGCAAAAGATAGTAGAGATGGAAGAAATACTTAAGCTAACCAGGAAAGATGTAGATAGAGATGAAGATCCAAGGGAGGAATTTGGGAGGCAAGTTAAAAAACGAATAAGAATTGAAATATTAAAACGGACAAGAGATGATGGATAGAGGAAATGTTATGTAACATTATATTGGCTTTATTAAGAGCTAGAACAGAGGCAGAAACAAGAAATAGGGGGAATATTATGTATATTTTTATATAATATACTAAAAGTAATAGCTAGATATAAAGATTAGATGTTGAAAGATGATGACACTATGTATGTTTTAATGATATTGTTATTGTCATTGGAATGGGGGACTAAAATGTTGAACAACTAAATAATGAAGGCCTATATTTTATCACAAATATAATGGTTTGCAAATGGTTTGTCATGAAAAGCGAGTGCTGCGTGGCCCCTGGATTGGGGCTGAAAGGCAAAAAAGGCTCCCTCCCATATTTGGGTATACCAGGTGATTTGACAGGAAAAACATTTAATCCCTCCCTGGTTCAGCTGATATAGGGAGGAGAACTTGTGGCTTAGAGGTTAGAGCAACTGCCTAACAAGGCAAGCAGCCCAAGTTCGAATCCCAGAAGGGTATGGCTAGCTGATGAGAGCTAAATAGCTTGAAATAGATCTATACTAGTCTCCCTTTATTTCTTTATCAGTGTGTATATATATATAGATATATATAGATATATAGATATATATACACATTATATACAGTATACAGTCAATGCGACTGTCGGTCTGAATGCGACTGTCTGAGGGCCCCTGGAGTGGGGCTGAAAGGCAAAAGGAAGCAGTATGCTTTCTCCCATATTTGGGTATACCAGGTGATTTAACAGAGAAAAAAAAACATATATATATCCTTGTCCCTGGAACATGCAGATAGGGAGAAGAGGAGAAGAATCCTGTGGCTCAGAGGTTTAATCACTTGCCTTGTTAGGCAAGGGGCCCGGGTTCTAATCCCATAAGGGTGTGGCTAGCTGATGAGAGCTAAATAGCTTGAAATAGATCATGGAGTCAGTCATAAACCACATAGTTCGTATGATTATTTCACAATATTGTTATACAGTCAATCATCTCTGGATCAATGTGACATCCCAAATCCAATTAAGAGTAAAGACAATATTTGACTTTAGGCTAATGACATGAACATTTTCCTCAAATACACACACACACACACACACACACACACACACACACACACACAGTATATTTGTTTTTTGAGGTTTTTACGGGTATTTGTATGTAGGTCTATGGTTATTCGGGTTTTCTCCCGCGTGAAGTCTGGAAATATATATATATATATATATTCCCAGAGTGCTGAGGGATTAGCCACCTGCTGCAATAGCCCCCTTGGCTTGCCCAACATTCCTTTTGCAGCTGCACATATACTAGCCACATAGCCTTCAATGTCTTTGTTCATGCTCGGCCACCAAAATTGATGTTGGACCAGGTGTAGGG
The DNA here is from genome assembly GCA_003457575.1 of Thermophis baileyi. NCBI lineage: Eukaryota > Metazoa > Chordata > Lepidosauria > Squamata > Dipsadidae > Thermophis > Thermophis baileyi. The sequence continues at coordinate 1,884,437 of QLTV01003783.1, forward strand.
TTTTAATGAAACTAAAATATCTTGCAGTTTTAGAGTCATGGCTCCTCTGCAACACTAAGAGTCTTTGGCTGGTCAGCACAGAGTTTGCTTCCTACCCATGAGAGCCCATCGCACTTGCACACATTGTCTGTTTTTAAAGAACCATTTGTCTTGGAGCAGGGCTGTTTTTATTTCTAGGGTCATGTCCTCAGCCAAGTTGGGCTGCATTTTCTGTTGGGCACTGGTGGTGACCGGTGCAGCTATTTGATTGGAGGGGATGATGGCATCGACCACCTCTTCCTTGGCACTACTATACTGGGGCATTCTGGACAGGGAATCTGCTAGGAAGTTTTCTCCCTCAGGCAACTACTTTAACGCGAAGTTAAACCGATTGAAATATTGTGCCCATCTCACTTGTTTAGGGGACAGCTTATGGGGGGTTTTCAGCACCCCCAGATTCTTATGATCAGTCCAGATCTCAAAAGGTTTCTTGCCCCCTTTCAGGAAATGTTGCCATGTGAGTAATGTCCATCTCACTGCATAAGCCTCTTTTTCCCCAAACCATCCATCTATGCTCTGCCTCAGACAGTTTTTTTCAAGTGTAAGCGCACAGTTGTAAGCATCCCTTGGGATCCTTCTGGAGAAGGACCGCTGTGACTGCTATACCACTTGCATCTGCTTGAATGATGAAAGAGATATCGGGGTATGAGTGTTTCAGAATTAGCTCAGCGGCGAATAGTCTCAAGTTTCTCAAAAGCCACCCAGCATTCCATGAACCATTTGAGGGGATTTCCAGACTTAGTTTTTCCCTCCTCTTTAGTTTTTACCAAGCTGGTTAATGGCAGAGCAATTTGAGTGAAAGCAGGAATGAATTGTCTATAGAAGTTCACGAAGCCTAGGAAGCTCTGCAACTGCTTTCAGGCACATGGCGCCTCCCATTCTAATACCACTTGCACCATTTCTGGATCCATTTCCACTCCTTCATGGGAGACCGGTAGCCTAGTTAGTCCAATCTGAGTTTGTGAAATTTGCATTTGGAAAGTTTCACATACAATTGGGCTGCCAATAGTTTTTGCAGGAACACCTCTATCAGCTTAACATGCTCATCCATGATTTTGGTATAAATTAAAATGTCATCTAAATAAATCAAGACTCCGTAGAATAAATATTCATGCAGGATTTCATTAATTAGTTGCATGAACATGGTGTGTGCCCCCTGTAGGTCAAAAGGAAGAATCTGAAACTGAAAGCAACCTAATGGGCAATTGAATATAATTTTCCATTTGCCCTCTAACTGTTGGAATGCTACTGGCACTTTAAGTTTACAAAGTTGCATTCCAATGCCCTCTGCTATGGATGGGCTTATAAGACATTGGGTATACCCAGAGTCCAGTAAAACTGCTAATTCCACTTTCCATCCCAAGGAGGTTACTTTTAATTTCACCCTCACTGCCATTGGTTTTGAGTAACCGCACACCAGTGGGTCGTCATCGCGACTGCCATGCTCTCCGACCAGCTTCTGACTTTTCACTGGGATATCCACCTCCTTGTTGGAGGGTGGGGAGAAATCCTTTGACTTCATCCCCTTCACTGACAGTGGTTTTGGGTTTGGCCATAGCTTCCTCTCTTTTTGGTGGGGCACGCCTCATTGCTGGACCCTGTTGTGAGTTTGAACAATCGGCTGCCCGGTGACCCTATATGCCACAGTGGAAACAGACCCCTGGGAAATAATTGGGATTGGATCCTTCCTTGCCAATCTTTGGTGGGGCCTTCTTCTCCAGAGCTTTGCTCATCCACTCCCCTCACTCTATGGTTTCACAGATAATGGTGAGGTCTACCTCCACCTCACCAGCCAGGATATAACACTCCCACAGGGTTCTGGTGAGCCCACAGGACAAGCAAGTGGTCAGGACCTCCGAGTTGAGGCCTTCTTGGAAATATTCCAGGTGTATACAATCTTGCGGTCAGTCTGGGAGATTGCTAGCCAACATCGGAATTCTTGGGTGTAGGCTGTAATTGATCGTCTGCCTTGACAGATGGCCTTGATCCTTCCTTTTACTTTTTGGTCTGCCAGGGGATTTTTGCCTCAGGGAGATCATGAATTGGTTGAAATCATGCAGCTCCTTGGTGTCAGCATCGTGGAGCAAAATCACCCAGTCAGCCTCTTCTCTGTCCAGAGTCACGGTGATGCAGTTCACCTTGGCTTCGTTGTTTGAGAAGTTCGATCCATGGTGCACCATGAAATTCCAAATCTGGATAAGGAAGTACCCTAACCTTTCTGCTGAACTTCAGCAGAACTCCGCTGAACTCCACTGAACTTCACTTTCAACTCTGGGATTGGATGGTCATCTTGCCTCACTGGCCACACTGGGATCAGAGATGCAGGGACAGCAGGCTAAGCTGCTGGTGCCGGTGCCTACACAGATGCTAGAGTGGGCTGGTCCAACCCTCTGGCCCATGGTCCTGTTGGGAGTCTCCTTTCAGGTTTGCCATAGATTGTGCCATCCTCCCAGGCAGTATGGCATGGCTACGGATCCTCGGGTGATGGTCACCCTTGCCAGTGGTTGCTCTGATTTCCCAATGCCAAGAGACCATTGGGGCCATTTCCTCACCCTTGGTATGCAGCTGGTATAATTGGTGAACCTTGAGGAGATTCAGCCCTTGCTTTTGTTTCCCCCAATTCTTCCCCGTTACATTTCCCCCATCCCCAGAGTTCATGGCAGTCTGTCACCAAATAGTAGCAAAGCACAAGCAAGCATGAGGTGGCAGTTGACAATTAGTTGGGGAATGACATTAATTTCACTCCTTTACTGGTCAGTGGTTGGACATGTTTACTAGAAATGGGTTGGGAATTATTCCTGTGCACAAGCATTGCACACATTCTCACACAAATTCTTCAGATCTCTCTGCTGACCACTTTTCCTTAGGAGAGTTATTGGATGAAGGGAGAAGCCAGGCTAGGAGGAAAATGATGATAACCTCTGCTTCCCACTGATCTTTGTTCTAGAAAACTGGAGCATCATAGATGCTTGAGCATCATAGGTCCATTATAGCTTGATGAGAAGTGGCAAGAACTTAGGTTAAGCAAACATATTCCACTTCCAGCTCTACTAATTTATGGCTGGGCTGTACATTACCATTTTTGAAGCAACCATGTAACATACATACATACATTTGTTTGTTTGTTTGTTTGTTTGTTTGTTTCCTGCCTAATTGTTCACAGATAACTCAATGCAGTAAACATATCCAACATACCTTTCTCCTCCTATTTTCCTGACAACAACAACCCTCTAAGATGAGTTGGGCTGAGAGAGAGAGACTGGCCCAAAATCACCCAGCTGGCCTTTTCATGGCTGAGGTGGGACTACAACTCACAGTCTCCTGCTTTCTAGTCTGGTGCTTTAACCACTAGACCAAAGCGAATCTCAAATACATACAGTAAGATGATTCTGTAACAATTTTGCATGTTGGTTAAGGACTTGTATTTTCCATACTAACCATAGCATTTTCCTTTAGCAGGAGAAAGAATCATATGATTCAGTATCATGTGTAGTTTGGCAGTAAGTAGAAAATTTAAGGCTTTTTTATTTTATTTTATGTTGCAGAAAGCGATAATTAAGCTTTACTTAGACTTTCAAATAAAGACTTGCCATGCAAAACTGTTCAAGACCACACATGTATTTAAAAAAATCCAGGGCTGGAGGTGGGCTTGGGACATTTCTCTGCTTGAAAGTGGAGATCTGTGTGGTCTCTTTGGCTCCCTTAATATAAATCTATAAGCTTAATAGAAGAAAGTACCACTTTTATCTTTTGATCTTTGCCTTTTAAGCTATTTAGCAGCTCTGAGTAACACTGAGTGGAATGGGGGATTGGCTTCATTTTCTGCAAACATATGTACCGTACATAGATGCAACTCTCCATGACACAATATGTATGGTTGTGTATGGCAAAGATGGCACACATCAAAGAAATATTAACCGACCAGAAGGCCTGGCAATGTAAATTAAGAACAACTGCAAGCTTCACAATGTGCCATTTTCATTCCCAATCTCAGGTAGCAAATTTGGGAAGCTATTAAGAAACCCATGATATGGAAAGATTAGATCCATCAAATACAATTTACAATCAGTTCTCCTTTATAGATCTCAATTCATTGCATAGCTCTTACATAATTCATACCTATTGCAATAAGGCTTTTACAAAAGTCTTTTAACGTAGATGGATCTTGATGAACACTACTAAGAATATTTAAGTTTCAGAAACTGTTAAGTTTCTATTCCTCAAAAAAAAAGGCTCTGTCTCCAGACCTGTGGTTTCATTATGTGAGTTTCACCTATTGAGTAAAGATGTTGTCTTTTATAAAAACTGATGAATGTAGGTTAATTGAACATTCTTGCAGCATCTCAAAATTTTATTGTATGAAATCACTCAGTAGTTTACTCAATTGTGTTTTTTGAAAAGTTATTACATGACTGAACCAAGATCAAGAGGCAGTTAAATGAGTGTGTGTTAATATACTATGGTATGTATAATTCCTAGTTGGTAGGATGTGGGCAACAGTATATTGGCTTGCAAGGTAAATCCCTAGTTTAGAAATCCTATGTAATATAGAAAGTGTGGATATGCTTGTGATAAAATTGGAATTTGGGATGCTTGTGACATACTGGACAAAATATGGCAAAATTGGCCAATAATGTGGTTCGCATTAGCAGGGAACACTGCATATAGAATGACTACAACTAAAACAACAACCTACCATATAGTTTTCTTAACTAAACAGCATTATGTAAAACCTTGATTATCCAAAGTCATAATGAATGGCAGAGATCACAGTAAGATAGGGAAGTCTGGCTTTATGCTGGCAGGGTGTGGGCAGTCCAAATTTATAGTGTTTATATGGTTGAAAATAAATATATCAAATATATATTTAGTAGGGAAAACTGAATGAATAGTTGCAAGTTATATAAACTGTTGCACTGTTATGTAAACTTTACTTTTTTATTGTCATTGCACATGGTACAATGAAATTAAATGCCGTCTTCAGTGTACATTATAACTAAAAATAAAAATAAAAACACAAACATACATCCTTTACATTCTGTATAATTGAAATTGAAAACCCGATATTGCACTATACTGTAGAATTCAATATGGTTATTACCCTGGGATAGAAGCTGTTTTTCAGCCTATTTGTCCTTGTTTTTATTATCCTGTACTGTCTGCCAGATGATAAAAGTTCAAAAAAAGGGTGCCCAGGATGAGATGGATCTTTAAGAATGTTTTGAACTTCCTTAAGGCAGCGGGAGCTATAAAGCTCTTCCAAAGAGGGGAGAGGGCAACCAATGATCCTCTGGGCAATGACGTTTACCCTCTGGAGTGCTGTCCTATCTGCCACTGTGCAGTTGGCAAACCATACACAGGTGCAGTAAGTTAAAATACTCTTTATGGTGCAGCAGTAGGTGGTCACCAGCAGTTTTTCATTCAGTTGTTGTTTCCTGAGAGTCTCAGGTAGTATAATCTCTGCTGGGCCCTTTAAACACCGAGTGGCTAAGGTGAAGGAAGTGTAATATTTTGAGCAAATATGACAAGTTAATAAAGTAGAAACTAGATAGAGTTTATGAGGTCCTGAAAAAGACAGAAGTGAGAAATCAAAAACACAGAAGGCAATTAGTATGATGTGATGCCCTGACATGGTGTATATAAGGATAATAGATGTGAGCTAATTTTATTATGTTTTCATTGCTTTTCGTCTCTAATGCATTCTGTTTGGTTTATTTACTATTTAATATCTATGACTCCTTTTCTACATTCTGCATAAGACTGCTTATTTTAAAAGAGAAGAATGTGATGGGCATATATGTACATACAGTATGAAGTTAAATGCTCTTGCCAAGCTTCGGAGTGCATCTTAAAAAATAGAATATTCTGGTGTTCAGTTAATTAAGGGAAGGATGCCATTCACATTTCTTTTTTGTCTGAATGATGGCAATGTCTTGGACCAGCCTGCTTCTCTTTTAGCTATTCCCTTTTAGCATATCCTGTTTTAAGTCCTTGCAGAAAGGGGACTGCTGAGTTTAGGTTCCACCAAGAGCTCATCCACATAGCCATTTCCCCCTATCTTCAGGGGGATAAGTATGCCAATCTGTCCAATTACTGTCCTCATAAGGTTGTTCTCAATGCAGCTGCTGACCAAGGTGCTGGCCAGACTCTACCAAGTGCAGAGGGGAAGGGAGGGAGGGAGGGAAGGAGGGAGGGAGGAAGGAAGGAAGGAAGGAAGGAAGGAAGGAAGGAAGGAAGGAAGGAAGGAAGGAAGGAAGGAAGGAAGGAAGGAAGGAAGGAAGGAAGGGAAATGACTCACACTTAACACTGAAAGTGCAGAAAAATGAGAATACTGCAGCGTTTACTCCAACAGTAAATGGCCATTCTGGTAACTCAACATGAACAAATATGAACACTTGGAAAGATTCAAGTTGTAGTTCTTGATATACAACTACATAGGCTATATTTTGACATGCTAATAGCTGTTCTCTTAACTATTCTGAAATGTTCATTCAAAGTTTCTTCTTTTTCCGAGGCTATTATACCACACAAAAGAATCCTGGGAAGCAGCTTCCATATGATTTATGTTAAGACCAGCAACAGAGTTCCTAAGCACAATCTTGTTCAAAGGTTTTCCTTTGTTTTCCCCTGTGTCTATTTATTTCTTCACTTACTAAATTTGTATACCACTGAATGCAAGGAACTGACTCACTCTCATTCACAGCAAAAACATAACACTCTTTTTTCTCTCTTCTTCTTTCCTTTTGCTCCCAGAGAAAAGCCTACAGTCTCTCCTTTTGCATTCCCATTCTCCATGCTATCTCTACAGTTCAGGGGTGGGTTCCGGTTTTCATCGCTGCGCACTCAGTGGCACGCTACGCGGGCACGTGCTTTGTGCATGCGCAGTGCTAAAACAAAGCTTCTGCACATGCGCAGAAGCAAAAAACAAGATGGCGGTGCCTATGGCGCCGCCAAAAGAACCGGCTCAGGGGCGTGGCCAGGCTGCCGTTACTGCCGGTTCAGAGAACCAGTCCCTATTTTTACTACCGGTTCTATAGTACCGGTCCGAACCGGCAGGAACCCACGTCTGCTACAGTTGTTAGAGATATGTAATTAGCCTTTAGGAAAATATTTCCCTGTATGAGAAGCTTCTCAGGGCAATTTCGATAAACTGATACACGGTTCTGATGTTTAACTCTAAGCAATGAAGGAATGATCTCACACGTAAAAAGTAATGGGAGCCATAACCATTGAAATTTGCAGTTCTTTCAGCTTTTGCCCACTGCCAAGCATTACCCATTAACTCTGAATGTGCCTCTGGTCCATACTAAGAGACCAAGTGTTTTGCTTTCTTTTTAAGCAAAAATAGACTCAGCAAGCACAAGAAAGAATACAAACTGCCTTGATAGGCACAGAGATAACAAATCTGCCAAACTCAATTTCCCTGACTAACTTCTTGCTAATCATGATATTCTCTGTTGTCATTTCAGCCTGACTCATCTTCTATATTAAGATGAAGAAGGAAAATAGATGCAGTCCTTTAAAACAGTTGGGAAGAGGGTCCACTAATAAAGACTTGCTGTCTTTTACAAAGAATCTCTCCAAAGCAGTTATCATTTAAAAAAAGAAAGGGATGAAATGGCTAATGCACGTTCTGGATTTTGGAAAAGCTAGGAGATTATGAACAGTTTTATTACTTTGTTTTGGCCTGGAAAATTAAAGGTGCACAGCAAAGCATGACATTCATACATGGATTATCAAGGAACAGTAAACAATGGGCAGGACTCTAGCCAGGAACTGGGTGATTTACAGCTGATACTCTTGACAAAAGGCAGCTAAGCACAAAGCAGGAAAGCATCAAACATCACAGAAACCTAGAAGGCATGCAGCAGGGATGATCCCAGCAGATGGAGTAGGCTCAGCTCTCTTTGAAAAACAGAAAAGGAAAGATAAATATTGGATTCCTCACACATTTCCATTCTGTTTTGGAGATTAGATTCAAAAGTGGAGGCCAAGAGATCAAGATCATGATGAGAAAGTACTGAGAATGTGTCAGTATATGCAATCTGCTTAACTGATGTTCAAAATAGTACATCTTAATATGCAGAATATTAAAACAAGAAGCACAATGATATTGACGGAAGAACAGATTTTTTATGAGCAAAGTGTATTGTTTCTGCCTTCCCTTCCCATCTCTCTTTCTATTTTTGCTTGTATGCAGAAGTATAGATTTTCTCAAAATTTAGAGGGATAGGTGCAGAAGCTAAGGAATTTGTAATGATTTTTTTAAGCAAAGGGGTTTTAAGGTAGGGATGAACATTAGAAGTGAAACATAGAGCAACCGAAGCAGTATTTTTTTCTAAATGAGTACCAAGACAGAAAATTCACAAACTATATTTAACGGTAGAAAGTTCTGCAACTTCTCTTCCTAAAGAATTACGATGGGAGATAAAATCTTTCACTGTGACTAAACTCTTAGAAGCATCAGTCTGAAAACCAGGTTGACATTCCTTCCTTTTCTTTCCCCCTCTCAAATTTTTCTCTTATGAAGAATAAGAAAAAAAATTATTTAATTTTTAGAGACATAATACCTATGGTCATCTCCCTACTAGTGGTCTTCAACTTATGACCACAATTGGGGCCAGAATTTTTCTTGCTAAAGAAGGCAGTTGTTAAGTGAGTCATGCCTAATTTTAAAACATTTTTGACCATGTTGTTAAACAAAATCACTGCAGTTGCTTTCCCCATTGTTTGCTTATCAGAAGCTAACTGGGAAGGTCACAAATGATAACCACATTACCCCAGGATATTGTAACCATCACAAATACATGCCCGTTGCAAAGTGGCCTAATTTTGATCATATGATCATGGGGATGCTGCAACTGTTGTAAATGCGAGGAACTAAATCACTTTTTTCAGTAACTTTGTATTGTTAAATGAATGGTTGTTAAGTTGAGGAGTATCTTAGTAATTTATAGTATGTTCTAAAGGTATCCAAGTCAAAATAGTAATGAGTACATCACTTCAGCATTGCCAAAATGATGCTATGCATTGTCTCGGTAATAGGGAAATGGCCAAAGCCTGCATATCTGAATCCCAAATGTCTAGCAAAGCTTTAGGGGGGCTGGATTCACTTCCTGTATTCAATTCAGGATGCAGATGAATCCAGTCTGTGTCCTTCATTTATATCAAAAGGTGGTTATTGGTGAGTGGTTTGGGTATGATCCTTTTTGATCACTACAGAAAAACAACAACCAGGAATTAAATTTGGAACTGAGTGAACAGTTCAAATGAATATCCCCTACAATTGCCTTCCATATATATTTTAAATGTTTTCTGCTTACTGGTCAGCCAATAATACACATTCTGTTTTAAGTACCAAGGTCTGTTTATGCAATCAGCAGAACCAAAGAGTTGTACTTTAAAATATATGCAATTATGTGTTTTATATCTATATGAATATATTTAATATAGAAGTATATTTAATTTCCCATCTCAGATATTGCATATCCAGATATTTCCAGCTCCCCTACTCACTTAAAGATGGCACTTTCCAGATGGTTTGAATTGCAATTCCCAAAATACCTAGTCACAATAGCCTCTGTTCTCATCCCTTAACAGCAAACTCTAAAGGTAGTATATGAAGCTTTTTTGTTTGTTTGGATTGTGTTTTAATCAACTGTTAATCAACTTAACTTCTGACCTGAGGTAGTTTTGGAGACTGGTAAAGTTATAAACCATTTAATTAATATTTGTCCACAACTTGTTTTGCTGAAATCCATTTTAGGAGCCATTGCAAATATTTGTACTAAAGGTTTGGTGGTGTGAATACTCATTTAGCAGTCATAATTGAGACCAACAACTTGGTTGGTAAGTGAAGCAGTTGCTAAGTGAAACTTGAACTGTGCTTATAATCTTACTTTAGCTTTCTTTTGCTTTACATTTAAGTGGTAAATGTGAAGATTGGTCAAAAAGTTATTTTTTCAACACCGTCGTGACTGTGAATGATCACTAAAAAAGGCTATTGCTCAAAGGGGACTACCTGTGTTTTTGTTGACTGCTACTAGAATGTGCATCATTAAACACTGGAAAGTTACAACTGTGGCACTGCAGTTCTGGTGCCAAAATGTTTGCCATGTTGCCACAGCTGAGAAATTAACCTCTTTATCTGTGTTGTGGTCAAGCTAAAGTTATAGCTTTCTGAAAAATATGGTCTGATTTCATATCTTGCTCAGATGAGGGAGTCATAATTGTCTTGTGCCAGATAAATATGTTACCATGTGGAAGAAATACTAAAATATTATTATGTAGTTTTATGAATTGTTTTTCTTGTCTCCCTTTTTTACTCTTATATATGAATTTTATTGCCCTTATGGATGTTGGAACCTTTTAGACATAAAAATTACAAAAAATACTAATCAGTTTATTTGGATGATTATGCCATTCCTCCATAGTACTCCTTGTGTGTCCCATCTCTTTCATTTTAGCTTCACAACAGATAAGATATGTCCATATCTTTGGGGAGAATGATTCCAACTAAGCCAGCAAGTATTGAGAATGAGCAGTGAATTCAAGTTGTTCCTTCCTGGCCAAAATTCAATTATCTCCCTAAAGTTTTATTCTGGCTTACAGTATATGTTTCAGTGGCATTAATTGCTGTATAAGTCTTGACAGAAAGGGGATCCCTCCATGTAAACCAAAGGCAAGTTGGAGAGTTCTGATCCAAGCTTGCTGCAATATCTTATTTTAGCTGTCTTCTTCCTTTCTCTTTCCCATCATTTGGATACAGAACAAAGCAGGAGAGATTTAGCAGAGTGTCAGGAAGTAGCTTCAGGCTAATCCTTTTGCTGACACTCCCCAGCACCAGAGGGAAGTAACAGAGATCAGCCAATCTGGCATATCAAAAGCCTTCTAATTATGTCACTGAAGAGACTTGAGCCAATTCCAACTTTTGTATTCATGGAGTTTCCAGCAAAAGAAACTTTTTTATTTAGAAAAAAAACCAGGTAATTTTGAAATCCTAGTTTGAAGGAAAAGAAAAAAGGAAACAAATGTACTGAGCTAAATGTGTTTTAGCTCAATGCAATATCAGCACATAACCATGAATTCTGCAACCTGGTGACCTTCAGATATGCTGTGTTTGCAACTCTCAGAATTCTTGGCCACTGTGGCCACTCATTTGGAATTAATTAGGGTATCTGCAATCCCATTGCATCTGAAAGGTACCAGGTTGGGGGAAATGGACTTTGTACAATATTCTCATTCTCCCTTCTTTCTACAATTCTCACCTTACAATGAATTATGAATAAAACTTAACTCTGTGAACCCAGGGAATATTTCTCCAGCTTGTCTTAGAATTTAAATGATCCAGGGACTCACTGTTACATAGAGCATAATATCCTAATCATGTTTTCATAGAAAGGGACTCAAACTACTATGTGATATATCTTTCAGAAACATCCAGTATAAAGAAAGGTATACAGACTAGGTCATAGACAGTATGGGAGACTATGCTGTGTATATTATCTGGTTAGAACCACTTGTGTGCTTGATGGTGTGTGTGTGGGTGTCTATGTGTATGATAGTTCACAGGTAATTCTTCTTACCAATAGAAGAGAATATTTGTAGCTCAGAGTTGAACTGTGAGATCCTTGGTGCTCTCTGAGCTTTGTTGTTTTCTTAGACATTTCATTACCAAACTAGATAATCTCATTCCGGTAATTTTCTTAATTCACCACTTTTATCTCCTGAGTAGCCTGGGAAGTTCTGCTAAATTTATTGGCTTTCCATTCAAGAAACATGGGTCTGGAGTAAGTTATAAAGTCAAGTCTCCATCAAGTGGAACTACTGACTCAAAGATGCATCTATGAAGTTTTCTTGGCAACAATATGGAAGAAGTGTGCTATTGCTTTCTTTGGGGTATTTTTTAACTTCACAGTCTGGCTAACTATTTCCCTAGATCTCCCTGGCAGTTTCCCCTCCCAATAGTAACCAAATCCAATACTGCCAGTGGTGGGATTCAGCGGGTTCGCACAGTTCGGGAGAACCGTTAGTTAACTTTCTGAGCAGTTCGGCGAACCGGCTGTTGGAAGAAACAGCCTTTTGTTTTTCCCACCTTACAGAGTTAATCCTGTCAGGAGACATTCTGGTGTGCCTCTGTGTGTTGTTTCTAGTCTAATCCTTATCGTTATTGCCCTGCTTAAGTGTTTTCAGAAACTGCCTCTGCGGTTAAGCCTTGTTACATTGTAACAGCTAATGGTTCTTGGCAGTACGCCCAGACTTTCTGTAGCCTGAGCTTCTCCAGAGGTGATTTTTTGTTTTTTTTACTTTGCTGGTACTTTGCTTTTCTTTGCTTTATTAGGGGCTTGACTTTCTTAAAGGGGAAGTTTTAAGCTTTTTACACTGCTTTACTGGTTCCTGACACTGTCCTTTTGGGGTGTACTTCCAAGAGGCAGTATGCAAGCTTGGCACTCTGTCTGATTTTTTTACTGCCTTTCTGGGGGCATGTGATCTTTCCTTAAATCTGGAAGATTTCCTAGGATATCTTGTGAGGTGAATGAGACCAGCCGGTATCTTTAAGTGGTGCAAATGGATCTAAGGATTGCTTCTCCTGGGTGGGAAAGGGTGCTTTGTCAGTTCACTGAGCACAGGAGTCTCTTGTCTATGGGGATTCTTCAGTTATCCAGGTCATGGTTGTCCCAAAGGTGCTTTTTTCAAGAGACAACTAGACTTTCTTGGTTTCCAGAAAGTCCAGCTGCCTCTTGAAAAAGCACCTTTGGGACAGGAGTCTCTTGCATTGCTTTGGAGTGGCCAAGGCACATGATTGCTCACTGATAATAAGATTAAAAAAAATAGGAGGTAGGGGTGTGGATGCTCCCTCCAATTCATTTTAGTTTTCTCTCATGATAATAAGGCTTAGTAACATGGCACCAGGCTTGAAGTTTATTTAGATATCTGTGGCATGTATTAATTTTATTGTGATCCTAAAAAGCTTGGGAGGGCAGAGACTTGAACCTGGGTCCCCTATATACTTCATTAATTTGTCTCTTTAGCTTGGCATTTTGTAGCCCAAGTATGCCCACTCACTTTCTGAAGAGCTTAAATGACCTCTCTGCTAAAAGGTTTCACTTTATGAGCAAGAGTTGGTTGCTGATAATTATCATTGCATTCTAACTATTTTAATTCCTCAAGGTGCTCTGGCACCCTGCCTGATTTGTAACTCTGGGTTGCAGGTATTGCAGATGAAAAAGAAGGTATTCGGACAGAATGGTTTAGGTTTCCATGTTGGCTGTGACTGTCATTGATCTTCAGTGTGTATTCCCCCATTTCTAATCTAATGATTGGTATTTAGGGCAGCTTTTTGCAAGCAAAGAAGCTTTTTGTATTTTTTGTACAGGTAATCCTTGACTTACAACAGTTCATTTAATGACCAAGTTACAATGGCACTGAAAAAAATGACTTATGACCATTTTTCACACTTATGATGGTTGTAGCATCCCCACGGTCACGAGAGGCCGGGCGAGGGGAAGTGTCCCTCGACGTGAGTGATGTCGAGTTGGCCACACCCACCCAGTCACATGACCACCCAGCCACGCCTACCCAGCCAGTCATTAGGGCAGAGAACCAGTTGTTAAATTATTTGAATCCCATCACTGAATACTGCTTAGCCTCGAAGTCCCAAAAAGATCAACCAGTTGCTACCATTTCAATGCACACTGAACTGAGAATTTGCTTTCACCATTCAAACATATACCTTATTCTCATTCCACCTGACCTACCCTTATTATTCTAGTTTGACCGCATATCCTGTGGTGTATTAAGACCTTAATATTTCCATTCCTTCTTGATAATTATATCAGAATTAACACAAATCAAGCAAATCCTCCTCACATCTGTTTGTAAAAGCAAAGTAATACATTCCAGAACCTTATCAAATCAGCTCATTTTAATATTTAACTAGGCAGGCAGAGTGCACAACAGGGGTGAAATCCAGCAGGTTCTGACAGGTTCTGGAGAACTGGTAGCAGAAATTTTGAGTAGTTCAGAGAACCGGTAGCGGAAATTTTGAGTAGTTCAGAGAACCGGCAAATACCACCTCTGGCTGGCCCCAGAGTGGGGTGGGGATGGAGATTTTGCAGTATCCTTCCCCTGGAGTGGTGTGGGAATGGAGATTTTGCAGTATCCTTCCCTTGCCACACCCACCAAGTCATGCCCACCAAGCCACACCACGCCCACCAAGCCATGCCCACAGAACCGGTAGTAAAAACATTTGGGGCCCGCCCACCCACCCCAGCACTATCCTGTCCTATTTATCTCAGTCTCACTCTCATGCGCGCTGACATTTTCAGTTCTGCACTAGGCAAACCAGTTGTTAAATTATGTGAAGCCCACCTCTGTAATGAAGGATAACAATTCTTCTGTTTTTGCATGTTTTACTGTGGCCTACACAGAATATAAATGGAAAGAAAGCAGCATTATAAAAATAAGGATCTTGCAGCAAGTTTTTAGTCACAACCTGCTTCTAGGTTCAGTCAATGTTCTTTAGTTATAATTGAATTTTCACCCACACAAAGATAATGCATGTTTCCTTTTTGTTATAGATAACAAAATAATAACAGACGATACCATTTTCCAGCAACATAGCATTCTAGAGCCAAGGTGGCGCAGTGGTTAGAGTGCAGCACTGCAGGCTACTTCAGCTGACTGCTAGCTGCAGTTCGGCGGTTCAAATCTCACCGGCTCAAGGTTGACTCATCCTTCCATCCTTCTGAGGTGGGTAAAATGAGGACCCAGATTGTTGGGGGCAATATGCTAACTCTGTAAACCGCTTAGAGAGGGCTGTAAAAGCACTATGAAGCGGTATATAAATCTAAGTGCTATTGCTATTGCTATTCTGACATGTAGCTCTATATATTTTTTTAAAACTAAGACTGTAATAAAGTTTATTGCTACACATATATATCTTTTTCATTTAAAGATAGATATAGATAGATGAGAGGGGGGCAGAGAGATAATAGATGGAAAGATAGAAAGATAGATAGAAAAATAGATATGTTACTCTTAATTAAAATAATAGTAAAAACAGGATAATACTCCCTCCAAATATCACAGAGAGCATATAGCAATAGCACTTAGACTTATATACCGCTTTACAGTGCTTTACAGCCCTCTCTAAGCGGTTCACAGAGTCAGCATATTGCCCCCAACAATCTGGGTCCTCATTTTACCCACCTCGGAAGGATGGAAGGCTGAGTCAACCTTGAGCCGGTGAGATTTGAACCGCCGAACTGCAGCTAGCAGTCAGCTGAAGTAGCCTGCAGTGCTGCACTCTAACCACTGCGCCACCTCGGCTCTAATATATTGACTTTACAGGTAACCCTTGTTTAACAACCACAATTGGGACCAGTAACTCCATCAGAAGGGCTGCAGTTGCTAAGCAGAAAATTATGTGACTGCAACTGGTTTAATGACAACACTTCCAATTCAGTTGTTAAGCAAATCACCATAGTTGTTAAGCAAGACATCATGTGACTGCAACTTGTGATTTTACTTTCATATTGTCCATTAAGTCTGTCAGGAGCTGGTTGTGAAGCACATCAATGGTGATCATGTGACTGTGGAATGTGTGTATTGTAAATGCTGTAAATGTATGACGATTGCAAAGTTCCCAAATGGCAATCATGTGATCAAGAGACACTGCTATGGTCATAAATTAAGGGTTGATCACAAGGCTGTTTTTTATGCCATTATAATTTTGAACAGTTGCTAAAATGAGGCAACTCATTTACCAAATGAGTTGGTATGCAAGGACTATTTGTACTTCCCAAATGCATAATAGTCCAGTTCAAACATAGGATCTTTTTTAAATTGTGATTAAATTGTACTGTTTTCCTTTTCCATTTGGTAATTATGGATGGAATGAAAAAAAAGATGGAAGATCAGATATCAGGAAAATATTGGATGAATGACAACATGGTCTGGATGTCCCATGAATGACAGAAAGGATATGGATGTCCCATAAGAAGTGAGAAAAATCATGTTGGCTGTACATTACCATCTAATAGAGAAAAAAATCAATACCAATATATAAAAACAACAACTGATTTTCAAATTTTATTTACACTGAGAGCATATGCACCAAAGACAAATTCCTTGTGTGTCCAACCACACTTGGCCAATAAAGAATTCTGTTCTGTCCTGTCCTGTCCTGTCCTGTCCTGTCCTGTCCTGTCCTGTCCTGTCCTGTCCTGTCCTGTCCTAACACTCCAGATCCAGCAATGACTTCTTATAGGTTATTGGATAATTTGTTGAGGGAATTGACCAGATTTTCCCTCACTCATGAACCTGAAGGTAGATATGGTTTTGTAACATTTTCTCAGTTTAACCAATCTCATAAGTTCAATGTGATTGTATTAACTGAACTACTTTGAAGAAGTATTTAATAATACCCATGTGTTTTGGTTGACAAGTGAATGCATGACAGTGCCATCTGAAAGCATTTGCCTAAACAATTTCTAAAATGATGATGCCGGAACAAAATAACTTCAAGGGTTTGGAGGATTGTTCTGTAAATGAACAATCAGTTGAGTCATACTTATTGTGATATCTAAGACAAATAAATAGCCTGTTCCCAAATTATTAAATGTTGCCAACTTGTGACTTGGTTGACATAATCAATGAAAGGTCTTCTGGCTCTTGA
The DNA here is from genome assembly GCA_003457575.1 of Thermophis baileyi. Lineage (NCBI taxonomy): Eukaryota > Metazoa > Chordata > Lepidosauria > Squamata > Dipsadidae > Thermophis > Thermophis baileyi. The sequence goes on from QLTV01003783.1 coordinate 1,901,154, forward strand.
ACAGCACCAACTGATTTCTAGTCCTTGATTACGAGATTCTTCCAGAGAATTGGAATATTCTCCAATATTCTTAATTCATCAGTGGGAAAATACTCCTTGAACCAACCAATAGAGGAAGATTAAATCCTTCCTACCCTGTGTCATTAAAGAAAAGGTGGGGCTTAGCAGGTCTAAATTCTTCCTGCTAGTCAAGTTAATACCTAATTTCCCCTTCCAGCATATTCTTGTCTATCCTTTGATGTCCATGAGTACAACAGATCTAAAGCAACCACGGCTCTTGATTCGGTCTAATCAGTTTCTAATACATGTCTTAATGAGAGACGTTATGAGAGTTGCCATCCAGTACTTCCTAACAGAATAGAAATCTTGCCTTAAAAAATATTCAGGATTCTAGAATGAAAGATGTAATTCAATGTAGCATGAGGCACCCAATACATGAACACAAAATAAATTCCCTCTCTGAAATGCAGAGTCCACTGACAAGGATAAATATTATCCACAATCTGGGTTTGACAGTGGTGGCATTTTCTTTCCCAAAGGAATCATCAGGAGAGAACTTTAACCTCTACTATATAAATATAGGTAGTTGATTTCTTGGAATCAAAATGCTAGATCCAAAGTGAAATGAATTGTTCTCTATTGGCTAGTTCTTTATGATTTCAGGAGCAAGATGTAGATTAATCTTGTTACAAGGCAGGAATTTCTGTTGTAAAGTTGGGGGAAACTCTTTTTAAGAAATCTTTTTAGTTTGCTTTAAAAACCAAAAAAGAGAAACGAAAAACCAAAAAATAATCTTCCCCAAAAACCACAAACATTGCATTTTAACTATTTTAATTCCTCAAGGTGCTCTGGCTTATTTGTAACTCCAGCTCTCAGGTATGCTTAGTATTTAGGGCAGCTTTTTGCAAGCAAAGAAGCTTTTTGTATTTTTGTACAGGTAATCCTTGACTTACAACAGTTCATTTAGTGACCATTCAAAGTTACAATGGCACTAAAAAAAGTTACTTATGACCGTTTTTCACACTTATGACCGTTGCAGCATCCCCACGGTCATGAGAGGGCTGGCAAGGAGAAGCGCCCTTCGACGTGAGTGACATCGAGTTGGCCACGCCCACCAAGTCACATGACCACCAGACCACCAAGCCACCAGATGCACATAGGGACTACTCAGAGGGCTGAAAAAGTGATTTTTGACCAGTTCTCATACTTACGACTGTCCTCACATTTTACATTTTGCGCCCTATCTTGTCACTGTGGTGAAGAGAAGCACCACAGTTGTAAAATGAGTGCCACGGTTGTTAAGAATGCTGCAATGGGCATAAATGTGAGGATGGTCGTAAGTGCGAGGACCAGTCATAATTCACTTTTTTCAGCCTTCTGAGTAGTCCCTATGCATGTAGCCATGCCCACCCGGTCACATGACCAGCTAGCCATGCCCACCCAGCCACATGACCACCAAGCCATGCCCCCAAATAAGCCACGCCCACAGAACAGGTTGTTAAAAATTTGAATCCCACCACTGCCCCCACCCCCCATTTTTGGCCTAGCAGGCCTCAGGGAAGCCCCCTGGGAGCAAAAATAGACCCCACCCCCTGTTTTTGGCCTAGCAGGCCTCAGGGAAGCCTTCTGAGAGCAAAAACAGACCCCCCCACTCCCTGTTTTTGGCCTAGCAGGCCTCAGGGAAGCCTGGGAGCAAAAACGGACCGCCACCCCATGTTTTTGGCCTAGTAGGCCTCAGGGAAGCCTGGGAGCAAAAACGGACCGCCACCCCATGTTTTTGGCCTAGTAGGCCTCAGGGAAGCCTCCTAAGAGCAAAGAGAGACCCCGGCCTAGCAGACCTCAGGGAAGCTTCCTGGGACCCTCACCCCCTATTTTTGGCCTAGCAGGCCTCAGGGAAGCCTCCTGGGAGCAAAAACGGACCCCCACCCCCTGTTTTTGGCCTAGCAGGCATCAGGGAAGCCTCCCTGCACTTACGTGGGAGCAAAAATAGATTTATATTTATGAAATTGCTAAACTGGATGTAAAAAATATTCAAGTAACACAAGAGCTTGTTCTTCTTGAGACCATTATCTGTGATCTATCTCTAAATACCACAATTCGCTTCCTATTATGTTACAGAGCCCCTGATTATGACCTTGATCATGCGAGCAAACTAACTACATTACTAACGTGGGCAGCCTCATGCCCATATCCCATTATCTTTCTTGGTGACCTCAATTTACCTCTTATTAATTGGACCCTAAATGAGTGCTCAACTGAAACAATACATACGACCCTGTATTTCACTACTTTAGGACTCGATCAATTGGTAACTATCAACACTAGATAAAACAACTGCCTCGATCTAATCTTCTGCAACAGTTTAAACACAATTTATAACCTTCATATCAAAGAACCTTTTTCCAACAGTGACCACAGCATGATTGACTTTTGTCTAAATTTACATCCATACAAAGAATCTCATAATAGGACTCCAAAATACAACTTCAAAAAAGCAAACTACGATCTCATAGCTGCTGACCTCTCATCTCTAGATTGGCAAATCCTATTCAATGACTGCAACTCTGCAGAAGACTATTATAACACTTTTCTACTTGAAGTTCAAAGAGTCATTAATATATATGTACCTTTAGTAACTCCCAAAGTCAGAAAGAACAAATTACCCTTATCAATAAGGAAATTCCAATCCGAAAAAAATTCCCTTTGGTGGAAAAATAAAACTGGCTATGTAGCTAACTTCAGAAACTGATACAAAACCTTATGCCACCAAATAAAAACAGAATATACCAATTACCACTGCAAACAGTGGAAGAAGAGCTGTTACACACAAAATCCAATCGTGCCTTCTATAATTTCATAAACGCCAAACTTAAAGACTCAAAGACCATTTATTTTATTTATTTTATTTATTTTATTTTGCAAAATTTGTATGCCGCCCAACTCCCAAAGGACTCTGGGTGGCTCACAGTATATATATAAAAAGACAACAATAGAAACATATATAAAAAAACAATTTAAAAATACATCAATATTAAAATAAAACATTCACACAAAATACATGGGCCAATCAGGCAATTATTGGCCCCAGGCCTGCTGGAAAAGCCAGGTCGTAACGGCTTTACGGAAAGCCAGTAAGGGGGGGGTAGTACGGATCTCGGGGGGGAGGTGGTTCCACAGAGGCAGAGGGGCTAGAGACCCAGAGTCGGAGCGGCTACAGAGAAGGCCCTCCCCCGTGGGCCCGCCAGCCGACACTGTCTGGCTGATGGGACCTGAAGAAGGCCAGCCCTGTGCGACCTCACTGGTCGTTGGGAGGAGTGTGGCAGAAGGCGGTCACGCAGATAAACTGTTCCTAAGCCATGTAGGAATTTAAAGGTAACAACCAACACCTTAAATTGTGACCGGAGCACAATCGGCAGCCAGTGCAGCTCGTGAAGGATGGAACTCATGTGGGTGTACCTTGGCACACCCACGACTGCTCGCGCAGCTGCATTCTGGACTAATTGTAGTCTCCGGACACTCTTCAAGGGTAGCCCCATGTAGAGCGCAAGCCATGCCCACCTCTAAAAGGGCAAAATGGTGAAGATTGTAACGATGATGCCGTTAAGACTAATCTCTTCAACACTTTTTTCAGTTCAGTCTTCACTCAACCAATTGCAATGATCTAATCCACATTGATTTTACTGAAGATACCGTCAAAAGGGCACTACACAAACTAAAGCCATCTCTATCTATTGGTCCTGATGGAATATGTGCCTACTTTCTAAAAAAGCTCTCCTCTGCCATAGCTGAACCTCTAAGCACCATCTATGAAGTATCTTTTAGGATGAGCTCCTTGCCTGTCCAATGGTCATTAGCAACAGTCATACCTATCTTCAAAAAAGGTGACCCCGGCCTTGTTGAGAATTATAGACCAATCTCCCTTTGCTGCGTCACCTGTAAAGTCATGGAAGCCATCATAAACCAATCCATCACCCTCCACTTAGCGACAAATAACCTACTCTCCTTTGCTGCGTCACCTGTAAAGTAATGGAAGCCATCATAAACCAATCCATCACCCTCCAGTTAGTGACAAATAACCTACTCTCTAATAAGCAATTTGGTTTCAGGAAAAAATTGTCATGTAATCTGCAACTCATACATTGCAAAAACATTTGGACTTCTCAACTTGACCAGGGTAAAGCAATAAATGCAATCTATATAGACTTCTGCAAAGCCTTTGATTATGTGGTACATGACTAACTTCTGTTAAAACTAAGTTCTTACGGCATTTCTGGATCCTTGCACAAGTGGATAGCTGCATTCCTATCAAACAGGCAACACTATATCAAACCCAGCACCAGTTAATAGTGGTGTTTCCCAAGGCAGCGTTCTAGGACCAACACTCTTTCTGCTTTATATAAACGACCTTTGTGATCATATTGTAAGCAGCTGCGTCCTCTTTGCCGATGATGTAAAACTATTTAACACCACAGACAATTCTACTGCCCTACAAAATGACCTAGATTATGTATCTGGATGGTCAAACAATTGGCAGCTCGAAATCTCTGCTAACAAATGCTCAGTCCTGCACATTGGCAATAAAAATCAGAACATCAGATACAAGCTGGATGGAAACAATCTAAAAGATGACCCACACTCTGTCAAGGACCTTGGTGTACTCATTTCAAAAGATCTAAGCCCCAGAGCTCACTGTAACAACATTGCTAAAAAGGCATTAAGAGTTGTCAACCTTATTTTACAAAGTTTTCTCTCTGGTAACGTTATACTTCTAAGTAGGGCATACAAAACCTTTGCCAGACCTATCCTTGAATACTGCTCACCTGCCTGGAACCCACACTGTATTTTGGACATTAATACATTAGAGAGGGTCCAGAGGTATTTTACAAGAAGAGAACTCCTCTGCTCGCAATAAAATTCCTAGTACACAAGATCATCTACCTCAACGTCATACCTGTTAATGACTACTTTAATTTCAACCGCAATAACACTAGGGCTATCAATAGATTCAAACTAAATGTAATCCGCTCTAATCTTGATTGCAGAAAATACGTCTTCTGCAATAGAGTAGTAAATGTCTGGAACACTTTACCTGATCCTGTTGTTAGTTTCTCTAACCCCCATACCTTTTACCTTAAACTGCCTACCGTGGACCTTACACGTTTCTTAAGAGGTCCTTAAGGGGGCGTGCATAAGCGCACCAGCATGCCTACCGTCCCTGTCCTACTGTACCCATTTGTATGTACTCGTTTATGTGTTTATGGCTATGTTTTGCTTCTTTATATCCATTTATTTGTGCCATTTTTTCATGTGTCCTGTTTCCTTGCACTTGTTGACAAATAAATAAATAAATAAAATAAAATAAAGTTCTTATGCAGTGATCTGATTAAATGCAGTATGTTTTCCAAAACCTATTTTTTTCTCCCATTAGAGTTAATTTATCTGAATGCTACTGTATATGTTGCTCCAGAAACAACTTTGAGTCTCCCTGTTATTTTGGTGCAGATATTTCTATGCAGAATAGAAAGCAGTAGAGTGACATGAGAAAATACGAAAAAATCTCTCTCCTAAAATCTCTCTTCTCCAATCAGCCTTAACCTGATACAGTTCAGATGTTTTACACTTCTGCTCTCATAATTTCCACCCTAAATCCCCACCCCCCAGGATTTTAGGAAAGTAAAAATACTCATCTTTGAAGTTTGTCCTTCTAGGGACTAGTCCTACAGGTGAAGCCATGCAAAAATTCAAACAATGTATATTAATTCAATAGACAAGTTCTCTTGTTTATTTGTGTTAATAACTCTTTTAAAAATGTTATGACTGCAATGACATTTGTACTTATTTAGATTGCTTAGTAATTAAGTCTTTGGAAAACTGTACATAAAAATATAAAATGTAAATCCTAGAATCCCATCATATTTTACTACAAAAAACAATTTTTTTTTAAAAAATAGCAGTTAACTATATTGTTACTTTCCACTGTAATTTTTCTGAAGTACTTTCCTTCAACATTTTACATCTTTGGTGTATCAAAAAACATTATTAATCCAAACTATATATATTTAATTGTTTAAAATATGGGCAACATTGGATATTAGTAAGAGAGAGAGAGAAGGAGGGGGAGAGGGAGAGATTAAAGGGCATTAAATACTTCTTTGCATGTTAGAGAAACCTGCAAAACATTTGAAGCTTTACTAAATGCAATTGAGCACACATTTATCTTTCTCTTAAATAAAATCTATTCCTCCTCCCTTTAAATATAGTTGGTTAGCAGCAGCTATGGATGAGTCCTAATCTATGCTGCACATAGTCAGGAAATCAAGTTTGAAGCTCACTGTTATGAAGATGACAGTGGGGGTTCGGGGTGGAAATCCAAAGGTTTAATGAAGCTGGCTGGGATTGGGTGTCTAAGGTGGCTCAGTGAAGCAGAAATGCAAACACATTATCACCTGAGAACTTGCTCCAATTTCACACCAATTAAGAAGGAATGAGAGGGGAGGGCTGCTGCTGCTGCCCCACTAAAGAGATGATGGCTGATAAATGTCAGAGTGGGCTCAGGGACACATCTCCGGAGGCTGAAATGTGACTTTGAGATAACTTCGCTCCAAAGCTGGTTGTTGTTTAAAAAAAAAAAAACTTTGGAGACGGGATGTCATTACCTGGAGCCTTCCCTTCCCCCCCCATAGGTGATATTAAAAGAGGTTTCACAGTTCCAGACACATCCTGAAAAGGAAATAGAAGACAATGATTTTGAGTTAGCTTTTGATGTACATAGGAGGATTCACGCAAAGGGTTTTTTCAGAGCCTGATCCTGACATACCTTTTAGTCTCCTCAAACCGGCAACCCATGTGCATGTGGGACTCAACACTAGGAGTGGATATGGGAATTAGGGGGTTCTAGCTATAATAGTTAAAAGGTTTCTCCCTCACTTAAAAGCTGGGACACAAAGAAATTTAATAACATTGTTTCTAAACTAAGAATATTGAACTGTGTGCCGTGGAAATGACTTTATGTATTGTTTCCCTGTAGTTTGATGCCTTCCAAAATGTATAGGCGAAGAGGCATAACAATAGGATACATGATTGTTCCCTTCTATCAGAAAGATCTTGATCCCAGATTATCTGTTTTTTCAAAGTACAAACTTCCGTTCTTCACTTGCCCGCTAGATAACCATTTATCAATTTTTCCCTGTAGCCAACATTGCCATATAATTGGTAGCACTGTAGCCTTCCCTATTTTTTTTTCCTCTTGAGAACAGCTGAAAACTAATTAAAATTTTAGCAACTGGAATTTAAGAAATTCAAAGCAAGCAGGATTTTTTTTCTTGAGGGAAAACCAAGACCATGATATTATTTTTAGAGTTAGAAATTAAAAGTGTCAAATAAATGCTATTTGCAATATTAAAAAAAAAAATTAGGGCTGCTGTCCTTTTTTCTTGGCAGAATATTCCAAATTCAAGAGGTAAGAGGAAAAACTCAAACTTCTGTACTCAATCTTTAGAATTTTTGCCTGTTGCAAAGAGATGCATTGTATGATAAACTACTGCATTTATGTTCCCCGCAGCCTTGGTGATTATATGAAGGACAAACTACACCAATCCATCACAAACTCATAAAACTTTTGGTTCCTTACAAAACCAGCCCTCTCTCTCAGACTTCTTCTAGGAATGACACTCATTGTTCAGTGAAGTGGACTTGTAATGGGGGGAAAAAGTATCTTGAGGCACAGGAAGAAAAGCCACAACCAAGACAAAAGTCAGATAAAAGAAATCTGAGTTTGGGTAGGAAATGTAATTTGAGAAAGCATCTCAGATAGGACCCCTCCTAGTCCCCTCCCCACAAAGATAAAGGGTGGGGTAGGGTGGGGAAGCATATTCAGACTTGCAAGATTTTGTTCCTGCAATCTTAAAATAAAAATAGTATTAGTATTCATAATTTTGGCTTGCATAAGTGCACCAGCGTGCCTACCGTCCCTGTCCTAATGTTCCCTTTTATTCGTATTCATTTCATGTATTCAAATCATGTTTATATTTATATATATATATATATATATATTATCTAACACGTGCTTGACAAAATAAGATGAAATTATGTATAATATAGTTCTCATATTTCAATGTTTTAGCTACCATTTTGAAATTTTGT
>QLTV01003784.1:12058-30174 GCA_003457575.1 Thermophis baileyi
GAAAGAAAGAAAGAAAGAAAGAAAGAAAGAAAGAAAGAAAGAAAGAAAGAAAAGAAAGAAAGAAAGAAAGAAAGAAAGAAAGAATTGCGTAAGGCACCCAGTTGACTGGAATGGGCAGGCAAAGTAAATGTAATAATAATAACAATAACAACAACAACAACAACACAACAAAGAAAGACCTGCAAATAGAAATAAAATGACTGTGGCAAAAATAAGCAAAGGTAGTTCCAGTCGTGACAGGCACCTTGGGTGCATGGCTGGCAGGGGAATTCTGGGAGTTGAAGTCCACCCATCTTCAAGTCCTCAAGCTTGAGAAAGTGTCAGAGGTGTCACCTTTTTCAAGTGTGCCCCTCCAAGGACTCACCAACCCGGACCCTGCTTAGCTTCTGAACCTAAACCACAGCCTTTCTTGAACCCAGCACTTCTACTGGCCTGGCCTTTAAACCTGGTGTGTGTGTGTGTGTGTGTGTGTGTTTGTGTGTGTGTGTGTGTGTGTGTGTGTGTGTGTGCGTGCGCGCACGCGCGTGTGTGCATGTGTTTGTGTGTGTGGTGGGTTGCAATTGATGTATTTATTTTTCCGTTTATTTGACTTCGAACCTGCCTTTGGTCTGGGACTTCCTGGGCAGGCCTGCTCTCCTCCCAACAATCCTGCGAGGTAGGCCGGGTGGCCCGAGAGACTGGACTTTCGAGGGTGGATTCGAACTCGGGTCTTCCCAGTCCGCAAGCCCCCCCAAAAAACCCCGTCCATAGCTGCGGTTGAACAGACCAGAGTGTACAAACTGCACATCCTTGGCTTTCCTCATCCCCAAGATTTTTGGGGTGCTTCCCCTAATCCCACCCACCCTCATGCAGNCCCCCTCCCCCCCTGCAAAATATTTGAAATGATCTCCCCTCCCATCATCCTCTCCCTTAGGGCTTTGAAAGGTGAGATGCCCTTCAGGGATCTTCCACCCAGCCCTCCACACCATTAAAATAGCCCCCTCCTCACCTATTTACAATTCCTAAAAAAATGGAAATTGAAAGGAGACCTTTTGAAGTCTTATCTTGGTCTCTTGATGGAGCTATTTCCCTATCAGATTTTTTTTTTTTTGCAAAATCTGTTTTCCCTGGGGGGCAACCCCTGGCCAGACCCCTTACCATAGTGTCTTGCAACCAGGACAGCTTTGAAGACGGATGGACTTCAACACCCAGAATCCCCCGGGCAGCAGATCAGTTTTCCGTTTAATTGTCATGCTATCTATCCCACTTTTTAACTTGTTTATTAATTTAGCTTGTGGTGGGTTATTTTTTCCTGAAGTCAAGGTATATTACATCTACTGCATTCCCACCGTCTATTAAATTACTCTATCAAAGTATGTGATAACTGTAGTCTAACCACATTTGTTCTTGTCTTATTTTAAATCCTGTATGTTGGGCTGTGAAGTCAGATCAAGGAATTTTATAGTGTTTTTCAACCTTAGCAGCTTAAAGATGGATGGACTTCAACTCCCAGAATCTCCCGGCCAGCAAATCAGTTTCCACAGTTGTTCTTGTCTCATTTTAAATCTAGTATGTTGGGCTGTGAGGTCAGATCAAGGTTTGCTATAGTGATTTTCAATCTTAGCAGCTTGAAGTTGGATGGACTTCAATTCCCAGAATCCCCCGGCCAGCAGATGAGTTTCCCATTTAATTGTCATGCCCATATTTAACTTGATTCCCCAGTAAGCAGATCAGTTTTGCACTTAATGACATCATCTAGCCCCCTGATGTTTATTAAATTGTCATGGGTTATTTTTTCCACTTTGCTGAAATCAAGGTATATTATATCTACCACATTCCCACCGTCTATTAAAAAAAAAACTTAACCAATTTGGTGGTGGTGGGGGAATTCTGGGAGTTGAAATCCACATGGCTTATAACATTGTCCACTAGTTCAATGCGGGCTAGAGATGGCAGGACAATTAAAGGGGAAATTGATCTGCCGGCTGAGGAATTCTGGGAGTTGAAGTCCATCCGTCTTCAAGTGGTCCAAGTTGCTCTCTATAAGCCCGTGAATTCCACTCGTTCTCGCCCACCTACTCAAATCCGCAGACGGGATCGGGGGGGGGGTCTCTGGGTGGATTGCGAGAAGATTTAGAAGATCCAGGGGGGAAAATGACGTGGGTCCTCATCTTACAACCAATTTGCCTTCGTCTGCTAAGGATTCAGCTGCAAGGACGTCAATTGCAACATATTCCCTGTTTGTAAAGCGTTGAGCAAATGCTCTTAAAATATTCTGTTTTGCCGGCCAGCTAATCCAGATAAATCCGAGAGGATCTCTCATCCCCGCATTTCATCTGCATTCGATTAGATCCTGCATAATCCCCTTCCTGCAGTGACACGCAGAAGGACGGCTTTCGAGATGGAAGGAGGGATTTGATTTCCAGGGTGGGCTTGAGTGGGATTTGAACCCAGGTCTCCCACAAAATGACCTGTTTTCTCAGAACAATTTTTTTTAACTTATTTTATTGATTTAATGAATGTGCCTCCCACCTCGCTACAGCTCGTCCTCAACTTACGACCACAATGGAGCCCAAAATGGATGTCGCTAAGCGAGACGTTGGTTAAGCGGGTGCTGCCCCATTTTACGACTTTGCTTGCCACCGTTGTTTAAGTGAATCGCTGCCGTTGTTAAATTAGTAACACGGTTCTTAAGTGAATCTGGTTTCCCCATGGACTTTGCTTGTCCGACGGTCGTAAAAGGGGATCATGTAACACACACACACCGCCCCGGGACACTGCCACCGTCGTAAATGTGAATCAGTTGTCAAGCATCTGAATGTAAATCATGTGACCACGGGGAATGCTGCAACGGTCGTAAGTGTGAAACACGGACATAAGTCACTTTTTTCAGTGCCGTTGTAACTTCGAACGGCCACTAAGCAAACTGTTGTAAGTTTTGGACTACCTGTGTTGAGTAACTCTGGCCGGCGTATCCTGCTTTCTCTTGGATTATCCCTTCCGAATAACTTCAGGTAGTCCTTGATTTACAACGATTCATTTAATGACAGTTCTAAGTTATGACAAAGCTGGGGGAAAAAACTCCTCGGAGTTATGACCGTTGACCCGCTCCTGCAGTCATGTGATGGCAATCTGGGTGTTTGGCCACCGTCTCAGATTTACGACGGTTGCCGCGTCCTGCAGTCACACGAACGCGATTTGAAACCTTCCCAGCCGGCTTCTGACCAATCAGGGAGGCTGGATTCGTTTAACGACTGTCTGATTCACTTAACCAACTGCGTAACGCCCTTCCCAAAACGGGCTTCGCTTAACAACCATGTGATTCACTTAGCAACCGTGGTAAAAAAAATTGTTTGCAAAATCGGGTCCGGTCACGTAATGACTTGCTTAACAGAATTGTATCACTTAGTGACTGGAAATTCCGGCCCCTGTTTCGGTCGTAAGTCGAGGACTACCTGTAAACTGGAATACAGACACATGCAGAGTTGAGGCTTTGCACTGAACGCCTCAGCAAACAAGGTTTGCAAGAGATGAATGAGCCTCTTGCAGCCAGAACCCTCCTCTCTTTCCTGCTCCAGGAGTACAGGCAGTCCTCGACTTACGACAGTTCACTTAGTGACCGTTCAAAGTTACAACGGCACTGAAAAAAGTGACTAAGGACCGTTTTTCACACTTAACAACCGTTGCAGCATCCCCCGGGTCAAAAACCCCAAGAAGCTTTGTAATTGGCAACTGACTCATATTTATGACGGTCATAGTGTCCCGGGGGGGGGTTGTCACGTGATCCCCTTTTGCGACCTTCCCACGAGCAAAGTCAGGGGAGGGGAAGCCAGACTCCCTTAACAACCTGATTTAAAGCGGCAGCGATTCACTTAACAACGGCGGCAAGGAAGTTCGCAAAACGGGGCGAAGTTCACTTAACAACCGTCTCGCTCAGCAACAGCTTTCATTGTGGTCGTAAGTTCGAGGACTGCCTGCGCATGTCAGGGTCCGGCGTCACGTTGGCACTCTTTGCCCTCCTGCCCCAGTTCCTGCCACCTCCTCATTCCTCCGACGGCCGGATAGAAACCCGGCCGGGGAGAAAAAAAACCACGCCTGTAGTTGTTGTTGTCGTCGTTAATTAAGTGTTGAGACACAACGATACCTCCTCGTTTTTCTTTCCGAGCTCCGCCTGGCTTGCCCAAGGACGGGGCAGGGAGGTGACCCGAGAATTTGGACACCCCAATTTGAATACCGGCATTCCTCTTTTGCATTCCCTCTCTATGGTATCTCAGTCACCTGCGGGACAGGAAGTAGCTCGGGTCAGTCAACAGGACCCCGCCCTTGCACCCAGGTTTCAGGGGCACCCCAACAAAATTTGGGTCACACTTTCCTGCACCGATGATGCAAGGGGAATTGCAATGGGAGGGAGGGAGGACTAGCTTGCTTTCTGCCAGGGGTGTCCAACCTGGGGAACTTGAAGACCGGTGGACTTCAACTCCCAGAATCCCCCAGCCAGCCATCTTGAAGTTGCCAAGATTGAAAAATGCTGTTCTAGGACAGGGGTCTCCAACCTTGGCGATTTTAAGACCGGTGGACTTCAACTCCAGAATCCCCCAGCCAGCCCTTTTGACTGGGGAATTCTGGGAGTTGAAGTCCACACATAGTAAAAGTTGCCAGGATTGAAAAATGCTGTTCTAGGACAGGTCCCCAACCTTGGTGATTTTAAGAGACGTGTGGACTTCAACTCCCAGAATACCTCAGCCAGTCCAAATTTGGCAACTTCAAGACCTGTGGACTTCAACTCCCAGAATCCCCCAGCAGCATCTTGACTGGGGAATTCTGGGAGTTGAAGTCCACACATCGTAAAAGTTGCCAGGATTAAAAAATGCTGTTCTAGGACAGGGGTCTCCAACCTTGACGATTTTAAGACCTGTGGACTTCAATTCCCAGAATTCCCCAGTCAGTTCAATCGTAGCGACTTCCTGACCTATGGATTTCAACTCCCACAATCCCCCAGCCAGCCATCTTGACTAGGGAATTCTGGGAATTGAAGTCCACACATCTTAAAAGTTGCCAAGGTTGAAAAAAGCTGTTCTAGGACAGGGGGTCTCAAAACTAGGCCACTTTAAAACTTGTGGACTTCAACTCCCAGAATTCCCCAGCCAGCATGTCCTCGACTTACGACCACAACTGGAGCCAGAATTTCCATTGCTCAACAAGGCAATTGTTAAGCACCCAAACTTTATGACCTTTTTTTTTTTGTCACGGTGGATAAGCGAATCCCTGCGGCCGTTAAGCGAATCAAGTCATTGTTGAGCCAATTCCTGCAGTTGTTTACATGAATCAGACGGTCATTAAGCGAATCCAACTTCCCCCAATGGACTTGAATTTGCATGAAAAGTGAAGGAGTTGGAAGAGGGTCACCGAAAAGGGGGCAGGGCAGCCGAACAGTCAAATCTGTGCCTTCCAGACAGGGCGGGACTACAGCTCCCACAATGCCTTGCAGGCAGGGCCCAAAATGGGGGATTCTGGGAAACGTGGTCCAGCACTGACCCCATTCAGCTCAACGGAGCTGCTTTCAAGCTGGCACCAGAGAAGGAGTCTGGGAATGCACCAAGCACTCTAGTATTGGGGGGCACTCCCCCCCAAAAAAATTTGGGGGTGACACAGGTTGGCCAGAAGAGACTCAGCCCACCCCCCTTTCCCTGACCCACATTCTCCACCCCCTGTGCTGGCATTGTCACCGAAGTTTCTTTCCTCTTCCTGGAATCTGGGTTAAGTGCCAGGCAGATGACGCGACGCAGGTCTTGCTGGGGGAGGAAAGCAGGAATCGCCCCCGGAAGGAATTTGAACCCAGGATCCTTGGTTTCCACCCTCCCCTCCCTGGGGAATTGAAGTTAATCCCTTTAGATTCTCGGCAGGCGAGAAATAAACCTGATTTTTTTCTCGTGGACGGTCATCCGTCCTCTCTTTGACAGCGGAATATTTCCGAATTTAATTATATTTATTCACATACAGGGAGTCCTCGACTTACAGCGGTCCGTTTAGCGACCGTGCGATGTCACAACGGCACTGAAAAAAAGGGACTTAGGGCTGCGTTTTTCACACTTACGACCGTTGCAGCGTCCCCGTGGGTCACAGGTATCGAAATTCAGACGCTGGGCCATTTGCGTTGCTAAGTGAGACCATTGTGAAGTGATTAAGTGAATCGCTGCAGTTGTTAAGTCAGCGACACGGTTGTTAAGTGAATCCGGCTTCCCCGTCGACTTTGCCGGTCCGAAGGTCGCAAAAGGGGGATCGCGTGACACCCCCTCTCCTCCCCCCTGGGATGTTGCAACCGTCGTAAATATGAGTCGCTGCCGAGCGTCTGAATTTTGATCACGTGACCATGGGGACGCTGCGACGGTCGTGAGTGTGAAACACGGTCCTAAGTCCCTTTTTCCAGGTCCGTTGTGGCTTTGAACGGTCACTAAATGAACCGTCGTAACTAGAGGGCTAGCCGTATTTTAATTGGATGTTTCTGACACGAATAAACAAAGCAGGCAGGACGGTGGTGGTGCCAGAGGTCAATACTGCAGGGCAAGGTGCTGAATGCGTGTGCGCGCGCGCGCACACACACACACACACACACCACACAAACACACACCACACAAACACACAAACACACAGGTGCATGTCAGCCTTGCAAGAATGGAGATTTTCTCCTCCTCTCCCCTTTCCTGGGCTCTCTGCATTCCCCCAGGCGACTGACCCAAACCAGCTGGGCAAGAATCCAGGGGATGTGGGGGGGGGGGAGGACCCCAGACCGGTTTTCTCCGATTTGCAAATCGTGGTTTGTTGCTGCAGGGGGAATGGGGTGAGGGAAGGGCAAGGGGTAGTCGGTCAGCAGCTTCTGCTCCTTCATAACTGCGCTTCGATTTCCCCCTGCGTGAACTTTTAAGACAAAAGGTTTCTCTTCCTCAATGAGATCTGACGTCATGCCACGTCTTTAGGGAAGAGAGGTTCAGCTCAGAGACTGTGCCTCGCCTCTTCTGGTGGTTGCTGGGACGGCTCTGCTTTCCACCATGGCTTTCTCACATGCCCTGTACAGGGTTTGTCACCGTTGGAAACTTGAAGAGGGGTGGACTTCAACTCCCAGAATCCCCCAGCTAGTCGAAGAGGGTGGACTTCAACTCCCAGAATTCCCCAGCCGCTTGAAGAGGGTGGACTTCAACTCCCAGAATTCCCCAGCCCCTTGAAGAGGGGTGGACTTCAACTCCCAGAATTCCCAGCCCCTTGAAGAGGGTGGACTTTAACTCCCAGAATTCCCCAGCCCCTTGAAGAGGGATGGACTTCAACTCCCAGAATTCCCCAGCATCACAGCTGGGGATTTCTGGGACTCCCAGAATTCTTTAGCTAGTCCACTTTAAGAGGGGTGGACTTCCACTCCCAGAATTCCCCAGGAGGCCTGCTTTAACGGGGGGGGGGTGGACTTCAACTCCCAGAATTCCTTAGCTAGTCTGCTTTAAAGGGGGTGGACTTCAACTACCAGAATTCCCCAGCCAATATGCGAAAGTCAGCACGGCATATATTCCTGACAATTGCCCTAATTTTCCTAATCTGTAACTGTGTGGGAAGATTTATTCCCAGAATCCCTAGCTGGCCGACTGGAATTCTGGAAGTTCCACCCTCAGCCTGATTCCGTGAAGGGTTGAGGGTTCCTGAGCATGTTCTGAGTGCCTGGGCCTAGGAAGAAGCTTTTAGCAGGGTCAAGGCTTTTAATTATCACAGATGAGGAGGAAGCCATGCTGGCTAGGGAATTCTGGGAGTTGAAGTCCACCCATCCTCAAGTGGAGAAGGGGGAGAAACACTGTGAGCTCTAAGCGCCACCTGGTGGTGACACGTGGTATTTCACCACATTAATCTATTTAGAATAAAGCAGCCAAACAGAAATTAAGCAAAAAAGAAAGAATAGATATTTCTCGATTTACAACGGCTCATTTACTGACCATTCAAAGTTACAACAGCAGTGAAAAAAAATGACCAATGACCATTTTTCACACTTACGACCATTGTCGCATCCCCATGGTCACGTGATCAAAATTCAGACGGGTGGCCACCGACTCAGATTTATGACGGTCGCAGCGTCCCGGGGTCACGTGATCCCCTTTTGTGACCTTCTGACAAGCGAAGTCAATGGGGAAGCCAGATTCACTTCACAACCAGGTTACTAACTTAAAAACTGCAGGGATTCACTTAACAACTGTGGCAAGAACGGTTGTAAAATAGGGCAAAACCCTCAAACCCCAAACCGTTTTAACAAATGTCTCACTTTGCAATGTAAATGTTGGGCTCGATTGTGGTCGTAAGGTGAGGACTACCTGTATTTGGAAGAAATAGGAGATCGTTCAGAGAGTCAAGTATTTGTCAAGACAAGACAACAAACTTTATTCAAAGTGACAATAAAATTATTCTTCTATTCTATTCTATTCTATTCTATTCTATTCTATTCTATTCTATTCTATTCTATTCTATTCTATTCTATTTTCTATTCTATTCTATTCTATTCTGTTCTATTCTGTTCTATTATATTTCTGTTCTGTTCTATTTCTCTTCTCTTCTCTTCTCTTCTAAATTCTATTCTAAGTTCTGTTCTATTCTTATTTTATTTTATTTTATTTATTTATTTGTCAAACATGTACAAGATGGCAGGTATAGGTATAATCATAAACATAATCAAAGTGAATACAGATAGATGAGGACAATAGGACAGTAGGACAGGGACGGTAGGCACGCTGGTGCGCTTATGCACGCCCCTTACAGACCTCTTAGGAATGGGGTGAGGTCGACAGTAGACAGTCTAAGGTTAAAGTTTTTTGGGTTTGGGGAAGAAACCACAGAGTCAGGTAGTGAATTCCAGGCATTGATCACTCTGTTGCTGAAGTAGTATTTTCTGCAGTCGAGTTTGGAGCGGTTTACATTACATACACTACATATACACATTACATACAATACCTTTAAAACTTGTATGTCCATTGTGGCAGATAATTTTATGAACTATTCTATTCTATTCTATTCTATTCTGTTCTATTCTATTTCTGTTCTGTTCTATTTCTGTTCTATTCTATTCTATTCTATTCTGCATTCCATTCCATTCCTATTTCTATTTCTATTTCTATTTCTATTTCTATTTCTATTTCTATTTCTATTTCTATTATTTCTATTTCTATTTCTATTTCTATTTCTATTTCTATTTCTAATTTCCATTCCTATTCCTATTCCTATTCCTATTCCTATTTCTATTTCTATTTCTATTTCTATTTCTATTATTTCTTTCTATTTCTATTTCTATTATTTCTATTTCTATTTCTTTCTATTTCTAAATTTCCCTTCCAACCTTTGTTGTCGTTTGTGAAAGTAATCCAGTTGGTCTCCTTAAGTCTCTCTTACAGACGGGCCATCAAATATTTACAAGGTTCCGGATTCTGGTTACCCAGTCACAGCTGGGAAGTTGCGGATGTTATAGATTTCCATTCTGAAAATGGAGCCGAGATACAAGGGCCTTTTTTTAGCTGCTAACATGAAAAATAAATGTAATCCCAGCTGCTGGGATTACTTGATTGGGATCCACCCAAATTCATGGAATCCAGCAGGAGCAACTGACCTAGAACATCGAGCATAAAACATAGAATAACAGAGTTGGAAGGGACCTCGGAGGTCTTCTAGCCCAACCCCCTGCTCGAGCAGGAGACCCTGCCTATACCAATATAATTAAGCTAATAATTAAATTGTGATTACTTCTTGGCAAGCTAGCAAAATGTTGCATTTCTCTAAGTGCAATTAATAATGAATCAAATAGACTACTAATTTATACATTATGTAGTTGCTTAAAGAACCAAGATGCGAAATCTTGAGCTGCATGGCAAAATGAATTTATCCCAGTAGGAATTCAGATACTGTAAATTGCAACCACTGACTGAATCCAAAGTTTCTGTTGCTAAGTGAAACATTTCTCAAGTGAAGTTTTGCCCCATTTTACAACCTTTCTTGCCACCGCTGTTAAGTGAATCACTGCAGTCGTTAAGTGAGTCACACGGTCGTTAAGTGAATCCGGCTTCCCCGTTGACGTTGCTTGTCCGAAGTTCGCAAAAGGGGATCACATAACCCGAGGACACGGCAACCGTCATAAGTATGAACCAGTTGCCAAACGTCTCAATTTGGATCACATGACCACGGGGATGTGGCAACGGTCATAAGTGTGAAAAACGGTCACAAGTCCCTTTTTTCAGTGCCGTTGTAACTTCGGTCACTAAGTGAACTGTTGTAAGTCGATGACTGCCTGTATGAGCTGCCTAGAGTTGCCGCATTTAATAGATTCAATAAATGAATAAAAAGGGTAATACATTTTACTGCGCTGAAAAAAAAAATCTCAAAAGCCATCCCTCTTTTTTGCCTCTCCCTTCACTCCCTTTTTCTTTCCGATTGTTCTAGCTTTCCTCTATTTTTACGTTGCAAAGAAACGTAATCAAATTTATTTATTTATTTATTTTTTAAAAAAGGAAGAGAGTGGTTTAAAAAGAGGGATAAGATTAGCCTGCGGTTCCAAATTTAATTCTCTCCGGTCTGCGGCGTTATCGAAAAATATTCCCCCGTCGGATGGAATAAGGTTTTCTTGCGAGGGCCTGGGCTGTTGGCAGGAGTGTGAAATTACCACTGGCCCGTGGCACAAATCTCTTGCACCAAAATTGTGTCTGGTGCATTTGCCCCCCCCACCCCCAACGAAGGGACAAATTCCATGCCACCCGGGATGCTTTTGAAATAGCGTGTCATGGTCTCAGGTGGCATCGGTGGGCACGCACTGGACACCCCCCCCCGGGAGTGCAAATGTGCAAGCGGCCAGTGCCTGGGTGTGCAATCTGTGGGGCTGGCCCTCCCTTCCCCCCCCCCTTCTTCTATGCAAGGACATGGATTATTTTCAGGCGGGCTGGCGCAATTGCTATTCTAATCTTGTGTCCTTAAAGGAGCTTGTGACTTCATCCCTCACTCTGCCTTCTGAGTGTGTGGTGTGTGTGTGTGTGTGTGTGTGTGTGTGTGTGTGTGTTGGTTGTGTGTATCCTGCAAAGCGAATCAGGCCAAGTCACTCTTGGTTAAGAGCGGGGAAGGAGAGAGGTGGGGAGGGGGAGGCCATGTGGGAGCCTCCCACGCGGGTCCCCCCCTCCTGATCTCCTGAGGCAGGAGAAGGGGCTCCTTGGAGCCGAGGTGGCGCAGTGGTTAGAGTGCAGCACTGCAGTCTACTTCAGCTGACTGCTAGCTGCAGTTCGGCGGTTCAAATCTCACCGGCTCAAGGTTGACTCAGCCTTCCATCCTTCCGAGGTGGGTAAAATGAGGACCCAGATTGTTGGGGGCAAGATGCCGACTCTGTAAAACCGCTTAGAGAGGGCTGGAAAGCACTGTGAAGCGGTATATAAGTCTAACTGCTATTGCTATTGCTATTGCTACCCTTCAGCAGCTCGGGGGGGTGGGGGCGCAAAATCCCCCCCAGCTCTGGTTTAGGATTCGCAGCCGACTCACAAAGGGAGATTTGCCTTGAGTAAAATTCATGGATGACTCAGTGCTTGCCTCCTGGAACTGCGGGTGCTCCATCGCTGGAGGTTGTGGATAAAAGATCGGATTATCATTTGTCCAGAATGGTATATGGGCTCCTGCTTGAGCAGAGGGTTGGGCTGGATGACCCCCAGGGTCCTTTCCAGCCCTAGGATTCTATGATCTCTTGATCTCTATATCAATCTACCGGTATCTATCTATCTATCTATCTATCTATCTATCTATCTATCTATCTATCTATCTATCTATCTATCTATCTATCTATCTATCTATCTATCTATCTATCTATCTATCTATCTATCCATCCATCCATCCATCCATCCATCCATCCATCCATCCATCATCTGTTATCTATCTATATTCCTGTCTCTGTCATCTATTAATCATCTATTCTCTCTCTCTCTCCCATCCATCCATCCATCTATATCATCTATCTACAGTATCTATCTTCTATCTATCATATTCTTGTCTCTCTCTCTCTCTCTCTCTCTCTCTCTCTCTCTCTCTCTCATCTATCTATCTATATCAGGGTGGGGAAACATGGCCCTTTTATGACTATGCTGGCTCAGGAATTCTGGGAGTTGAAGTCCACAAGCCATAAAAGGGCCATCGTTCCCCACCCTTAATCTACATCTTTATAGATTTTCAAGAAAAGTTTGGACAATCGTATATCCCGGATGGTATAAGGTCTTCCGCCTTGGACTCCTGGGAACGGGACTAGAAGGCCTCCCAGGATCTACGATTCTACGAAGAGTTATACCCCCACTCCTGTATTCCTGGGGTAGATCCATTGTAACTTCAAATGGTCACTAAGTGATTGGTCGTAAGTCGAGGAACACCCAGTCTCCGTGCTGAAGGCTGTTACGTTTTCCATGCTGAGGGATGTAACTTTCTGTCCTTTTAAAATAGACCGCCGTCGATTTTAGACTATCCATTTATTAAAATATTTACAAGTTGTGCTTTCTATCTGAATTATACGCCTCATCCAGGCCAGGAGAAATTTTTTTTAAGGATTTCTATTGGTTGCAACTAAGTCTGCAACTCCCCCTCTCTACTTATTACAATGATGATGATTTTTTTTCCAGGAAGTGGAAAACTACATTGCTACTACAGGTTACGAGGAGTCTACTAGCACCAGCTTGATTGCAGGCCTTCAAATTACAGGACCAACCTGAACCAATATTTCTCAACCATGGGAACTTTAAGACAGGTGGACTTCAACTCCCAGCATTCCCCAGCCAGCAAAGGTTTCCCAGAATTCAGCATGGATAGGGCAAGAATAAATGTGGCCAGACTATTTTGTATTTTTTGATTGGGTAACTTTCTTCATAGATGGTGGGTATGCGGTAGATGTAATATATCTTGATTTCAGCAAAGTGGTGGGGGGGAATAACCCATGGCAAGCTAAATTAGTAAAAGAGGTAGGTTAGAATGGCATGAGAATTAAATGGGAAACTGATATGCTGGCTGGGGGATTCTGGGAGTTGAAGTCCACCCGTTTTCAAGCTGCCAGGGTTGAAAAACACTACCCCAAACCAGAGGTGGGTTCTTACCGGTTCTATCCGGTTCTTTAGAACCGTTAGTAACTCGGCGATGACGTCACGGAACCGGTTCTTTCGGTGTCTCCGTGGGCGCCGCCATCTTGGATCTTGCTTCTGCGCATGCGCAGAAGCTAATTTTTGATTGCTGCGGGCGCGCACCCTGAGCAAACCGGCAGCAACAGGATCCACAAACCACCCCTGCCCCAAACCTAGATCTGGCCTCACAGCAGCCCAACATACTAGATTAGTGATGGTGAACCTTTTTTGGTTCGCGTGCCAAAAGGGGGTGTGTGCCCACACCCATTCCCTCCCCCCCACACATGCTCACAACCCCCCCGCGCTGCCCCCTGCGCATGTGCACAACCCCCCCTGCCCCCCCCCATGCATGTGCAAAGGCCTCACTGAAGCCTGGGACGGTGAAAAACGGCCCAATGGGCAAACCGGAAGTTCGGAAAAACGGACTTCCGATTTTCCCGTTAGGCTGTTTTTCGCACTCCGGGCTTCAGGAAGCTTCCCTGAAGCCTCCGGAGGGCAAAACGGCCTTCCCTACCACGTGCCATAGGTTCGCCATCACTTTACTAGATTTAAAACAGGACAATAAAAAATATGTCTAGACTACCTTTATCGTTTTTTTTTAAATTGGATAACTTTCTTAATAGACGGTGGGAATGCGGTTGACGTACTATACCTTGACTTCAGAAAAGTGAAAAAATAACCCATGACAAGCTAAATTAATAAACAAGTTTAAGGTAAGCTAGATGGCATGACAATTAAAAGGAAAAGTGATACGCTGGCTGGGGAATTCTGGGAATTGAAGTTCACCCATCTTAAAGTTCCCACAGTCGACAAGCATTCGTGGATACAACAACACTAATTCTGCAGGGGCCAAGTAAACTTGGAGTCCGTAGGAGATTACCATCACTACCAATTCTCACAATTGTCCGTCAACACAACCACAAGCTGGCTTGGCACCCAGCCGTTCAGCAGCCAAACAATCAACAATCACATCCCTGCCCAATGTTAGCCATCGCCGCACACATTCGCGGAGGGCAGAACGGAGGGAGGCGGAGATACGCGTGCCCAGGTGTGGAAAAATTGTCCAGGTGTGCACGTGCGTGCGTGCAGTAGCACCGCCATCCCTTTAATGCCCATCGTCCCCGTCGACTTTGCCTTCCACGCTTCCGGGGCAGCTGTGTGCCGAGATGGAGTTGCTTCGGTACTGAGCTTCATCGAAGTCCAGTTCGTGGCCTTGAACCCGGATCGCGCTAAGGCAACCCTGGAAGAAATGGGCCTCCTGAGATTTTTCCTCTCCTGAAATAAAGACGTTAAAAAAGGAGTCAGAAATAATAGAAGCCCATAAGAATATAAATCCAGCTGCATTTCAATGCATCGTTAGCCTGTGGAACTCCCTGCCACAAGATGCTACAAATATATATATACAGGTAGTCTTCGACGTACAAGCGTTTGTTCAGTGACCATTTGATGTTACATGATCGTTTTTCACACTAATGACCACGGTCATGTGATCAAAATTCAATTCCTCGGCACAACCGGTTCCTATTTATGACGGCTGCTAGCGTCCCGGGGTCACGTGACTCCCCTTTTGCGACCCTTCTGACAAAGCGAAGTCAGTGGGGAAGCCAGATTCACTCAACAACCGTGCGACCAACTGAACAACTGCAGTGATTCACTTAACAACGGTGGCAAGAAAGGTCGTAAAATGGGGCAAAACTCGCTTAATGACTGCCTCGCCTAGCCACCGAAATGTTGGGCTCCATTGTATCATCGGTCGATGACGACCTGTATTCGAAACCCTACCAGAGTGTAAATGTCAATGCATCGTTAGCCTGTGGAACTCCCTGCCACAAGATTCAGGAGATGCATAGCTCTTCTGCAGGGTGAGATTATTTTTACTGTACATTTATATGCTGCCTATCTTACTATTCAAGCCACTCGGGGTGCCCTACACCCCCTTTTTAGCAGGAGTTAAGCTGAGGTCTGGCTAACCCCACAACCTCCAGGCAAGACGTACCAGATTCGCCCCCAATGACCAGGCTTCCCATGTTGCTGAGCCAGAGCTGTTGCAGGCTCTCGAAATCGGCCTTAGGGGTGGGCTTGGAGATCTCGGTGTCTCCCAGACGCAGCGTGAAGGAAGAGGGGGTGAGGCGGAGGAGGAGGGGGGTGTCCAGGCAGCCCCCTTCGGGGTGGGGGAGCAGGAGAATCGTCTGGTTACCCAGCTCGGCCGTCAGATCCTGGATGGGAGGAAAGACCACAAACTGGGTTGGGGGGGGGTTAGGGTTGAGTGCACCTTCTATGGCTCCCCCCCTCCCACAGGGAAGGCACTCACAGGCCCATGATGCCCTGCACTCAAACCTTGGTTGGGGACTGTCTCAAGACTCCACTTTGGACCATTCATTCATTCATTCATTCTTTATTCATCCATTCATCCATCATTCCATCCTTTTTTCCTTCCTTTTATCCTTCCATACATTCATTTTTCCTTCCATCATTCCATCCATCGCTCCATTCATCTATCTTTCTTTCTCCCTTCTTTTGTTTCCCTCCCTTCCTCCCTTCCTATTTCATCCTTCCATCAATCCATCCATTGCTCCATTCATTTATCTTTCTGTCCTTCCTTCCCCTTCCATCCATCCGTTCTTCCATTTATTCATCCAACCTTGTATTCATCTATCTTTCCTTCCTTCCTTCCATCCATCCATCCATCCATCCTTCATTTCATCCTTCCATCCATCCATCCATCTATCCTTCCTTCCCCTTCCATCCATCCATTCTTCCATTCTTGCATTTAGTCATCCAACCTTTCATTCATCTTTTTCTCTTCCTTCCTTTCTTTCTCTTTTCTTTCTCTTTCCTTCCTTTCATCCTTCCGTCCATCCCTCCCTTCCTTTGCTTCCCTCCCTTCCTTCCTTCCTTCCTATTTCATCCTTCCATCCTTCCATCAATCCATCCATCACTCCATTCATCTATCTTTCTGTCTGTCCTTCCTTCCCCTTCCATCCATCCGTTCTTCCATTTATTCATCCAACCTTGTATTCATCTATCTTTCCTTCCTTCCATCCATCCTTCATTTCATCCTTCCATCCATCCATCTATCCTTCTATCCTTCCTTCCCCTTCCATCCATCCATTCTTCCATTCTTCCATTTAGTCATCCAACCTTTCATTCATCTTTTTCTCTTCCTTCCTTTCTTTCTTTTCTTTCTCTTTCCTTCCTTCCATCCTTCCATCCATCCATCCCTTCCTTTGCTTCCCTCCCTCCCTCCCTTCCTATTTCATCCTTCCATCAATCCATCCATTGCTCCATTCATTTATCTTTCTGTCCTTCCTTCCCCTTCCATCCATCCGTTCTTCCATTTATTCATCCAACCTTGTATTCATCTATCTTTCCTTCCTTCCTTCCATCCATCCATCCATCCATCCTTCATTTCATCCTTCCATCCATCCATCCATCTATCCTTCCTTCCCCTTCCATCCATCCATTCTTCCATTCTTGCATTTAGTCATCCAACCTTTCATTCATCTTTTTCTCTTCCTTCCTTTCTTTCTCTTTTCTTTCTCTTTCCTTCCTTTCATCCTTCCGTCCATCCATCCCTTCCTTTGCTTCCCTCCCTTCCTTCCTTCCTTCCTATTTCATCCTTCCATCCTTCCATCAATCCATCCATCACTCCATTCATCTATCTTTCTGTCCTTCCTTCCCCTTCCATCCATCCGTTCTTCCATTTATTCATCCAACCTTGTATTCATCTATCTTTCCTTCCTTCCTTCCATCCATCCTTCATTTCATCCTTCCATCCATCCATCTATCCTTCCTTCCCCTTCCATCCATCCATTCTTCCATTTAGTCATCCAACCTTTCATTCATCTTTTTCTCTTCCTTCCTTTCTTTCTCTTTCCTTCCTTTCATCCTTCCATCCATCCATCCCTTCCTTTGCTTCCTTTCCTTTGCTTCCCTCCCTCCCTTTCTATTTCATCCTTCCATCAATCCATCCATCCTTCTATCCTTTCCTTCCATCCCTCCATCCATTTATCCCCCCATCCCTCCATCCGATGGAAAATTCCCTCTCTTCTAAAGGCAGGGAAGGGCCGAGGGTTTCCTGACACGGTTGCGGCTGCCATCTTGACTTTTTGGCCCTTCCTGGCAGACATTCCGATCCAACCCATCTGGCAGGGACCCCAATGGCCGGCCAGCCCTCACCATCCCCCCGTTCCCCCCCCCGGCAAAGGTGTGTGTGTGTGTATTCCTGCTCTCAGCCGTCGCGGACGGGGCCGCTTGGACGTCTCTGCTTGTCCGTTCTCACCCTGTGCTGTAAGGCCAGGCGCAGGACCGGGCGCTGCTTCAATGCTGAAACGGCCAGCAGGGTGCTGAGCTGGGGGGCGGCCCCGATCCGCAGTTGCACGGAGAGCAGCCAGCTGCCGTCGGTGGGGCTGAGCCCGCGAGGGAGACCTGAAAGACAGGAGGTTGTGGCTGGCACCTTTGGGCGGCGGCAACGACCGAGGCCGAGTCGACCCCTCGGTGAGACGGGTGGCATCGCCCTGCCGGGCGTCGAGGGACCCTGCCCTCCCAATCTAGGGACTCCGCAGCCCGCGGTGCCCGGCCGTACCTGACAGCGCAAAGACGGCCAGTCCGTCGCCGCGGAAGAAGCTGCCACGCTGGACGGTGGCGAAACAGACCTTGGCGTCGTGGTGGTGCAAGGATGCCCCCTCGTGCCACTCTTGGCTCGTGTTCAGCCAGTCCCAGCGCCGGATGCAGCCGTCCAGGGCCGGGTTCAGCTGCAGCGCCCGTCAGTCGCGGGGGGGGGCAGGAGAGGGGGGGTTCTGTTTTATTCTATTCCTATTCGGTATTTTATTATTCTATTCTGCTCTGTTCTGTTCTGTATTTTATTATTCTCTTCTCTTCTCTTCTCTTCTCTTCTCTTCTCTTCTTCTCTTCTCTTCTCTTCTCTTCTATTCCATTCCATTCCATTCCATTCCATTCCATTCCATTCCATTCCATTCCATTCCATTCTCTAGC
>QLTV01003784.1:30315-44160 GCA_003457575.1 Thermophis baileyi
GAGTTCCTGGCATTGAGGGACATTGTGGTTAGGTGATGATTAATCGTGGTTCTACAGGGGGTCCTTGGTTTATGACCGTAAGGGAGCCTGCCCGTTGTGGTCGTAAGTCGCGACAGTCATAAAATGGGTTGATCGTGGGACCGAGCCCATTTTACAACCATGATTTTTGTGGCTGTTGTCACTTTGAACAGTCATAAGTCAAGGCCAGTTGCAAGATGAGGATCTGTTCTGTTCTGTTCTGTATTTTATTATTCTGTTCTGTTCTGTTTTATTCTATTCCTATTCGGTATTTTATTATTCTATTCTGCTCTGTTCTGTTCTGTATTTTATTATTCTCTTCTCTTCTCTTCTCTTCTCTTCTCTTCTCTTCTCTTCTCTTCTCTTCTCTTCTCTTCTCTCTTCTCTTCTTTTCTCCTCCTCTCCTCTTCTCTCTTATTCTTTTCTGTTCTGTTCTATTTTATTATTCTATTCTGTTCTGTTCCTATTCTGTATTTTATTGTTCTGTTCTATTCTCTTCCATTCTATTCTGTAGTTTATTATTCTCTCCTCCTCTCCTCTCCTCTCCTCTCCTCCCCCCACTCCCCTCCACTTCCCTCTCTCCTTTCATCTCTCTACTTCTTATAGCACAATGGGACAAATCCAGACAATGTGGCTCATAAATGACGCTTTATGGCTAGTGACCAGGTTGAATGGCTGAAACCATGGCTCAAACAAGCCATGATTCAAATACCGCTGCCCAAAAGCTTTAGATGAGCCTATTTCTCAAGCTAAAGATTGGCTATGTCTTTTGAGCCGGGCCCAAATTCAAATCCTCATTTTTCCTCCCATGCTGACTCTGGATCCGTTATCCTTATTCTCCCTGTCCTACCTCGCAGGGCTGTTGTGAGAATAAAACAGAGAGAGGATGAAAATTAAGCGTTTTGGATTACTTTAGAGCAGTGTTTCTCAAGTTTGGGAGCTTTAAGAAGAGTGGATTTCTTTTTTTTTTTTTAAAAAGTTTTATTTTTATTTCCATATAGACATTCACATATTTATCAGCTCATTTCTCCTTTCATTTTTTTATAGACTCATTACATATTTTATACATATTTCTTATCTTAATACATTATTTAATTCAGGGTGGCTTTCTTTCATCCCCTTTCCTTCTTACAGCCCCTCCTTCCCTTTCTTCCCTCTCCCTCCTTCTCCTCCTGAACTACTTCCCTTCCCTCTCTCCACTCCTCTTCTCTACTTCCCCTCCTACTCTCTCTCCTCCTCTCTACCCCTCTCTTCCCTCCTCTTCTTACTATCCTTCTTCTCACTCCCCTCCTTTCTTTCTTCTGTGCTGTACTTTCTCCATTCTGGGATGAAACTTCCAGCAACCCTGAGTTCCTTTATATAATCTTACTTTTATTCCTAGTTTGTCCCTTTAATAATCTTTTAACTCAATTTTTTAAATTTATGTGTTTGTCATTCAATACATTTCCAGTTTATGATTTCCCCCCCTTTTTCTCCCCCCCTCTAATAAGCGTGGATTTCAACTCCCAGAGTTCCCTGGCAATAATGCGTTCCTTTTGATGTGTATACCCTTTGTGGCCTGCTTATTCTCTTATAATCCTTTTCTCTGAAATCTCTTCGCTTTAAAGGGTAAGAGGGAAAAAAACAACAACAACAGGCATGGCTGGCTGGGGAATTCTGGGAGTTGAAGTCCACCCTTCTTAAAGCTCCCAAGCTCGAGACACACTGGTTTAGAGAAAAGAGGAGTTGATGAAACCATGGGAAAAGGAATCCACTGGGGACTTTAAGCCGTTTTTGATCTTGGGGCACGGTCGCCAGAGAGAGGACTGAGATCGGTCTTACCGGGACCAGCAATTTGTTCGGCAAGATGAACATGCCTCCTACTCCGATACGCATCTGAGGGGTGGGCCGGTTCACGATCGGGTGGGAGACGTGGCTGAGGGTGAGTTGGTCATCTCCGTCGACCAACAATATCACGAAGTGTCCTTCGTTCTTCACCGTGATCTGTCCGGAGGGCACAGGAGAAGTCGCGTACGGGGATAGAGGAACAGGAGGGTCAGAAAGGATCGGGGGATCCCCTCCCCCACACAGGAGGACGTAGGCAACATAGAGGGGGGCAGGGGGGGTCTCCTTTAGCTGATAGGTAGTCCTCGACTTACAGCCAGCTCCATTTCAATGCCTCGTTAGCCTGTGGAACTCCCTGACACAAGATGCAGCAAATATATAAGGATAGTTTTCGACTTACAACCGATCGTTTAGTGACCGTTCGAAGCCGCAACGGCACTGAAAAAAGTGACTTCTGACCGTGTTTCACACTTACGACCGTGGCAGCATTCCCGTGGTCACGTGATCGAAATTCAGACCCTTGGCAACTGACTCACATTTATGACGGTCGCAGTGTCCCGGGGGGGTGTCACATGATCCCCTTGTGCGACCGTCAATGGGGAAGCCGGATCCACTTAACGGTGGCATGACTGCGGTGATTCGCTCAACAATGGGGGGCAAAAAGGTCATAAAATGAGGTGCCACTCATTTAACGACCTCCTCGCTTAGCAATGGAAATGCTGGTCTCGATTGGGGTCGTAAGTCGAGGACCGCCTGTCATCCAGCCACCCCACCCCCCACCCCCGTCTTACCCGATGCCACTGGCCGTCGTTGAGATGCCGCCCCCCGGAGACGGTGATGTTGGTGAGGGTGTTATGGATCTGTATGATCGGCTTTCCCCGACGCAACGCGAGGACGAACCAGTCGACGCCGGGGCTGGTGTCCCCGTAGAAGATCACCCCTTCCGGGTCAAAGGTCCGGAAGTCGAAGGTGGAAGCTGCACTGGGTGGGGAGGAACAGGGAGGGTCTCAAGGGGGGGGGAAACCAGTGGGGCGGTCTTGCTGCAGACTCTCCTGGATGGGGAAGACACGGCACAGCCGGGGGGGGGGGGAGCGAGGGGTGTCGCCATCCATGACTTCTCTTCCATACCTCCCTCTTTCTCTTTTTCTCCCTTTCTCTGTCTCTCTGTCTTTTTCTCTCTCTCTTTTTCTGTCTTTCTCTCCCTTTCTCTTTTCTCTTTCTTTTTCTCTTTCTCTATCATTCTTTTTCACTTTTTCTTTCTCTCCCTCCCTCTCTCTCTCTCTCTCTCTTTCTGTCTTTCTCTGTCTTTTTCTTTTCTGTCTCTCTCTCTCTCTCTCCTTCTCCTTCTCCTCATCTCTCTCTCTCTCTCTCTCTCACACACACACACACACACACCAGACCTGGAAAGCAAAGTGCTGCAAGCAAAGACTTACTTTTCTTGTAAGGTGATTGCAACAGCATCTCGCATGTATGTCTGAATGTGCTCCTCCTTGTATTTGTGAGACTAGGGAGGGTGTCGTTTGAGAGGCGCTTTCCCGGATTGCAGTTCTGGGCCAGACTCAGGTTCCCTTTATCGCTCCACTTCCTCCTGACCGTTATATTCCCCATGCTAGCATTTTCCCTCTCTGTCTCTTTCTCTCTCTCTCTTTCCCTTTCTTTTTCTCTTTCTCTCTCTTTCTCTCTTCCCCTTCCTTTCCCTTTTTTCCCTTTCTTTCTCTCTCTCTTTTCCTCTTTCTTTGTTTTGCTTCCTCCCTTTTTCTTTTTCTATTTTTTCCTTCTCCCCTTTTATCTCTTCCTTCCTTTCTTTCTCTCCCTTTCTCTCCTTTTTTCTTTCTCTTTCTCTCCCTCCCTTCATTCACATTCTTTCAATCTCTCTCACCCCCCTTTCTCTCTTTTTCTCCCTCCCTTTTTCTCTTTCTGTTTCTCCCTCCCTCCCTTTCTTTCTTTTTTCTTCCTCCCTTTCTCTCCATTCTCTCCCCCTTTCTCTTTCCCTCTCTTTTTTCTTTTTCTTTCTCTGCCTCCCTCCCTTTCGCTTTCTTTCTCTCTCTCCCCCTCCCTTTCTCTCTCTTTCACGCCCTTCCTTTCTCTTTCTCTCTTTCCCTTTCTTTCTCTCTCTCCCCCCCACTCTCACTTCCTCCCCTTTTCTCCCTTCCTCCCTTTCTCTTTCTTTCTTTTTTCTCTCCCTCTCTCTCTCTCTCTCTCTCTTTTTCTCTCTCTCTCTCTCTCTCTCTCTCTCTCTCTCTCTCTCTCTCTATTAAAGAGCCCATCATCTTCTGTGGGGCTTCTTCCCCATCTCCGAGAGACCCTTCCTCCAGCTGCTCTGAGACCCCACCGGGGACCTGGCGCAAACCCCATTCTTGGCCTCGCAACACGCGGTTGGCAGCCTTGCGCGGCATCCTAGCCA
The DNA here is from genome assembly GCA_003457575.1 of Thermophis baileyi. Lineage (NCBI taxonomy): Eukaryota > Metazoa > Chordata > Lepidosauria > Squamata > Dipsadidae > Thermophis > Thermophis baileyi. Next base: position 34,562 of record QLTV01003784.1, read on the forward strand.
GCCCTGCGCGACCCCTGGAAGGGTGGTGGTGGAGGAAGCCCCTAGTCCACGCCCCTTGCCCACCCACCCCTTCCTTACCTGGTTACCGTTCGCAAGTCAATGAACAGCGTGGCGGTTGGGGAGGGGTCTCCCCATCTCTGTCCCAGGTTCAGCCCCCCGGCTTCCACAGCCGAGCCTCGGAAACAGGCGCCCAGCTGGAGAGGAGAAAAGACCCGGCATCAGCCTCGGCCGCCCGCCAGGGGGCAGCACCCCCACTCGCGGAGAAATAGAAGCCGCGCAGTACCCGAGCGCGCCGCTAGGGGGGGGATATCGCCCGTGGAAAACGCGCGGGGCTGTTTTGAGCCACGCGGGGGCAGCGTTGCTCCGTGGAAACGGACTTTATCCTTGCGGGAGGTGGGGGGGGCATTCGTTCCTTCGCGGGCGGGGCGGGGAAGTCCGCAGTTTCCACCCGAGGGTCGCCAGGAGTCGGGAACGACTTCATGACCTCCCCCATCACCCACTCCCAAAGCCGCGGAGGGTCAGCCGGAGACTCGCTGGCTCCGTTTTCCTTTGCAAACACGGATCGTCTCCGAATCAGCCTCGACCCCCCCCCTCACTCCACCCACCCACCCACTGGAGTCGGACGCGCGCGCAAGGGGGCTCGGGCGCGCGCCCCTCGGAAAGCCCCAGAAATTCAACAGGTCAAGCTGTTTTATGCCTGCCGAGTTGCTGTGTGCCGTGCTAGAGGAGGAGAAGGCAAAGCCGGAGCAGAATAGAACAGAGTTGGAAGGGACCTTGGAGGTCTTCTAGTCCACCCCCCCCACCCCCGCGCTCAAACAGGAGACCCTGTATCATTTCAGACAAATGGCTGCCCAGTCTCTTCTTAAAAACCTCCAGTGATGAAGAGCCCACAACTTCTGGAAGCAAAGCCCTTCCACTAACAGGAGAACAGAATTGGAAGGGACCTTGGAGGTCTTCTAGTCCAACCCCCTTTCTAGGTTCAGCAGGAGACCCTATCCCATTTCAGACAAACGGCTGTCTGCTTCTAAAACCAATTAGAGCTCTTTTGCAGGCAGGAACGGGGACTTAGAGCCCCATCTGGGCCTCCCCTGTTGAACTTGCAGCCTGCACCTCCTGATGTTAACATTGTTTAAAGAATTAAAGTGCCCGGACTAAAGACGACAAGAGTGAGAGAAAGATCTGGTACAAACTGGATCACACAAAGCTTTGCTACTGACCGGAAGCAGCCCCTAAGCCTGAAGCTTCTCCCCCGCCCCCCCAAAACCCGTAATGGCATAAGGTCTCCCACTCGAGCGGTGTGGGTGGGTGGGTTGGACTAGAAGACCTCCAGGCTCCCTTCCAAGTCTGGAATGGTGTATTCTGAGCTCTGCAGGCATAAAATAGGGAGGCGGACTACCTGACTCACCTTCAAAACGTCCCCCTCCTCTGTCTCCTGGATCCGGTCCCCCGTGGCCCAGGGGGGGCCAGGGGCCACCAGCAAAACCAGCCAGGCAGCAGCTGGGAACATGGTTGGGTTGGTGCAGAAATGCAACACGGGACTGGAACCGGCCGTGGTCAAATTCCACATTTTCTGATGCTGTTGACATAAACGTTCCAGGGGTCAAGGCCCCCCCCCACACCCAGCAAGACAGAGATAGATGGACAGGGGCAGGCAGACTTTGCCCCCCCGACCCCCCAAGTCTGGTCAGGCTGCAGGCCAGCACCCCCCCTTTGCTATGGACCCCCCCCCAAGGCCTCACCCGTGTTTGGGGAAGGGTACGGTCTTCCCCGTCAGGTTGACTCAGTGATCTACCCGACTTACGACCAACATTTCTGTGGCTAAGCGAGACAGTGAAGTGAGGTTTTGCCCCATTTGACCACCTTTCTCGCCATGGTTGTTAAGTAAATCGCTGCAGTCATTAAGTGAATCACCACAGTCGCTAAGTGGGTAACGCGGATGTTAAGCGGATCTGGCTTCCCCATGGACGCTGCTTGTCAAGACGGTCGCAAAAGGGGATCACGTGACCTTGGGACACTGCTGCCGTCATAAATATGAACTAGTTGCTAAGCATAGATTAACAGAGGTTGGAAGGGACCTTGAAGGTCATCTAGTCCAACCCCCCGCCCAAGCAGGAGACCCTACATCATTTAACATTAAAAGAGGTTGGAAGGGACCTTGAAGGTCATCTAGTCCAACCCCCCTGCCCAAGCAGGAGACCCTACACCATTTAACAGATTAACAGAGGTTGAAAGGGACCTTGTAGGTCATCTAGTCCAACCCCCTGCCCAAGCAGGAGACCCTACACCATTTAACAGATTAACAGAGGTTGGAAGGGACATTGTAGGTCATCTAGTCCAAACCCCCCCCCGCCCAAGCAGGAGACCCTACCCCATTCCTGACAAATGGCAGTCCAATCTCTTCTTGAAAGCCTCCAGGGATGAAGCTCCCACAACACCCGAATGTTGGTCATGGGGACGGCTGCAACGGTCGTAAGTGTGAAAAGCGGTCGTACGTCACTTGCGACTGAACAGTCACTAAACAGACTGTGGTAAAGTTGAGGATTCCCTGTATTTATTTCTTGTTTTTTTAGTTCCCAAAATGCTGTTCAAACAGTGCCCGTCAACGGTTTAGCCACCGCCACAAATTGCTCTTCCAAAGCAGGGAGAAGGGAAGTCAGGATCTGCCCGTGTTCTGGGGGNGGTGGGTGGGTGGGTTGGACTAGATGACCTCCAAAGCCCCTTCCGTTTTTACCCTCTCTTTGCAAAAAGCTCAAGCTACCTCATTGGGAGTGGCTGGAGAGATGCAGATGAGAGCCGCAAAATAAGATCTTTGCGGGAGAGCAGATTCCCAATTAAGGCCGAGAAACGGGAAGTCCTCCCCCCCCCCCAAACGGTCTTGGCTGTTGTGCAGATGTTGTGCAAGTCGTTGGCAGCCAAACGTAGCTTTTTCGGGAAGTGCGGCCTCGTCCTGCCAGGGAAGCCGGAGGGGGCCCGATTCTCCCCTTCCTTGGGGGGCACACGGATCAGGGGGGCCCCCCAGACTGCCCCCAGAGGGGGACGAATGAAGCCTCCCTTTTCGCCATTCTGCGTTGGCGAACTTCCTGGCTTCCTTTTTCCCCATCGCCATTGGCACGTCTTTCCTCCCCGCATTCCTAACCTAAACACAACCCCCCCACTTCTGACCCCCCCCATCCCCTCTAGGAAATTAAATAAAGCTATTTGGGGACTGTTTCTAGCTGTGGTGCCCCCCCCGCCTGCCTCCCTAGGGTGTCCCCAGCAAAGCTTGGCCCCCTCCATTCCAGCCACGTCCACAAGCTTATAGATTGGGGGGGGGGTTGAGCAGCTCCCCCAACCCAAGGCTTTTGGGTGACAGGGCAGGGCCCCCCCCAACCTCAACAAGGCTGGCCAGAGAGAAGGAGTCCAGCCAGGGCCCAGGCCAGTTAGGGGGCTAAGGAATCCAGGGGGGGGGAGTTGGGGGTCCGGCTCATATAGGAGGCCTGAGAGGGAGGGAGGGAGGGAGGTAGGCTGCCAGCTGGTCACAGGGAGAGAAGGGGGCACCCTCCTTTCCTTGCCAAGCCGGGGTGGTCTACGTTCCTCGGGATGCCCCTTCCCCTGGGCAGGCAGGAACCAGGGGGCGGGGTGAGTGGAGGGGGCAGGGGGCTAAGGAAGCCGGTGGGAAGGGGGGAGTTGGGGGCCTGGGATGGAAGGAGGGAGGCTGCCAGCTGGGCACAGGGAGAGAAAGGGGCACCCTCCTTTCCTTGCCAAGTCGGGGTGGTCTACATGCCTCAGGGTGCCCCTTCCCTTGGGCAGGCACGGGGCAGCCAGTGCCCAGGCCAGTTAGGGGGCTAAGGAAGCCAGTGGAGGGGGGGAGTTGGGGGTTTCTTCTCTTCAGCTGTGGGTTTCTGCCCCTCCAGGGATTCCCGTTTTTGCAAAAAATGCAAAATTTCCGTTGCTGAGCGAGACGGTCGCGAGACGGTGAGCTTGTTGCCCCGTTTTAACGACCTTCCTTGCCACCATCGTTAAGTGAATCGCTGTGGCTGTTCAGTGAGTAACAGGGCTGTTAAATGAATCCGGCTTCCCCATGGACTTTGCTTGTCGGAAGGTCGCACAAGGGGAATAAAGTGACCGTCATAAATATGAGTCAGTTGCCAAGCATCTGAATTTCGAACCCGTGACCACGGGGATGCTGCAACGGTTGTAAGTGTGAAAAACGGTCCTAGGTCACTTTTTCCGGTGCTTATGGAACTCCGAACAGTCACTCAATGAACAGTCGTAAGTCGAGGATTACCTCTACTGAAAGTCCCTTGTGCAGTTGTCTGTTCTTCGTAGTGTTGCAGTGCGCCCTGCGTGGCACTGCATGCCCCCCCCCAAGATATGGCCGTGCCAACTAGGCAATATCTCTGCTTTGTGAGTAGTGCAAAGTTGGGTTGGCACGGGTTGCCATCTCACAATTTGACAACTTTAAGACTTGTGGACTTCCAACTCCCCAACCAGCTCTTTTCCCCCCCCCCCACTTTGCTGAATATCAAGATATATTATGTTTACCGCATACCCATCATCTATTAAGAAGTTTACCCTCATCAAAAATTGCGGTAAGGTAGACTAGCCGCCTTTGTTCTTGTCCTATCCGTGCTGAAGTCTGGGAAATTGCCTTGAATTCTGGGAGTTGAAGTCCACAAGTCTTAAAAGTGGCCAAGGTTGGAGACCCTGCTATAAAGTTAATGCAAACAATCTAGGAAAAACAGAATTGCCAAAGGATGCCAATTCCCAGTGATCCACTGGATTCTATACACCAGGGGTTTCCAAACTCGACCTTTTTAAGACCTGTGGACTTCAACTCCCAGAATTCCCCAGCCAGTTCTTTTTTTCCACTTCAGTGACTTCAAGATATATTACGTCTACTGCATTCCCACCGTCTATTAAGTGTTTTCAAAAAATGCGATAAAGGTTAGTCTAGCCACCTTTGTTCTTGTCCTATCCGTGCTGAAGTCTGGGAAATTGCCTTGCCTGCTGGGGAATTCTGGGAGTTGAAGTCCACAAGTCTTAAAAAGTTGCCATGTTTGGTGATCCCTGGCCTAGAAGAATTAGCGGGGAAGAGGGGGGGGCTGCCCTTCCGTTAAATGATGCCATCTTGTGTTACATGGGAGGGGGGCATTTTCTTGGCAACACCCCTGCCCTCTGTGGTGTGTGTCCCACCGCAACTCTCTTCCGCTCTAGAAAGTTACCAAAACATTCCAAGAAGCCGCGATCCAAAATGGTTGCAATCCAGCTGAGCCAGGATTGAATTTTTAACTTTTGCATTGTTTTTTAAATCCAGGTAAGTTTGCTGCAATGACACATTGGCACACCTCCATTATGCACGAACCCCCCCCCCCCCGCCCAGCACACCTGTCTTGTGCTTGGATGGGGTGAAAGGACCGTCAGCCGAGAGGCCGATGGCTTGTTTGCTTGTGGTTGCAACAACGCTGGGAAAGATTAGAAGGTGAGGACAAAGATACAGCTATTGTGGGTTGAAAGGGGGGTGGGGGGGGCGGGTATGGGTCTGTGCGCTAAAACCCGACCCTGTAGGGAGGGGGATATTTAAGGCTAGGTTTCTTGGCAAGTGTTGTAGGGAGTTTCTGGCAGTATTTCTCAACCTTAGCAACTGGAAACCTGGCTCAAAAACAGTTAACTGGGAGATGGACTTTGGAGTCCTAGTGGACGATCACTTCAACGTGAGCCAGCGGTGTGCGGCTGCAGCCAAAAAAGCTAATACGATCCTCGGTTGTATAAACGGAGGCATAGAATCAAGATCACGTGAAGGATTAGTACCGCTTTGTAAAGCCTTAGTAAGGTCACACCTGGAATATTCTGCATCCAGTTTTGGTCCCCACATTACAAAAAAAAAAGATGTTGAGACTTTTGGAAAAAGTGCAGAGAAGAGCAACTAAGAGGATCAAAGGCCTGGAGACAAAAACATATGAAGAACAATGGCTGCAGGATTTGGGTTTGGCCAGTCTAGAGAAAAGAAGGACTAGGGTATGACATGATAGCGGTCTTCCAGTATTTGAGGGGCTGCCCCAAAGAAGAGGGGGCCAAATTATTCTCCAAAGCACCAGAAGGCAGGACAAGAAACAATGGATGGAAACTAATGGAGAGAAGCAACCTGGAATTAAGGAGAAACTTTTTAACAGTGAGGACAATTAACCAGCGGAACAACTTGCCACCAGAAGTTGTTCCATCATCTGGAAGTTTTTAAGGAGAGACTGGATTGCCACTTGTCTCAAATTGTACAGGGTCTCCTGCTTGAGCAGAGGGGTGGACTAGAAGACCTCCAAAGTCCCTTCCAGCTCTATTTTGATTACATATCTGTCTGAAATGGGATAGAGTCTCCTGCTTGAGCAGGGGGTTGGACTAGAAGACCTCCCAAGGTCTCTTCCAGCTCTATTCCGATTAGGAAGAGGGGCGGACTTCAATTCCCAGAATTCCGTGCTGGCTGGAGAATTCTGGGAGTTGAAGTCCACAAGTCTTAAAGTTGCCAAGTTTGAAGACCTCTGGCCTACAGACTTTGAATAAAATGGGATTTGTTGGGAAAATGACTACCAGACCCCTGATTCTTGGCCAGGTTTCGGGGGGGGCTATGTGGAGCCCCACATCCTTTAATCCCAAAAGATGCTTTTGAATTGAAAAGACCCTCCCTCAAATACAAGCAGGTTCACTAGCGGTGTGCAAAGTGGTGGTGTTTTTTTTGGAGACCCACCTGGCCAGGTCAAACGTGGCCAAAGCAGCATCTTGGGACATTGAGGGTGGACCGGGGGGTACCTTAAGCCCCCTCCCCTGCAGCCCCCGCCCCCAACATGACAATTAATTTAACAACAGAAAGACAAAAATGAACCCTTGACTTTGGATTTGCTGATGAATTGGGTTTGCGGTTCTAGAGATGGCGAAGATTTTGCAAGTGGGTAAAGCAGGGGTGAAATGTGAAATTTTTCCCTACCGGTTCTGTGGGTGTGGCTTATTTTGTGGGCGTGGTTTGGAGGTCAGGTGGGTGTGGCTTCAGGTGGGCGTGACCATGTGGTCATGTGACTGGGTGGGCGTGGCCATGTGGCTGGGTGGGTGCGACCAATTTAGCAGTCCATTTTGCGAGGGAGCAGGGGGGTTGGACTAGATGACCTCTGAGGTCCCTTCTAGCCTTTGCTGTGCTGTTTCAAAGCATCCTCTGAAGCTGTGTCTAGTGCCAGCCAGGTTTGTGGTCCATCGTCCCTCCCTCCCTCCCCCCTCCCTCCCCTTTCTTTCTTTCTTTCTTTCAGGGGAACCGGCAGGAAAAATAGGCTTTAAAAAGTTTTTAAAAAACCCAGGAAGTGATGATGTCGGGGCAGGTGGGTGGAGCTTCACGCTGCCATCCCGGTTCTCCAAACCAGCTGCTGCAATCGTTACCTACTCGCCCGAACCGGGCCGAACCGGGAGGATTTCACCCCTGGGGTAAAGGTAGCAGGTCGAGGCTGTAATTCTGTTTTGTACTCTGGAGTCCTTGGTGCTCTCTGAGCTTGGTGGTTTACTCGCAGACGTTTCATGACCCAACTAGGAAACATCATCAGTGCTAGAAGGAAACGGCGTTAACCAGCACTGACGATGTTCTCTAATTGGGTCATGAAATGTCTGCAAGAAAACCACCCAACTCAGAGAGCATCAAGCCTTTATCCTCCTCCTCCTCCTCTTCCCCCTCTCCTTTCCACAAACTACACAACCCACAAGGGTTGTGTAGACCCCATTCGGTCTCTTCCGTCTCCCAGCCCAGAATTGTTGCTAACTCAGAAACCTGCGGCGGTCGGGCGCGCTTCTGAAGAGAGTCGTCACCGTCAACGTATAATTGTTGTTTTATTCTGAAGAAGTTATTTGAGTTACACACAAAGATGCAGAAAGATAAATACGGTAATTGTCTAACGGATTCCTCACACTGTCACAATTTGGAACAGAGACCGGGAAAAAGCGGCAGAAAAACGATGACTTGTCCTTGTGACTATGACCAAAGTGATTTTGAACGGATGTCTTTTCCTGCTTTCTCTCTCGCTCTCTCTCTCTCCTAACTCTTGATTTTGTTTTCCTCTCTCTTTCTTTCTGTCTCTCTCTCTCTCTCTCTTTTATTTTGTAATTATTATTATTATTATTTTTGCTTTTCTGTAGTTTCCTTAAACAGTTCTCAGTAAATATCTAAAGTGCCATAAAACTACCTAGAGGTGCTTTCTAAAAAATAAAAATAAAGACGAGTTACATTCAGTAGCAAACGGTCAACGATCACCGGAGCCCCCCCCCCCAGTGACAAAGTGCAAAAGATTGGAGAGACGAACCACTATGTACATGTCAGAGACTTCCCCCTTCTGCCCCCAATGCCCCCCCCTGCTGCCCGAACCCAGAGCCTCCTGCCCTGGCGGAGGAGGGGGGGGAACTGCCCAAAATACCTTTGGTGCGTGCTCTCGCTCCGCCCGAGAGCACGCACCATCTCAGGATGCAATCAAGGGGTGCACTGCTGGAAATGCAGCCCCCCCCGCTCAAAAACCCACTGGGGTCCGGGATTGGGAAAGACCCCTGCCCCCTCGTGTGCTGTAACCTAGCTAGTTGGGAGGCCTCTGCACACCAGACCTGCAAGCAAGCGTTATGCCCTCCACTCCCCCCCAAAAATCCCAGGAGAAGACTGGAGAAGGGCAATACCCTAACATATTCCAGAATGCCAGCCCTGGGTAGCACACCCTTCAAGGGGGAAGGGGGAAGAGCGCAAAAGGGGCTGTGCACCTGCTACATGGGACGGGGGGGGGGAATGTGCGTGAGAATCCCACTGCAGCGCAGCGCAGCTTGCCGTCAACCACGGAATGCATCGGATGTCGGAAGCATGAAGGGCTGGCAAGGCGAGCGGTGGGGGGGGGGAAGACTCATCATGGCAGAAAAGGAGAGGAGGGGGCCACAGGTCTCAGTGTTGTGGGGGGGGGAAGGAGGGAAAGGATGGGCAGAAATGTGCGTGGTGTGGGGTGACTCGGCTGCAGCCGCAAAGCAGGGAGGGCCGCGTGTACGTCATCTGCGTGTGTATACACCTCTGCCATGCCGGAGTGCGGCAAAGCGCGCAGCATCGGGGGGAAAACAAGATCATCTCTCGCGTGGGAAGGGATTTCTCCACGGCAGTGCCTGTCTACAAAGTCCCTGAAGCCAGCCACTGTGCAGAAGGGGAGGGATGGAGGGCAGGTGTGACACCAACCCCCCCAGCACCCTGGTTTCCCAATTCTGCAGGTGGAACAGGGTTCAAAGGTTGCGGTCCTGGTGCCCGAACCCCCCAAACTCCCCTGTCGGATTCTACACTGGGAATTCTACATAGTGTACTGTCCAGGGAACTTCGTGGCGGACCTGTGCATGCCATGGATCGCAGCCAGAGGTGCAGGGGGAGGGGGGGGAGGAAACTGGCTTATCTGGAAGGGTTCCCCCCTCCACCGGAGGGGCAATGCCCCCTCCCAGACTTAGCTTAAGGGGGGGGTGAGTCTTTCACAGGGTTGCAGAGAACAATCACGCAGGTCGTGTCACTCCACAAACGATGGGAATGGACATAGCGAGGCCTGGGATGCGGCTGCAGCAATGGCGGACCAGGACAAAAGACT
>QLTV01003784.1:72638-86858 GCA_003457575.1 Thermophis baileyi
GAAGAGGAGGAGGAGGAGGAGGACAAAGAGGAAGAGGAGGGGGAGGGGGAAGAGGAGGGGGAGGGAGAGAAACAGGGCAGAAGAGGAGGGGAAGGAGGAAGAGGAGGACAAAGAGGAAGAGGGAGAGGGAGAGAAGCAGGGGGAAAGATGAGGGGGAGGAGGAAGAGGATGAGGAGATAGACCAGGAGTGGGGAAGAGGAGGAGGAGGGGGAAGAGAGGAAGAGGAGGACAAAGAGGGAGGAAGAGGGAGAGGAGGAGGGGGAAGAGGAGGAGTGGGGAAGAGCAGGAGGACAAGAGGAGGAGAAAGGAGAAAAGGAGGAGGAAGACTGGGGGGGGGAGAGGAAGAGGAGAAAGACCAGGAGTGGAGGAGGAGGGGGAAGAGAGGAAGAGGAGGACAAAGAGGAAGAGGAAGAAGAGGAAGTGGAAGGACAGGAGGGGGAGGAAGTGGAGGAAGAAGAGAAAGGACAAGGGAAGACGAGGAGGGGAAGAGAGGAAAAGGAGGAGGAAGAAGAGGGGGAAGAGAGGAAGAGGACAAAGAGGAAAGGAAGAAGAGGAGGAAGAGGGGGAAGAAGCAGAGACAGGGTCCCATTTGTGCAAGCCCCCTCCCGTGCCAGCATGAAAAGACTGTCCTGCCCACTGCCCGGGAGGGAAAGGGGAAGGAAGGGTCATGTTCTAACAGGGATGGGGGCAAGGGATGGTTCCCATCCCCCCCCCCCCCCCGCAAAGATCAGGCACACACACACTTACACAGACACAAAAACACAAACCCGGTGGCCTGCTCACTGTCTTGCACAAAAGCCTCCGGTTTGCACGTGTGAATGCACCCACGATGTGGGTCGGCTCGGCAAACGTTCTGCCAGGGTGCATCCCCTGCCCCATGGACCATGCCAGGGGGGCACCAGCAGAGTGGGGGCTCCCCACTGGCTGTCCCGGGGCGAGTTAGCTCAGCCAAGTCGGGGTTCGGTTCTAGAAAGTGGGGTGGGGGGCTGAGCATCCAGCAAGGGGGCATCACCCACTGTGCCCCCTTTCTGCCAGCTGTCGAAAGCCAGCCTGGGTGGGGGGCAACCCTGGGGGGTCTCCGACTAGCTGGCAACCTACCTAACCAACGAAGGAGAAATGTCCTGGCAGTGAGAACAATTAACCTGTGGAACGGCTTGCCACCAGAAGTTGTGGGTGCTCCAACACTGGAGGTTTTTTCAAAAGAGACATTGGACTGGTCCGGAATGGTGTAGTAGGGTCTCCTGCTTGAGCAGGGGGTTGGACTAGAAGACCTCCGAGGTCCCTTCCAACTCTGTGTCATTCTGTTAGAGGGTCTGAGGTCACAGTGATGTTCAATGACCTCACAATGCTAACCGCTTAGAGAGGGCTGTAAAGCACTATGAAGCGGTATATAAGTCTAAGTGCTATTGCTAATGCTTTCCTGGCCCAGGGAACCAGGCCAGTGTGCGGTTAAAGTGTTGTCCCCATTTGGTGGTCGAGGAGGGGTTGCTGGGCCAAGGCGAGAGGTGGGTGTGTCTCCCCCTCCCCCAAGGTAGGGGTCTTCCCCCTCCCTTCTCCCCATGCCTCCCTGCCTTCCTGCCTTCCTGCAGATGGGAAACAACAAACACCAGAGTTGTGGGAATCTGCTTTTGTGTGTTTGTGTGTGCGCAAGGCACACTGTGGGGTGCTGCCATCCCTGAGCCTGAGAAACACACACACACACACACCCCGCCGCAAATCCCCCTTCTCCACCATTTAATCTGCATGTCTTCCTCCTCTGTAAAAATCTGAATTAACGCCGATAAAAAAAAACAACACCACACTTCCAAAGCCAGGCCAAGATACACAACGAATGTTGGTTTATCGAACTCTTTTAAGAGAAAAATGCGGCACAGGCTGTAGGAAGACGGGAGTGATAGGATGGAAAGTGACACCCATGTCAGATTGTATTGGATCCTAGCCGGGGGCTGCCTTGGTGAGCTGGTAACTTTCTCGCTACGCTAGGAATCCTGGTTGGCTTTGAAAAAGAACGCCAAGTTTCTAGTCCTCAGAATAAATTCCTATGGGAAATCAGTTTTTTTCCTCCCGTAGGAGCAGAAAACTCAGAACAGCACACACTAGAAAAATGTCATTGACTAGAAAATGTCATTGATTAGAAAAATGTCATTGACTAGAAAATGTAATTGATTAGAAAAATGTCATTGATTAGAAAATGTAATTGATTAGAAAAATGTCATTGACTAGAAAATGTCATTGATTAGAAAAATGTCATTGACTAGAAAATGTAATTGAATAGAAATGTCATTGACTAGAAAATGTCATTGATTAGAAAAATGTCATTGACTAGAAAATGTCATTGATTAGAAAAATGTCATTGACTAGAAAATGTAATTGATTAGAAATGTTATTGACTAGAAAATGTAATTGATTACAAAAATGTCATTGACTAGAAAATATCATTGACTAGAAACAAAAATGTCATTGACAGCTGTTTTGCACCCCTACAGGTAGTCCTCAACTTATGACCGCAACGGAACCCAAAATTTTCATTATTAAGCAAGACATCTCTTAAGTGCCCCATTTTACGAAGTTTTTGCCACGGTTGTTAAGCGAATCACTGCACTTGTTAAGTCAATCGTGCGGTTGTTCATTGAATCCAACTTCCCCATTGTCTCTGCTGGTCAGAAGGTCGCAAAAGGCGATCACGTGACCCTGGGACACTGCGACCGTCATAAATACGAGTCAGTTGCCAGGCGCCCGAATTTTGATCCCGTGGGGATGTTGCAACGGTGGTAAGTGTGAAAGTCAAGTTGGCAACGCAACACAGACAAAAATAGCTTCCGTTGCACCATCCCCAGTGGCTGGTTCACTGACTTTTTTGACCAACCCGGCTGCCCACCTCCCCATTGCCTCTTCAGAATAAGCATTGGAAGGGACCTCGGAGATCTTCTAGTCCAACCCTTGCTCAAACAAAAGACCTCATAGCATTTCCGACAATTGTGTACAATCTCTTCTTCAAAACCTCCCGTGTCTTCTTCCTTCTCCTGCAGGCTGGGTTCCCGTTCTGGAAGGGCCCCGGGGCCCATCACTCCCCAGAGATGCCCCCCATGGCCTCGGACCCAGGACCCTCTGGGAAAGGCACTTGGACCGTGTCCGACCTCTTGCGCTTCTCCCCGCCGCCCTGCTCTCCGATCCCACCTCCTCGCCGCCCCGCCTGGCACCGTTACCGCCTCTCCGAGAGCATGAAAGGGCTGCTGGTGGCCCTGTTCGGGGGCGGCGTGCCCGCCGGCTTTGTGGCCCCCCTCACCCGCATCGTCAACGAGGCTTCAGGCATGCCGTCGCTGGAGATCTTGTTCTTCCGCTGCGGTCTCCACCTGCTCCTTGCCGGGTACCTGCGTTACCAGAAGGTGCCGTGTTTCGGGCCTCCGGAGGCCCGTCAGCGCACCTTGCTCCATGCCTCGGTCAATGTCATCTCCATCGGCTGCGCCTACAGCTCCTTCATGATGGTGCCCAGCGGCAACGCGGCCACCGTGCGCAAGGGCTCCTCGACCATCTCCTCCGTCCTGCTGGCCTTCTGTATCGAGAACATCCGGCTGACCAGTTACGACTGGTTCGGGCTGGTGGGCAGCACGCTGGGCTTGCTCATCATGGTGGTGCCAGACTTGTTGAGTTTGGACAAAAGCACCCAGATCTACGACACCTTCGGCTACGCCTTGGCTTGCTCAGGAGGCGTGACCTTGGCCTTGGGGCTGGTCATTTTCCGAACGCTGGACTTCCCGGTTAAGCTGATGACCGTGGCGTTCCTCTTCGGCGTAGTGGGCAGCCTGGTCTGCTCCCCGATGATGTTCCTCGTCCAGGACCCGGTGATGCCGCTGGATCTTTACACCTGGATTTTCGTGGTGTTCATCAGCATCCTGGCCTTGTTCTCCTTCTTGTGCGCCAGCTACGCCGTGACAAAGGTGCACCCGGCATTGGTGTGCACTGTCTTGCACTCCGAAGTGGTGGTCACCCTGGCGGTCCAGTACTACGTGCTACGGGAGGCCGTCACGCCTTTTGACATCACGGGGGCCGGCGTCATCTTCGTCAGCATCGTCGTCATCACCATCCAGAACATCAGCTGCCATCCGGCCGACGAAGAGGAGGGACCCATCGTACAGCAAAGAGGGACCAAGTACGCCAAGGAGGCCGTGGGTCGAAGCGGGCACCAACCGCCATATAGTACGGCACCGAGGGACCGAGTAGATTAAGGAGGCGGTGGGTCAAAGCGGGCACCAACTGTACAGCAGAAGGATCAAATGGACCAAGGAGGCAGTTGGTCAAAGTGGGCACCAACCGGCAGGTTGTACAGCACAGAGGGATCCAGTAGATTAAAGAGGCAGTGGGTCAAAGCTGGCACCAACCGGCAGATTGTACAGCACAGAGGGATCCAGTAGATTAAAGAGGCAGTGGGTCAAAGCTGGCACCAACCGGCAGATTGTACAGCACAGAGGGATCCAGTAGATTAAGGAGCCGGTGGGTCAAAGCGGGCACCAACCAAGATGGGGAGGCCAGGAGGTCCCGTCCCACGGAACAATGCGCAATTTGTGCAGGAGAACAGTAACCGAATTTTCCAAGCAAAATCTTGGCGGTTGGTGGAGGAATAGCGAGCCAGTGGATCCACAAAAGAAGCAGGACATTTTTGGTTTCCCAAAAATCTTGGCTGCGCCATGAAGCCGCCGTCTGCCAAGGTGTCCCTGACGAGCAGCGCCCCCCCAGGCCAGGCCGCTTGACATCTGGATGGCGGCACGGTTACTCCGAGACCCGCTGACCTTTGGGGTGGACAAGAGCTTTGATGTTTTCGGTCCATGCCGAGAAGCTAGGAGCGAGACCCTCCCCCCGCGGGGTTTACTGTGGAATTTATGAGATTAGCATTTGTGTTTCTGTTGTGTGTTTGCAATGGGTATGTTGAGGAAGGGGACGTGGGGCTCTGGGTGGAGGGGGCGGGGTCCCTCGGCCTCCATCTGGTTTGTTGATTTCCAAAAAATGATTTTGACGGAGAGGTTTGGGCCTCAGATCCCGCCTCCGGGCCAGGTTTTTCAAGCTGGCCACTTTAAGACAGGCGGACTTCAACTCCCAGAATTCCACGCTGGCTGGGGAATTCTGGGAGTTGAAGTCCACTCTTCTTAAAGTGGCCAAGATTTGAGAAACGCTGGTCCAGACGGATGCAGGAATGAACAAAAATCCTGTACATTGAGCTTACCCCCAATCCAAAGTAAATTGAATTTGAGAAACAGTGGAGAATTTAAGATTGTTTCTGTACATTGTAGCTAAAAAGACAACTTGTAATGGTTAATGCTTTATTATTATTATCATCATTTTATTCATTAAACATGAAACTCAGTTTTATTTTTTATTTTATTATTATTATTATTTATTTTTATTATTTATTTGTTATTTTTATTATTATTATTAACTTTTATTCATTAAACATGAAACTCAGTCAACTGAACTTTTAAAAATGTATTCAGTTGACTAAGTTTCATGTTTAATGAATAAAAGTTAATAATAATAATTATTATTATTGTTGTTGTTGTTGTTGCCACTCACATTTGTTGCTATTTGTGAATGGCTGCCCTCAGTGATATTCAGCACACTCAAGCGCATGCCAGAGGTCAGCACTTTATGTTTATATGACAATCTGGTACACAAGTAGAAATGACAAGCAGATCTCTCTAAGAGGCACTGCTAAAAAAAGTTCTGCCTATTATACAACAACAACATACTGTAACTAGATTTGCCTGGAAGCAATTAAAATTATAAAGAGATAATTAAGAAGCGTGGGCATGGATAAGTTTATTTATTTGTTATTTTTATTATTATTATTAACTTTTATTCATTAAACATGAAACTCAGTCAACTGAACTTTTAAAAATGTATTCAGTTGACTAAGTTTCATGTTTAATGAATAAAAGTTAATAATAATAATTATTATTATTGTTGTTGTTGTTGTTGTTATTATTATTATATATTAAATAAACACATCAAGAAATTGCAGCTTCCTGCAATAACACCAGCGGAACTGCAAAAGACTGCGCTACTCGGAACATCGTACATCTTAAGAAGGTACTTGGTTGATACCTAGGACGCTGGCAGCAATCCGTATCGACCATTAGCACCAGTCAATGGTGTTTGTGATGCATTTTTAAATGTTCAGTTGACTGAGTTTCATGTTTAATGAATAAAAGAGATAATAATATTTTTTTATTTTATTATTTATTAAAAATGATGATGATTATTATTTAATCATCGCACAGTCAGCCAGATGTTCAGACTGGGTTTGGCATTTTTGTCTACCTATCGAGTCCTTACCAAGGATCCGGGATAGGCAGATCTGGATGTTTGAGCGTGTTACAGATCTCGTCGCAGGATGGAAGCTGTTCCAAGTAAAGCCGCCTTCTGCAATTGACTGATGGCGAATTTGTCAATGTCTATGGTGTTCAAGGGGTGCTCCAGTTGTTTTGGGACTGCACCAGGGGTGGGTTCCTCCCGGTTCGGACCGGTTCTCCCGAACCAGTAGCAGCCCACTGGTGACATCACGATGACGTCACCGAACCGGATCGGTCAGTGCCGATCCGTGGGGGCCGCCATCTTTTTTTAAAAAAATTTTTTTTAAAAAATTTAATTTTCCCCCACCCACCCCTTCTGAGCATGCGCAGAAGCCGACTTCCGGCACTGTGTATGCGGTCGCCATCTTTTTGGGGGGCTTTTTTTATTTGGGGGGGATTTTTTCCTACTGTGCATGCGCGCGCGCACGAGGCGCGGGAGGGAGCGAACCGGCAGAGAGGTAAGTAGGAACCCACCCCTGGATTGCACCCTATGACTATTGGTACTACCCTTGCTTGCCTTTGCCACAGTCGTTCTATTTCTATTTGTAGGTCTTTGTATTTTGTTATCTTCTCCAATTCTTTCTCTTCTATTCTGTTGTCTCCAGGCACTGCCACACCCACTATCCAGACATTTTTGTCTTTTTTATTTTTTATAATAATAATAATAATAATAATAATAATAATAATAATAATAACTTTACATTTTTTTAGTGGAGGTTAATATTTCTTTAAACTTAAACTCTGAAATAATTTTGAATTTCATTTTTAAGAGAGATTCCCCAATAGTTTCAGACCTGTAGATCTTAGTATCCCAAAGTTCTCACCCAGAATAATTGCTGGGGATAGTCAGTCAAATAATTTTCTTTAAAATTATCAGTGTGAACTCCCAAGTAAGAGCAGATATGACCAACACATTTGAAAATTCAACTTAAGATTCTGATTGATGCTTGTTTGGATTCTATTTTAAAAGCCTTCATGGTACAGAATTGCAGAATCTCACAGATTATTTCTTCCCACATGTATCAGCCGAAGCCTTGAGGCCAGAGGTGGTATTCAGCCGGTTCGGACCGGTTCGGGTATTATCATCGCAAAGGTAGCAGGAGCACCTACATCTATACTACTCGGAAGCCGAGTCTGAGATTTGGCTTGTGAAAACCCCCGAATAAATCCCAGTTTGGGTGATTATAACAATTCTCAGAAGGTTAAAAAGGAGAGAAAAAGAAGGGACGGAAACCAGATATACGTTTGCAGAAGAGATGAAGCGATCGGAGGATTTGAAAGAGGGGTGAACCTAGGAATCAGGAGAGGATAAAAATTGGGGCACCGTTGGCAAGCCAACTTGAGTCAGTAAGAACAGAAGCGGGTTTAATATTCAGAAATTTGTACAATAAACCAGGATAGCAACCACGCGGCAGCGGAACAAACTGGAAAATGTAAATTGTTTGGATGCAGAACAAGTCTCTATCTAGTTAGCCTTATTTAAGCTTAGCTAAGCTTGTGGACTTCAATTCCCAGAATTCCCCAGCCAGCCATACAAGACCCCTTCCCCGTATTAGGTGTCAATCTTTTGACACCCATTGCACAGTACAGCTAGTCCTCGATTTACAACAGTTCGTTTAGTGACCGTTCGAAGTTACAACGGCACTGAAAAAAAGCGACTCGGGACTGTTTTTCACACTTACGGCCGTGGCAGCATTCCCCCGCCCCGGTCACGTGAATAAAAGTCAGACGCTTGGCCACTGACTCCTACTTACGACGGTTACAGTGTCCCAGGGGTGTGTGTGTGTCACGTGATCCCCTTTTGCGACCAGCAACGTCCATGGGGAAGCCGGATTCGCTTAACGACCGTGTCACTGAACAACAGCAGCGATTCACTTAATAAATGCGGCAAGAAAGGTGGTAAAATGGGGACAAAATTCACTTGAGAAAGGTCTCGCTTAGCAACGGAAACGTTGGGCGCGATTGTGGTCATAAGTCGAGGACTGGCCCGTTTCTGCTAATTGATAAAAGGTTTCGCCTTTGGACCATTTCAATCTGGTTCTCTACGGTCTCCAATTTAGATGAACCTGGTTAATTCGGCTATGCCAGAACCCCGGCCAAGATGCTTTAGGAAGGAAGGGTTTACCGCATGGTGACCGACCCACAAGAAGACATTAAATTGAATTCTCGCAGGTTAAAACCAGCCCTTCTCCTTTTTAAGCAGCGTCTTCTCATCGTTTTGGGATGCCGGCAGGAACTTCTCTTGGTCGTTTAACGGCCCCCCAAATTGGTGCCTTTTTTCCTCAGGTCTGCCGAAGGAATCCGATACATCACGGGTCATTTTTTCCTGAATTTCCCAATTCCTGGCAGGTCGGTTCCTTCCAAGCCGTCCTTCTCTCCAGGCCAGCAGAATCGCCGACCGCAAAGGGCTGATTATTTTTTTAAATTCCAGAGTTGTGACTCAGAGAACAACAGGAGGCTTCCATTCCTTCCCTCCCTCCCTTTTCCTTCCCCAAAGTTTTCCCTTATTGGGGGGGGGGGTGTCTCTCCTTCACAAGGACCAGAAACTTGGCCGGTTGGCATCCCTCCCACCTGGAAGGAACCTGCCCTTGGTTCCATGCCGGAAGCAAATTTAGAAATGGATTATTTGGGGTTGATGAGGATACAGATTTCAATAGGAGAGGGGGAGAAGGGGGGGAGGGGGAGAAGGAAAAGGGAGGGGCCTGGCTCCCCGCAGCTCATTAACATGCAAATGTAATCAGAGGCACTTCCAGGCTGCAGGGCCACAGCCAGATGGCGGTGATATTTGGATTTCCAAAGCGGAAAGCAGAGCTTGCTGGGGAAGGGGAGGTGTGTGTGTGGGGTTCCCCTGACCACCCTTTGGGGTCCGTCCCAAAGGACCCCCTCCAGAAGTTGTGAATGCTCCAACACTGGAAGTTTTCAAGAAGGGTTTGGACAACCCTTGGTGTAGGGTCTCCTGCTTGAGCAGGGGGTTGGACTAGAAGACCTCCAAGGTCCCTTCCAACTATTCTATTCTATTCTATTCTATTCTATTCTATTCTATTCTATTCTATTCTATTCTCTATTCTATTCTCTATTCTATTCTATTCTTCTATTCTATTCTTCTATTCTATTCTCTATTCTATTCTATATTCTATTCTATTCTCTATTCTATTCTATTCTATTCTATTCTATATTCTATTCTATATTCTATTCTATTCTATTCTTCTATTCTATTCTCTTCTCTCTTCTCTATTCTCTTCTCTTCTCTTCTTCTATTCTATTCTATTCTCTATTCTATTCTATTCTAATTCTATTCTATTCTATTCTATTCTATTCTCTTCTCTTCTCTTCTCTTCTCTTCTCTATGCTATTCTAGAGTGGAGGTGGTCTTCCAACGGAGGAAGAGATTCCGAATGGGGGGGGGGTTGCAAAGAGAGGAAGGGAGATTGTAAGAAGGCAAGCGCCTTGCACTGAGTTCCAATCCCGCTGAATTCTGAACCTGGAATTAAGGAGAAACTTCCTAACAGCGAGGGCAATTAACCAGTGGAACAGCTTGCCACCAGAAGCTCTGGGTCCTTTCAACACTGGAGGTGTTTAAGAGGAGACAGGACAGCCATTTATGTGAAATGGAAAAGAATCTCCTGCTTGAGCAGGGGGTTGGACTAGAAGACCTCCGAGGTCCCTTCCAGCTCTACTCTGATGGATCCCAGCATTCAGATCCTCTGAAGTTTGCAATCGTGGCCGTTGATAATGCCGCCTCTGCAGTCTGCACCCGTTCACAGACATGGCCGCCTGCCTCGCTAAGGCAAGGCCGAGGCTCCGCAGCCATTTGCAGCGAGGAAGGACCGAGCTTAGCTGGCTGGCAGGCATCCCAGCCTGGATGGGATGGCCGCGAGCGAGCAAAGGCGGCCGGGTCCGCAAGCCGCTCGCGCCCTCTAGCGGAGACCCAAAGCAGCGGCAGAGGCCCGGAGGAACCACGTGACCAGCCCAGCCTTCTGCTTTTTGTTTTTGTTTTTTAAAAGTATCTTCTTGGCACGATCCTCACGCTCTGCAAACACGCAGGCTCCAGCTCCCAGGTGCTTTTGAGTTCAAAGCTGGCCTGCTTTGGCTTCTTTCCCTGCCTTGGTTGCTCTCTTTGTGCAACTTCCGGGCTTTGGTCATATTTTTATTTTCTTAATTTTCCTGGCCACTTCCTGGATTAGTCTCTGCATTTTGAGTTTGTCTAGTCTAGTGAAAAGAAGGACTGGGGGGGGGGGGAACACATGATAGCATTGTTCCAATATTTGAGGGGCTGCCCCCCAAAAGAGGAGGGGATCCACCCATTCTCCAAAGCACCAGAAAGCAGGACAAGAAGCAACGGATGGAAATTAATCAAGGAGAGAAGCAACCTGGAATTAAGGAGGAATTTCCTGACAAGTGAGGACAATTAACCGGTGGAACAGCTTGCCACCAGAAGTTGTGGGTGCTCCATCGCTGGAGGTTTTTAAAAAGAGACTGGGCAGCCATTTGACTGAGATGTTATAGGGCAGTGATGGCGAACCTTTTAGCGACTGCATGCCCAAACTGCAACCCAAAACCCACTTATTTATCGCAAAGTGCCAACACGGCAATTTAACCTGAATACTGAGGTTTTAGTTTAGAAAAAAACAACTCATACATTAACATCTTTTGTCTTAAAAGAAAAACACAATAACAGAGGTTTCAATGATACCAACAACTTTTGATATCTACAATTTCGGGCCCACCTCAACCATAATTTTATTTAATTATGTTTTTACATTTCTGAACTGTCCATCTCCCTCAAAAGAGGGAATCTTGCTGACGGCAGCTCCGTCCCCAAATACATTTGGGCAACATTGAGGATTTGAACCCCAAAATCAAACACAGCCTTCCCATTCATCTGACAGTCATTAATGATCACTGAAGTAATCCATCCATCCTCCTTTTTTTCAGAGAGTAAATTATGATTCTAATATACTTTGTTGATATTCTGACTTGGCAATGACCAAAATGCTTAATTTGTACAACATGCTGGGCACATAGCAGACCCTGTTAGGTGGGTTGTGTTGACACAACCTACACAACCTACCACAAATCCTATTGTGCTTTAGTATGAAGTATGATCCCAATCTAGAACTTGCATCAATGAATATGTTTAGTGTCATGTTCATGCAACATATGTCAGAGTTTGCATAACTGATTTGCTCAAAATAGTCACATTTGTTGACTTTGCCAAGTCAAAAAAATCCCTTTATGACTTAAGAGTGTTATATGGATGAGGCTTGTAGTTGCACGTATTTACAAATTAAATCAAGATTCAGGGGGTGACTTTACCACAGTAGTATAATATAGGGTTTCCTGTTTGAGCAGGGGGTTGGACTAGAAGACCTCCAAGATCCTTTCTGACTCTAATGTACTGTTATTTCCTTGGCAAAGTGACTTGCTTCTATTAGGGCTGAGAGCAAGTGACTGGCCCAAGGTCCTTCAGCTGGGTTTGTGTCTAAGGCAGAACTAGAACTCGCCTCTCCCGGTTTCCAGCCCCCCCTACAGGAATCTGGCCGCAATTTATAGCGCAAAATTCAGTCCCCCCCCCCATGCAGAGCTTTGCAGCAAATGAATCACCTGCTTAAAATGATAAAAAGGTAAGGAAAGAGAGAAGGGACTCTCCAGGCATGGGTAAGTCCTCGACTTATAACCATTCATTTAGTGACCAGTTATCACGGCACCGGGGGAAAAGGTGATTTATGCCAGGTCCTCGCATTTACGACCGTTGTGGCATCTCGTGTGATCAAAATTCCGGCAATTGGTACGTAACTCCAACATCACGGGGATTGCCCTTTTGCAACCTTCCCAGCTGGTGAAGTCCGTGGGGGGAGGGGATCCTGATTCGCTTAGTGACCCCTTGATTCACTTAGCAACTGCAGTGAGTCACAATCCTAAGAGGTTGTAAAATTGGGTGCGACTCACTGAACCACCTCCTTGTTTAGCAACAGAAATTCTGGTTCCCCGTTGCGGTCGTAAGGATGACCCTGTAGTTAAAAAAAATATTACTCTTTATTTTGCTTTTTTTCACTAAGTGGCAGGTTAAGTCTTTTTGAGACTTGAAAACTTGCAACAAAAATATTGTTTTAATAAGATTTTCCCCTCATGCTTATGTCCTGGTCTAGTTAAAACTATTAACTGCCTTTGAGAGCCATTGGAACATGATGTCTAAAACCAGGGTGTCCAACCTTAGCAATTTTAAGACTTGTGGACTTCAACTCCCAGAATTCCCCAGCCGGCCTGGATGGCTGGCAAATTCTGGGAACTGAAGTACGTATATTTAAGGCTGCCAACCTTTGGACTCCCCTGATCTAAATCAATGTTTTTCAAACTTAAGATGGGTGGACTCGTTTCCAGAATCCCTCAATAAACATGGAATCAAGGCTACATGGCTATTCTACACAAATTAATTCCATTAACATGGTTAATGGCTTCCCTAGCTGGTGACACCAAGAAATATTTATGGCATTTTAAAATGGGAGTTTAGAGTTGCAATCATATTTGGCATACTTGCTGTTTGGATCCCGGCTTCTGGGGGGGGGGGAGGTTTTTACACACTGCAGATGCTAGTTATTTGAAATAAGTGAGCAAAAATGCCCTTAATTCAGATTCTTCTTTGCAATTTCACTGCTGCATCCGAGTAGCCTTCTTGGTGGCAATCCAGATGTACATCGCCGCTGCCTGCCAGATGTTAAAACCTCTTCTGGAATTCCTGTGACTTCTGAACTAGGTTTAATCCTAGCTAACAAGATTCTGCCTTCTGCTGAGATGGACAGAAAGTCAGAAATAAACAGGATTGCTGAGAAAGGAGAATATTTGTAGCTCAGGGTTGAAATGAGGGCTCCTTGGTGCTCTCTGAGCTTGGTGGTTTTCTTGCAGACGTTTCATGACCCAACTAGGGAACATCATCAGTGCTCACTGTAACGACGTGATCAGTTTGAACAAAACATCTGCAACAAAACCACCAAGCTCAAGAGAGCAACAAGGACCCCCTCATATACAGGATCCACGCATAAATAAAACATTACAAAAACCGATTAAATTTTTAACATCCAATGTTTTAACCTTTTAATTGTCTTATAGTTATTTATGACAAGCATAGACTTGCTTGAGAGGAAGAGGAGCGGCGTATAATTTAACAAACCACAACGACTCACATTCACACAACAGCAAAATCAAACCAAACCACGTGAGAGTTTAGCATAGCTCAAAGGGTCGGCAACCTTAAACACTCAAAGAGCCACAAAGGTCCTAAACTGAAGCCCCCCGTTCAATTCTGGAGCCGACCGGAAGTCCGGTTCCCCCACCATAGAGTCTCCTCCTAGTGCGGCATCCTTTTTCCTCTACCTGTCCTAACCAAAAGCCCTATCAATCGTGGAGCCGACCGGCGACAGGGAGCCGCAGCAGAGGGATGAAAGAGCCACATGCGGCTCCAGAGCCGTGGGTTGCCGACCCCTGGCATAGCCGTTTGCCTGGGACCCATGTTTGTATGTCATGCGGAACGGGTGTTTCTTCCCTCCCAAATGTCTGCCGGTCAATTTTTTTCCCCTTAAATAATAGCGATACCCAGACGACAAATTTAAGGAGGAGGGGGTTGGGAGGGGATGGGGGCAGGGGGGGAAAAAGATAATCATAATCATAAATTTGAACTGTATTAAATGACAAACATATAAAGATAAAAGAAATAAATTAAAGGAATGTATTTGAAATAAAGTTGAAAATAGAAAAGCATGTAAATGAATTGCTGGAATACCATCCCAGAGAAATGAAGAAAGTACAGCAAAGAAGGGGAAAGGTGGGGAGTGAGAAGAAAGAGAAAGGAAGAAGAGGAGGGAAGAGGGGGGGGGGGAAG
>QLTV01003784.1:88753-99284 GCA_003457575.1 Thermophis baileyi
CCCCAATCCACTCCCCTCAGGCTTCCCTCAGACAGCACCCCTTAATCTTCACCCCAGGACGGAGTTTCCCCCCTTTCCTATCAGAAGCCCACCGCCTCCACAGCAGCAACGCCCTGACCCCCAAGTCGCCCCTTCGTAAATAAATCGTCCCCCTCACAACTCCCATCAACCTCTCCTGGGAGATTAATTCACCCGCTCCGGCCGTCCTCTTCACGTAATTCCGCTAAATTGTAGCCCTCCGTACCCCCCAAGAGGCTCTCAGGAGCCTTTCCGCCAAGGCCCGATTCAGTTGTGGAAGTAGGCCCCGAAGCAGCGCGCTTTCCTAAGCGGAGCGGCCGGGCGAGCGCGCGCCTCTCCGGGCCGAGAGAATCACGCGAGAGCGAGGCCTTGCAGGCCGCTGCCCGGAGCGTTCCATCCGCCTCGACTTCGCCCTCGACAAAAGCTGGCTCTGTGAGGCACCCGACTCTCCACCCTCGGGGGCCCTTCGGCCATTTTCGGAAAAGTTCGGCATGTGGCCACACCCCCTCCCCTCAAGGAGCGGCTTTGTTTCCCCGCCTTTCGCAGCTCATGAATAGTCAATGAGGTGCGTCGAAAATCTTCGGGAAAGGAGCCTTCTTCCGTAAGGACTGTACCATTAGCAAAGGGGGGGGAAACAGAATAATGAAGGAAATTGTATATTAATCTAATTTGAGAGCAAGTCCTAATGAGAAGGCTTGGGCTATAGAATAAGCTTTCTGGGTCGTTATTCCTTCCTGAAATAACTTGCTGTCTTTGCAAAAAAAACAACAAAAAAAACCCCCTGCTTCCATTGCATTAAGGCCACTGAAAACAGTTTGCTTGAAAACCCCCAAGTAATTCCAGCATGCACACTAAATAACCTTTTATCCGAGGTTTTCAATAACCCACCGTAATTACTTTCCTAGTCCGAGTTGCCTTATGCACATTTCGGATCTCTGTTCAACAGGCGTTTACAAAAAAATAAAAATTAAACAGAAAGCTGAAAGTTACGCAAACCGAAAACGATCCAGGTGGATCGCCCCCCCAAAAAATATTTTTTTGCAACGATTTCAATAAATAATATTTCTACCATTTATTAACTGTGCATTCCCCCCCCCACGATTTGGTTCGATCTTTCCTCCCTCTCCGGCGCCGCCTCTTTTTCTTGTTTTCCCTCGGGCCCTAGCCACGCCCCCTCCCGTTCGGAGACGACGCAGCCGTAGCCCCGCCCCTTTCGGCGTCATCGCCCTTGCCGTTGTACTCCTGTAGCCCCGTGTCGGGGGAGCGAGGCTATATAAAGGCGGCGACGGAGCAGCTTCGCTCAGTCGCGCCGGAGAGCGCGGAGGGAGAGCACAGGAGGGAGGGAAGAAGCGGCCGGACGTGGTCGCGTGTCGGGAATCGCATTTCGGCACACCGATCTTCTTTCCCGCCGGAGTTGCGAGACGCGGGACGCTTCCCGGGGGTCGAGTTCGGGCCGGCGGCGTAAAAAAACAAACAAACCGGAGTGTTTGGGGGAAGGGCCGGCGGCTGCTGTGGCTTCTTCCGGGCTGGTGACGGACTGAGGCGGAGGCAGAGCAGCAGCAGCGGCGGCGGCGTCACGTGACTCCGGGGAAAGGAAGGGGAAAAAAAAAAAAGCGGCGGCGGACGGAAAGGGGGGGGGGAAAGAGGCGCCGCCAAGATGCACGGGGGCGCGCCCTCCGGGGACAGCGCGTGCCCGCTGCGCACCATCAAGCGCGTGCAATTCGGCATCCTCAGCCCGGATGAGATGGTGGGTGGCCCTGGGCTACTTAGAGTGGTTTCTATGACACCTCCCCCCCCCAGACTGTCCCAAGCAGCCCCCTTCCCCCCCACTCTTTCTTGGGAGGGGGGGGAAAACCACACAGTTTGCAAGTTTTTGCGAGAGGCCGTGCTTCTTTGCAAGAAAAGGAAAAAAAAAATGGGGAGGAAGGGTCTTCAGTTATTTAAGGGGGGTTCTCCGACCCCGACACTTTCTCAAGCGCCCCCCCCAACCCCCTTTCTTTCTTTGGGGACAGTTTGCAACTTTTTCCAAGTGTCAGCGCTGCTTTGCAAGAAAAGAAAAAACGGGGGGGGGGAGGAAGGGGGTCTTCAGTGACTTAGGGGGTTCTCCGACCCCACTCCTTTCTCAAGCGCCCCCCACCCCCTTTCTGGGGGCTTTGCAAGTTTTTGCAAAGGAAAGAAAAAAAATTTGGGGGGGGGCGGGGGAGTTTCTGAACTTTGCTCTTCCATGAGGTAGGGGGGTGGTGTCTTGGATTATTTAGGGGTTTTCGATGACTTTCGGACAACTCTCCCTAGCCAGCCCCCTGCCCTCTTTTTTGGGAGATCTTTGCACGTTTTTTGGCAAGTGCAAAATGCTTCTTTGCGAAAACAAAAATGCATTTGCGGGGTCTCTCTCTCTCTCCCTCCCTCCCTCCCTCCCTCTTTTCCACACAAAAAAGCATCTGGTGTCAGTGGCCTTCCTTTTGGAAGTGGTTTTACTCTGGGTTGGGGGTCTCTCTTGCTCTCCCTCCCCCCCCACCATTTCTTTTAATCCTGATTTTTAAGAGAGAGAGGCTTGATAAAGATCAGGGCCGCGGGTGGTCCTTGCCTAGTTCTGCCTTTTAAAAGCTTCTGCCACCAACTTTAATTGTGTCTTCCAATTGTGGTTTTATTCCAAAACAACAACAATTATTTTATATGCTGCTCGTCTCACTATATCCAGAGTGACTCTCAGCAAGCGGTTGACAACTTGGAGAAGGTTGGCAGAGTTTTTGGTTGATCGGTTTTATAAAATCACTGTTAATACTTTCTAAGGAACTTTTAAGTAACTTTTATTTCTCAAATTTATATGCTGCTTGTCTCGCTATCCAGAATGACACGGGTGGGCAATTAGCAGCCTGGGGAATCTTCAAAGAGTTTGCTTGCTGGAACTTCAGATTGGTTTTATTTAATTCCCCCCCCCCCACACACACACCTTTATTACTTTATAAGTCACCCAAGGCGGGGACTATTCGTAATCCTTCTCCTTTTTCCCACAACAACCACCCTGTGAGGTAGTCTGGGCTAAGACAGAGGAACTGCTGGCCCATAGTTACCCAGTAACTACAAACTTGGTTTCTTATTGAATCCCCTTCATTTTGTATTGTTTTGTATTATTTTATTTACCTTTTTGTTACATTGTAAGCGCCCAGAGTCTGCAACAGTGAGATGGGCAGCATATAAATTTAATAAGTCAATAAAACCCAGTCATCTGATTTGAAAGTATTCTGCAGGCTCAACCAACTTTTTTTATTCCACAATATTGCTTCTTAAACTTTGTTTTGTTCAATCCTTAGACCTTTTTGTCCAACATTCTGCCAAGTCAGATTTTCAAGCTCCCCTTCTCTTTTTTAAAAGCCCCTCCTGTGGGGGTGGGGGGGCAGCCGAGACTGTCAAACACATCTTTCTGCCAATGATGTGGGTAAATCCTGTTTTTCTTTCCCTCCCCAGTTAGCAAAATGAATATCATTTGTTAAACCAGAGGTGTGTTAAACATGCGGTTGTGAAAATGTGAAAAATCTTTTTATTGGGGCAGTGAAAAAAAGGGTCTCCTGGTAATCCCTTTGGCAGTAAATCTGAGTTAGAAGAGATGACTAATCTAATCAGAAGTTTTATTTAGCTATTTTTATTTTATTTATAAGCCACCTTTTATTATTTCTATAAATAAGACGGCAAATATATCCAACACACTTTCCTCCCATTTTCCCCATAACAACAACTCTGTGAGGTGGGCTGGGATGAGAGAGGGGGACTGGCTCAAGGTCACCCAGATGGCTTTCATGCCTAAGGCTGGACTAGAACTCCCTGTCACCTGGTGATTGGCCCCACGTCACCCAGCCAGCTTTCATGCCTAAGACAGGATTAGAACTCTCCATCGCCTGGCGATTGATCCAAAATCATACAGCTGGTTTTCATATCTAAGGCAGGACTAGAACTCCCGGTCTCCTGGCGATTGGCCCAAAGTCACCCAACTGCATTTCATGCCTAAGGTGGGACTAGAACTCCCAGTCTCCTGGTGATTGATCCAAAGTCACTCAGCTAGCTGGCTTTGATGCCTGAGGCAGGGCTAGAACTCCCAGTCTCCCAGGTTTTTAGCCTGCTGCCTTAACCACTAGGCCAACCTGAATAAACACGTTCTTGTAGTCTTTTCTCCTTCCCCCCCCCAATATTAATTTCCCCTGTGGCTTGTTGGGGTTGCCACTATTTTGTGGCACGTTCACACTTTTTAACCAAAGAACCATCCTTCCCAGCACCCGGCACTCACCCGGTTTTTGCTTGCAATTTCTAGAAACGGATGTCGGTGACCGAAGCGGGCATCAAATACCCAGAGACCACGGAAGGCGGTCGCCCCAAACTCGGAGGGCTGATGGATCCTCGCCAAGGGGTCATCGAAAGGACCGGACGGTGCCAGACGTGTGCAGGTGAGGACTCCGGCTTTGTGTGGTGGGCCGATATGGCCAGGGGACATCACTGCCTCCTGTTTGAGAGTGGCGCGGTGGCCTAGAGGTGGAGCTCTCGCCTTACAATCAGGAGGCGGTGAGTTCGATCCTAGGTAGAGGCAGATATTTCTATCTCTGGGCACGATGAGTATATCTGCTGAACAAAACTCCGTATTGGCGACAGGAAGAGCATCCGGCCATTAAAAAACACTCTGCTAGCTCCATTCAGTTGCCCAAGACTCCACCCCAATGCAAGGGATTATGGGGTCGTTAAAAGATGATCATTGCCTCCTGTTTCTCTCCGGCAGGCAACATGACGGAATGTCCTGGCCATTTTGGCCACATCGAACTGGCCAAGCCAGTCTTCCACGTCGGCTTTTTAGGAAAAACCATGAAAGTCCTTCGGTGCGTTTGTTTCTTCTGCTCCAAACTGCTGGTCGACTCGGTGAGTAACGAGACACCCCCCCTGCCCCCAACATGGCGGCTGAACCCCAAGCGAAAAGGTTGAAGCCGGGATTTTTAGCCCTTACGACCACAGTTCAGCCCAACATTTCCGTGGCTAAGCGAGACATTGGTGAAGCGAGTTTTAAGCCCCATTTTACGAACTCCCTTGCCCCCGTTGTTAAGCGAATCCCTGCAGTCGTTAAGTGAGTCACGCGGTCGTTAAGCGAACCTGGCTTCCCCATGGACTCTTGCTTGTCAGAAGGTCGCAAAAGGGGATCACGTGATCCCCGGGACGCTGCGACCGTCATAAATACAAGTCAGTTGCCACGGTTGCAAGTGTGAAAAACTGCCCTCAGTCACTTTTGTCAGTGCTGCTGTAACTTTGAACGGTCACGAAACGGACTGTTGCAAGTTGAGGACTACCTGTATTTTATTTTATGTCTCTTAAGTTTTGTATATTTTTTAATCTTTTTAAAATTGTACGCCCAGGTATCAGAGTTACCCTCTTATAAGACGGGCAGTGGGGGGGGGACTCTGTGCCCCCCACCCCGTCTTGTGGGGCAGGGGGCATCATTCCCTGTGTGTTTTCCCTCCTTTTCCTGGCAGAACAATCCAAAGATCAAGGATATCTTGACCAAATCCAAAGGCCAGCCGAAGAAGCGTTTGACTCACGTCTACGATCTCTGCAAAGGCAAGAACATCTGCGAGGGGGGAGAAGAGATGGATAACAAATTTGGGGTGGAGCAGCCCGAAGGCGACGAGGACCTCACCAAGGAAAAGGTGAGAAGCCCCAATGTGGTGGGGAAGGGAAGCCGGTTTAGCCCAAAAAAATAAAAAATAAAACCCCCCAAAAACCCTCAGGAATTTCCCCACTGAGCTTGGTAACCTTTTGCTGGGTTTCCAGTCCTGAAATCAGTCAATCAGAATAGAGCTGCAAGGGACCTTGGAGGTCGTCTAATCCAACCCCCTGCTCAAGCAGGAGACCCAATCCCATTCCAGACAAAAGGCTGTCAAGTCTATTCTTAAAAACCTCCAGTGTTGGACAATAATAATAATAATAATAATAGCTTTTATTGTCATTGTACATCATGTATACAACAAAATTGACAACTCACAACTTCCGGAGGAAAATCGTTCCACTGGTTGATTAACAGAATAACATAGGTGGAAGGGACCTTGGAGGTCTTCTAGTCCAATCCAATGCTCAAGCAGGAGACCCTATACCATTCCAGACAAATGGCTGTCCAATCTCCTCTTAAAAAACCTCCAGTGATGGAGCACCCACAGCTTCTGGTGGCAAGCCGTTCCACTGGTGAATTGTCCTCACTGTTAGGAAGTTTCTCCTTAATTCCAGGTTGCTTCTCTCTTTGATTGGTTTCCATCCATTGTTTCTTGTCCTGCCTTCAGGTGCTTTGGAGAATAATTTGACCCCCTCTTCTTTGGGGAAGCCCCTCAAATACTGGAATACTGCTATCGTGTCCGTCCGTCCCCCCAGTCCTTCTTTTCTCTAGACTGGCCAAACCCAAATCCTGCAGCCCTTCTTTATATGTTTTAGTCTCCAGGCCTTTAAATCATCTTAGTTGCACTTCCCTGGACTTTTAGTGCAAAGTAGTTGGACGTGGTTCAGCATTGTTTGTGTTCTTCTTGTGATACAATATCTTTTGTGCCTGGGTACAAAATCAAGGTTTAGCAAGCAATAACGTCTGTGGACACTGGCTGGTCCCAGGGCTTTCGAACATTCTTTCAATCAGCATTTCCCTATCCTGAAAATCACCGCCTGATTATTTATTTATACTCCACTTTTATTCTTTTTACAAATGACTTAAGGCAGCAAATACATCCAGCATACTTTCCTCCTCCTCCTCCTCCTCTTTTCCCCACAACAACAACCCTGTGAGGTGGGTTGGGCTGAGACAGAAGAACTGGCTCCAGGTCACCCAGCCAGCTTTCATGCCTAAGGCGGGACTAGAACTCCCAATCTCTTGGTGATTGGCCTAAAGTCACCCAGCTGGCTTTCGTGCCTAAGGCGGGACTAGAACTCACCATCTCCTGGTGATTGGCCCAAAGTCGCCCATCCAGCTTTCATATTGTTTTTGCTTTGTTTTGACCGAAAATTAAATTGATTCACTCTGATTTTCAGCTTTTTGCATGGTTTTGTACGGCATTGCCATCGTACGGAAGTTATTAGACTGGGAACCTTTTCCCTCGATAATAAAATACGAAAAATATCAATATTTGTCAATCAAGTCTCAACCAGAAATAACCGTCTCTGATTCCGTCTGCCTGTTGCCCGGGAAAACAGCTGTTTCCCTTCCCAAGGTCTGAATTTCCACCGGGAAATTAATACGCAGACGTTAACACCTGTGATACTTTAACCCGCTAATCTTCCAAGGGGAATTTCATCAAATTGTGCGTGCGTGCCCCACTTGCAATTTCCATTTTTAAAAAATGGATGCTCCGTGTTTGTCAATTCGGAAGCAAGAACAAAACTCCCATTAAACGGCTGCTTTTTATTCTTCCCCATCAAAATTTCCTTGCAGGTCACCCAAGATGCCGATTGTGCCTTAGTTTTCTTCTGAATTAATGTAATTGATGCCCTCTTAAGAGAAACCAAGAGGTCCCCGGAAGGCTCTTAGTCTAAAGGAGCTTTTAATAAATTAATTGGGTCTGAATTTTGTCTAAAGTCTACCCGGCTTGATTGGGGTTTCCTGTTAAACTCAAAGGAAACATTGTGGCAACACACACCACACACAATTAGGTATTAATAGGTAAGTGAATTTCAGCTTGGTCACACGTTGGTTTGCTAACGTTCTTTTGGCTAACCCTTTAAAGACTATTTGGGTGAAAATAGAAGAAGAAGAAGAAAACTAGAGAAATATTGTCTTGAGCGAAAATATAAATTTCAGGAGAATAGAGCATGGCTATTGGGATCGATTTCAGTTCTGTGCTGAAGGCTTTTGTTCTTTATTTTATTTTGCCTGTATTGTTTTTATAAATAACTCAAAGCAGTGCACCGGCCTAACGCTCCTTCCTCCTCCTCTTTTCCCCCACAACAACAACCCTGTGAGGTGGGTTGGGCTGAGAGAGAGGGACTGGCCCAAAGTCACCCAGTTGGCTTTTGTAGCTAAGGCTGGACTAGAATTCACCATCACCTGCTGATTGGCCAGAAGTCACCCAGCCAGCTTTCATGCCTAAGGCAGGACTAGAACTCCCAGTCTCCTGCTGATTGGCCCAAAGCTCCCCAGACAGCTTTCATGGCTAAGGCAGGACTAGAACTCACCATCTCCCAATTTCTAGCCTGGGGCCTTCATCATTGAACCAAACGGGGGAAAACAAGAGGAAGAAAAGGGAGTATTCGGTTTGTCCATCCTCTTGAGTTACTTTGTAAACAAAGGTGGGATAAAAAAAAAATGAGTGTCCCAGAGAGCTGCTTTTGCACCCGGGTTTCCTTTCACGCCCCCCCCCCCCAGTGATGACTTCTTCCTTCCCTCAAGGGCCACGGGGGCTGCGGGCGCTACCAGCCGAGGATCCGTCGCTCGGGCCTGGAGCTGTACGCCGAGTGGAAGCACGTGAACGAGGACTCGCAAGAGAAGAAGATCCTGCTCAGCCCCGAACGGGTCCACGAGATCTTCAAGCGGATCTCGGACGAGGAATGCTTCATCCTGGGCATGGACCCCAAATACGCCCGGCCGGAGTGGATGATCTGCACCGTGCTCCCCGTCCCTCCGCTCTCCGTCAGACCGGCCGTCGTCATGCAAGGCTTGGCCAGGAATCAGGTGGCTGCGGGTGGCTCAGAGGGGGAGGGGGAGGCTTGATTTGAACCCAGAATTCGCAGCAGGCCCTGACGGGAGGGGCCACGGCTTGTCGTTCGTCTCACATAGGGCTACTAAATGCTGACCCCAGCTACCCTTCCCTCCTGCCCCCTAGGATGACTTGACTCACAAGCTGGCCGACGTTGTGAAAATCAACAACCAGTTGCGGCGGAACGAGCAGAACGGGGCGGCCGCTCACGTCATCGCGGAAGACGTCAAGCTCCTGCAGTTTCACGTGGCCACCATGGTGGACAATGAACTGCCCGGGCTGCCCCGGGTAAGTGCCTGAAGAGTGGGCAGGAACAGCCCTAAGGACGTTTCCTCCCCCCTCCCCCACCAAAATCCTGGTCGTCATACTTTAGAACAGTGCTTCTCAATCACGACCACTGGGAGATGGGTGGACTTCAGCTCCCAGCATTCCCCAGCCAGTCTGTGGCCCCCTTGGGATTGTTGTCCTAGCACAAGGGGTGTCAGAGTCGATTTCATTGAGGGTTGTGGTTGACCTTGGGGGGATTAGGCGTGGCCGGGTGGTCGCAGCTGACGGTGGGTGTGGCCAGGGTGGGCATGGCCAGCTCGATGTCGCTCATGGGGGGGGGGGTTTGCCTGTGGAGGCCCAGGTGGGGGCTAGGGGATCCATTGTCTCCAGGGACCGGGATGGGGGCAGCCCCTTGCTGGCTCCAGGGCGGTCCCACGGATCTAAGGCTGACTGCGTTCCAGCCCTGATGACCGCCACCAAGTTGTAGATCAGCGCCCGGCTGGACTGGTCTGGGGCTGAGGCGCCGGGGGCCAGTCCTTCTCTGTTTCCAGGGCAGCCCCATGGGCCAGATCTAACCACACCACGGGCCGGATTCCGGCCCATGGGCCTTGAGTTTGATACTCCTGTCCTAGCACATCTGGAGGGCATTCGATAGGCGGGATGCCTAAGCGAGCGTTTCTCTTATCTCAGCCACTGAAAGATGGGTGGAGCTCAGTTCCCATAATTCCCCAGCCAGCGTCTGACCCCTTGGGATTGTAGTCCTAGCCCATCTGGAGGGCAGTAGATTGGGGGGAATGCCAGGTTAGCCTAAGCAAGCATTTCTCTTATCTCGGCCAGTGAAAGATAGGTGGAGCTCAGTTCCCAGAATTCCCCAGCCAGCAAGGGTTTACCAGAATTCAGCCTGGATAGGACAAGAAAGAAATGTGGCTAGACTACCTTTATCGCATTTTTTTTGGGGGGGATAACTTTCTTAATAGACGGTGGGAATGCGGTCGATGTAATATATCTTGACTTCAGCAAAGGGGGGGGGAGGAGAAGGGGGGGAAAAGCTGTCCAGGGGAATTCTGGGAGTTGAAGTCCACAAGTCTTAAAGTTGCCAAGGTTGGAGACCCCTGGTCTAGATAGGAAGCGTTGTGATCTTAAGTTAAGCCGCTAATTGAGTCGACCCTCTGAATGGATTTCAACATTTCCCTGAAATCATTATTTATTGAGGAAAAATTATAGGGCCGCCCAACTCACTCCGGGTGGCTTGCAACCATAAAAACCCAATCAAAACTCATAAACCCACACTTCCCCACCAACAACAATCCCACCGTATCACCCTGGGGTCTCCAGGCCCCGTTGTCGAAAACCTGTGTCTCGGGGGGCCTTTTTGGAAGAGTGTCAAAAGGGGGGACCGAGCTGATTTCCACGGGGGACGATGGGCGGTCGAGTTCCTCGATTGCAGGATGAGACCCTCCCCCCCCTCTAGGAAGGGACCATGAAGATAGGGTCTAAAATGCCACACGCTGCCATGTTGATCCCCCTTCCCCAAACCCCGGGGTCCT
>QLTV01003784.1:99341-125854 GCA_003457575.1 Thermophis baileyi
TCTGGCTTTGCCCCCCCTTCCGACTTTTGCAGGCGATGCAAAAATCCGGCCGGCCTCTGAAGTCCTTGAAACAGCGTCTGAAAGGGAAGGAAGGCCGCGTGCGAGGGAACCTGATGGGCAAACGGGTGGATTTCTCCGCCCGGACGGTCATCACGCCCGATCCCAACCTCTCCATCGACCAGGTGGGCGTGCCGCGCTCCATCGCCGCCAACATGACCTTTGCCGAGATCGTGGCGCCTTTCAACATCGACAGGTGAGGGACGAGGCCGGGCGGGCAACCTCCCCCACCCCACCCGTGACCCGGCCCTTGCTGGTCTGGCTGTCTCCTTGACTCTCTTGGCTGCCCACCCCCCAGGCTGCAGGAGCTGGTGAGCCGAGGGAACAGTCAGTATCCCGGAGCCAAATACATCATCCGGCACAACGGAGACAGGATTGATCTCCGCTTCCACCCGAAGTCCAGCGACCTGCACTTGCAGATTGGGTACAAGGTCAGTCTGGCTGAAAAAGGGGAGTGGGGGTGGGGGGGGGAACTGGTCCCAGTGGGGCAGAAGAGTGGCCCTAACTCGGGGGATGAACCGAGATGGCAGCCAAGGAAAGAGCGAGACCGATCTTAAAAGGGGCAGGGTGGATTATCTTTCCCGCCCGTGGGACTGCAGGAAATGCTACACAAATAGCGTTCGACTTACAACAGTCCATTTAGTGACCGTTCAAAGTTACAGCGGCACTGAAAAAAAG
Source organism: Thermophis baileyi (assembly GCA_003457575.1). Classification (NCBI taxonomy): domain Eukaryota; kingdom Metazoa; phylum Chordata; class Lepidosauria; order Squamata; family Dipsadidae; genus Thermophis; species Thermophis baileyi. The sequence continues at coordinate 100,077 of QLTV01003784.1, forward strand.
GGGGGCCTTGTGACCGTTTTTCAGTGTTACGACTGTTGCAGCAGCCCCGCGATCGAAATTCAGGCGCTTTGGCAACTGGTTCACACTTACGACCGTTGTCGTGTCCCGAGGTCACGTGATCCCTTTTGTGGCCTCCTGACAAGCAAAGTCCATGGGGGGGAAGCGAGATTCACTTAACAACCGGATTACTCATCAACGGCAGGGAATCACTTAGCAACTGAGACAAGAAAGGTCATAAAACGGGGCAAAACTCCCTTAACAAATGTCTCACTTAACAACAGAACCCTTGGGCTCAATTGCAGTCGTAAGTCGAGGACGACCTGTAGATAGTCCTCGACTTACGACCGCAATTGGGATTGGAATTTCTGTTGCTAAGCCAAGGCGGTTCAGTGAGCTGTTTAATGAGCTTTTCTGCCCAGGTGGTTAAGCGAATCACGGCAGTGACTCAAGTGGTCGTTAAGTGAATCCAGCTTTGCCCCATTGACTCCGCTGGTTGAAAGCTGGCTGGGAAAGTCACAAATGGGGGGGGTGTGTGTGTCATGTGATGGGATGTTGCAATCATTGTAAATACGTAGGTGCCAAGCATCCAAATTTTGATCACGTGACTGTCGGGATGCTATGACGGTCATAAATGTGGGGACCGGTTGTAAGTCACTTCTTTCGTTGCTGTTGTAACTTTGAAAAGGTGCTAAGTGGTCGTAAGTCAAGGAGTACCTGTAACACCTTTTTTAAAGGACAAAAAAAAAATCATTCTGCAAATCTTGGCAAATGGTTAGTTTTGTGTTGTCCTTTTGCTTCCTCTGCGCTAACCAAGCACAGAATTGGGGTTGATTTTTTTGGGGGTGGGGGGTTGTCTCCTTTGTCCTGGGCTCGGGTGGATTTTTCTCTCTCCGTCTCTCTGGTCAAAGCGCTGATGACTTCCTTCCCCGCCTCTAGGTGGAGCGACACATGTGTGACGGAGACATTGTCATTTTCAACCGGCAACCCACGCTGCACAAAATGTCCATGATGGGCCACCGAGTCCGTATCCTGCCCTGGTCCACCTTCCGGCTCAATCTCAGGTTGGTTTTGCTCCTTCTGCCCGAGGCTTTGAACCCTTCCTCTTGTTGAACCGTTTGCGGGGGAGGGGGGAGGAAATCATTTATTTACCTATTTGCATCCCACCTTTATTCTTACAATGACTCAAGGTAGTGAACATCTCCTATTTTCCCCAGAACAACAACCCTGTGAGGTGGGTTGGGCTGAGAGAGAGCGAGAGAGAGAGAGATTTTCGTGCTAAGGCAGGACTAGAACTCACCGTCTCCTGGTGATTGGCCTAAAGTCACCCAGCTGGCTTTTGTGCCTAAGGCAGGACTAGAACTCACCGTCTCCTACTGATTGGCCCAAAGTCACCAAGATTGCTTTCATGCCTAAAGTGGGACTAGAACTCACCGTCTCCTGGTAACTGGTTCAAAGTCACCCAGCCAGCTTTCATGCCCAAGGCGGGACTAGAACTCCCAGTCTCCTGGCGATTGGCCCAAAGCTCCCCAGACCTCTTTCACGCCTAAGGCGGGACTAGAATTCACTGTCTCCTGGTGATTGGCCCAAAATTACCCAGCTGGCTTTCACGCCTAAGGCGGGACTAGAACTCCCCGTTTCCTGGTGATTGGCCCAAAGTTACTGTTTGATTGATTGTCTCAGTTGGTAGTATAGTTTCCTGCAGAAAATTCCCAGCAAGGGCAAAGTCTCTATATAGAAACAGGGAGGGAAAAACCTACCGCCATTTAGTACCGATGACGTTACCTAGTCGGGTCATGAAACGTCTGCAAGGAAACAACCCAGCTCAAGGGACCCCAGAGTGCAGCGTTTAACACGCAACACCGCTTGGGCCGTGCGTGGCTTGTTGCGATTGCATCGACAAGGATGGAGTTGCATCTTCCGCCCCCCGAGTTGCGAAGGGCCACATTTTCACCCCAGATCCTCCTACACACAAAACCGGGTTGAGCCCAGCTTAGCTCTCCTCCTGGAGCCTCAGCTTGCAAAGGGGCCAAACCCCGTGGCTGTCCCCGTCCGTCCCCCCCCCCCGCTCCCGTGTCCTGACGGGCATTTTGTCTCTCTTCGCCCCGTCAGCGTGACCACCCCGTACAACGCCGACTTCGACGGCGACGAAATGAACCTCCACCTTCCCCAATCGTTGGAGACCCGGGCGGAGATCCAGGAACTGGCCATGGTGCCCCGTATGATCGTCACGCCCCAGTCCAACAGGCCCGTCATGGGCATCGTGCAGGACACACTGACGGCCGTCCGCAAGTTCACCAAGAGGGACGTCTTCCTGGAGAGGGTGAGAGCCTCTTTCTCCGTCCGTTCCTTGAGCAAAAGGGCTCGGGAACCGGTGGTCGGCTTTCTTATTCTTGATTGCAGCTAGTCCTCGACTTACGACCACAACGGAGCCCCAAACCTCCGTGGCTCAGCGAGACGGTTGTTAAGTGAATTTTGCCCCATTTTACGACCTTTCTCGCCGCAGTTGTTAAGCGAATCAGTTCAGTTAAATTTAGTCACACAGTCGTTAAGTGATTCCAGCTTGCTCATTGGCTGGTCAAAAGGTCGCAAAAGGGGATCACGTGACCCCGGGACACAGCGACCGTCATAAACACGAGTCTTTTGCAAAGCATCTGAATTTTGATCACATGACCATGGGGATACTGCAATGGTCATAAGTGTGATAACCAGTCATAACTCACTTTTTTCAGTGCCGTCGTAACTTTGGTCACTAAATGAACTGTTGTAAGTCGAGGACTACCTGCAGTTGCCTATAGAGATTCTCAGTCATCCAGGTCATGGTTGTCCCAAAGGTGCTTCCCCCCCCCCAAGACACAACTGGACTTTCTGGTTTTTCTTTGAAGACATTTCGCTTCTCATCCCAGAAGCTTCTTCAGCTCTGACTGGAGGGTGGTGGGGAATGGAAGGATTGATACTCCTTGCAGACAGCTGGTCCTTTGCATCCTTTTAGAGGGTCCTTGAGGTCATCTGGAGGTTTATCTGAGTCATGAGGGTCACCTGAGTGGGGCAAATGGGTGCGGAGCCTTCTTGGAACTGCTGAAAGGATCTGTGTTGTGGACTGGAGATAGATGATAGATGATGGGGAAACAAAACAGCCACTTCACAAACGCCTGGCACAGCATAGGAGAGCAAACCCACCAGGACTAGATTCAGCAGTCCACCTGCGTTTAAAAGACAAGGGTCACCCTTTTGAAGACAGCAAAGTCCCCATTTTGGACAGAGAGAACCCCTGGTTTGAAAGAGGGGTCAAAGAGGCCATCTCGGTCCAAATTGAACAGCCCTCTCTCAACAGAGGGGGAGGGATATGACATCACCTATCTCCAGTCTACAACACGGTCCTTTCAAGAGTTCCACGAAGGCTCCACACACATTTTCCACCACTCAGGTGACCCTGATGACATAGATAAACCTCCAGGTGGCCTCAACGGCTCTCTAATGACCAGCTGTCTGCAAGGAGTATAAACCCTTCCCTTCCTCCACCATCCAGTCAGAGCTGAAGAAGCTCCTTGGATGAGAAGCGAAACGTCCTCGAAGAAAAAACAAGAAAGTCCAGTTGCCCCTTGGGGGGGGGAAGCACCTTTGGGACTACCTGTAGTTGCCCCTCTCTGTTGTAGAGTTAGCGTAGAAGACAGGAGGACGTGGATTGTGACCTCTGTCTCCTTCCTTCCTTCCTTCCTTCCTTTCCTTCCCTCCTTCCTTCCCTCCCTCCCTCCTTCCTTCCTTCCCTCCCTCCTTTCCTTCCTTCCCACCTCCTTCCTTCCTTCCTTCCTTCCTTCCCTCCTTCCTGCCTTCCTTCCTTCCTTCCTTCCCTCCTTCCTTCCCTCCCCCCCCCTCTCTCTCGGCAGCAACCTTTTGGCTGCACGCAAGAAATCTTTCTCTCTTCCAAACTCCACCAGAAATTAGTCTTCGTCTCCCTCGCTCCCTTCTTCTTGCCTTCTTTCCTTCCTTCCTTCCCTCCTTCCTTCCTTCCTTCCTTCCGCTAACCCCCCCCAGGGGGAAGTGATGAACCTGCTGATGTTCCTCTCCACCTGGGATGGCAAAGTGCCCCAGCCGGCCATCCTGAAGCCTCGCCCGCTCTGGACCGGGAAGCAGATCTTCTCCCTCATCATCCCGGGACACATCAACTGTGTCCGGACCCACAGCACCCATCCGGACGACGAAGACAGCGGCCCGTACAAGCACATCTCTCCGGGGGACACCAAGGTACCCCCGTTGCTTCCTGCTGAGAAGGGGGGGGGGTTTGCACGTCTCTCTGGAGATTTTCTTCCCCCCGGGGTGAAAAAAATCTTGAAAAAGACTTGAACCCTGGGCCCTATCTAACAAAATGAAATTCAATGTGGAGAAAAGGAAAGTCCTACACTCAGGCAAGAAAAACCAAAAGTACACATATAAACTGGGTGAAACCAGGCTTAATAGCAGTCACTGTGAGAGGGATCTTGGAGTCTTAGTGGACAACCAGCTAAATAGGAGCCAAAAAAGCCAACGCAATCCTAAATTGCATTAACAGAGGGATACAATCAGGATCAAGGGAGATACTAATACCACTCTACAAAGCCTTAGTAAGACCGCACCTAGAGTACTGCATCCAGTTTTGGTCACCACACTATAAAAAAAGATGTTGAGACTCTAGAAAAAGTGCAGAGAAGAGCAACCAGGATGATGAGGGGACTGGAGGCTAAAACATACGATGAACGGTTGCAGGAACTGGGCATGGCTGGTCTAGTGAAGAGAAGGAAAAGGGGAGACATGATAGCAGGGATCCATTACACACACACACATAGCCTTCCAATATTTGAGGGGCTGCCACAGAGAGGAGGAGGTCAAGCTATTCTCCAAGGCACCCGAAGGCCAGACAAGGAATAATGGATGGAAACTAATCAAGGAGAGATTCAACCTGGAAATAAGGAGAAACTTTCTGACAGTGAGAACCATCAACCAGTGGAACAGAAGTTGCCTTCAGCAGTTGTGGGAGCTTCTTCATCCCTGGAGGCTTTCAAGAAGAGATTGGACTGCCATCTGTCAGAAATGGTGTAGGGTCTCCTGCTTGGGCGAGGGGGTTGGACTAGATGACCTACAAAGTTCCTTCCAACTCTTGTTAATATCTACAGAATAATATCTACAGAACACCTAACCTGTTATGGAAGTGTTTGGCCCCACCGGTGATGAGGGAGGAGGGCTGGAGGGGGTAGTCTTTGGGGTAGGACCCCTGGGGACGTACCCTTCATCCCAGGCTTAGCTTGGGTGGTGGAGTTTCATCCTGGGATCCTTCAGCCTTCGGATCGAGGGCGAGACTGGCTCCACATTCCTCCTTCCAATCCTTCCAGGTGATTGTGGAGAACGGAGAGCTGATCATGGGCATCCTGTGCAAGAAATCCCTGGGCACCTCGGCCGGCTCCCTGGTCCACATCTCCTACCTGGAGATGGGCCACGACGTCACCCGCTTGTTCTACAGCAACATCCAGACGGTCATCAACAACTGGCTGCTGATCGAAGGTGAGGCTGGCTGGGGTTGGCGGGACTTTGCCCTCCCTCCCAGCATCGGGGAAGCCTTTGGGAAAAGTGGTGGTGGGCCCTGGTGCTCGGTTCCTTGGAAAAGAGGGCTGCTTTTGGGGGCCAGCAAGGCCACGGGGTGGCATGGGTGGCCATCTTCATATCACATGGGATATTTTGCTGAGAATCCAAAAACATTTTATCTATCAGTCTGTCTATTGTCTAATTCAATATCTATCTCTCTGCTATCTGTCTGTCTGTCTTATCTATCCATCTGCTGTCTATCTCTGTCAACCTGTCTCTCTCTCTCTCTCTCTCTCTCTCTCTCTCTCTCTCTTTATGTATCTATCTATATCATCTATCTATCTATCTATCTATCTATCTATCTATCACAATCTCTTATCACCTTTCAATTTCTATGTATCCATCTATCATCTAATTCAATTCTGCCTACCTGCCTGTCTGTCTATCTACCTACCTACCTACCTGTATCTGTCTGTTCATCTATCATCTATCTGTGTCTGTCTGTCTGTCTGTCTATGCATCAACATAAAAACTAAATTTAAAATAGAGGCAAGGATAATTACAGTTTTAACACTGAAATTTAATTAAAAGTCAGGGTGGTGGTGTCTTTCCGGGGCGCTAACCAACCCCACAGCTGCTGGCTCCTCTGTGAGGCCCCAAGCAAGACGGCAGAGCCAGATCTTTACATATCTTTGAAAAGCCAGGAGAGAGTGAGCAAGTAAAGCTCTTAGTTTTTTTTAGGGAGATGTGGGTTTTGCGAACAGCACTTGGGGAGGCGAATGCCTGGGGTTTGTTTTCCCCCCCCCCGGCCTTCAAATCGCTCTTCTTCTTTCCCAGGGCACACCATTGGTATCGGGGACTCCATCGCCGATGCCAAGACCTACCAGGACATCCAGAACACTATCAAGAAAGCCAAACAGGATGTGATAGAGGTAGGGAGCAAGCTGCAAAGACACCCGGATCTGGGATGCTGATAAGAGATGGGTTGGATGCCAGAACCTGGGGTTGGGTCACCCACGAAGGGAAAGACTTGTTCTTTGTGGGGTTCTTGGGGTTCCCTGAGCTTGGTTGTTTTCTTGCAGGCATTTTGTGACCCAACTAGGTAACATCATCAATACTAGAAGGGAGTGAAGTTTGCAGAGAGGAGGAAGAAGGAGGAGGAGGAGGAGGACTGTTGAGTCCTTGGCACTCTCTGAGCTGGGTTGTGTTTTTTGCAGACATTTCATGACCCAACTAAGGAACATCCGTGCTGGTTAACCCAATTCCCTTCTAGGACTGATGATGCTACCTAGTTGGGTCATGAAACGTCTGCGAGAACACAACCCAGCTCAGAGACCAGCAAGGACCCCTCAGTTCGGCCCTGAACTACAAAAGTTCTCTTCTATCGGTACTTGGAGCTTGAGACTGGAGGGAGCTGGCTGGCCCTGTTTCCACAAACTTGATGTTGCCTTTGAAAAAGTTTCCGGAGTGGTTTAAAAGTGGGATAAATTGTCCCAGCAAGTTAAGATCAGAATAGTGGGGAAATCTTCAGTCGAGAGCAGCAGAATATGTAGGAGCTGGTACAGGAACATGGGGGAAATTTGAGGTTGGAAGGGGAGGAAGAAGAAAAATCTTCCTCTGTGAGGGAGATGGGTGTTTTAAAAGGAAGGGAAGGGAGTGAGGGGGAAAAGAGGGAGAAAGGAAGGAAGGAATAGAGATGGGAAAGCGAAGGAGGAAGACGGAGGGAGGAGATGGGAAGGAGCAAGGGAGGGAGGGAGGAATAGATATGGGAAGGGGAAGGAGGGAGGAATAGAGATGGGAAGGAGCGAGGGAGGGAGGAAGGAATAGATACGGGAAGGGGAAGGAGGGAGGAATAGAGATGGGAAAGCGAGGGAAGGAGGGAGGGAGGAAGGAATAGATATGGGAAGGGGAAGGAGGGAAGAAGGAGATAGATGGAAAGGGGAAGGAAGGAAGGAATAGAGATGGGAAAGTGAAGGAGGAAGACGGAGGGAGGGAGGAAGAAATAGATATGGGAAGGGGAGGGAGGAGATAGATGGAAAGGGGAAGGAATAGAGATGGGAAAGGAAGACGGAGGGAGGGAAGAAGGGAGGGAGGAGATGGGAAGGAGCGAGGGAGGGAGGAAGGAGATAGATGGAAAGGGGAAGGAAGGAAAATAGAGATGGGAAGGTATGGAGGAAGGTGGAGGGAAGGAAGAAGGGAGGAAGATGGGAGGGAGGAATAGATATGGGGAGGGAGGGAGAGAATGAAGAAGGGAAGGAGGGAGGGAGGAGATAGGTGGAAAGAAGAAAGGAAGGAGGGAGGGAGGAGTCAGTCTTGAAAAGCCAGGCCTGTGTCCTTGGGCCTGCCTTGAACCCTTGCCGTCTCTTCCATTCTCCAGGTCATCGAGAAAGCCCACAACAACGAGCTGGAGCCCACCCCTGGCAACACCCTGCGCCAGACCTTTGAGAACCAGGTCAACCGCATCCTGAACGACGCCCGAGACAAGACCGGCTCCTCTGCCCAGAAGTCCCTCTCGGAGTACAACAACTTCAAGTCCATGGTGGTCTCGGGGGCCAAAGGCTCCAAGATCAACATCTCCCAGGTAGGACCCACCTCCCACCACACGGGGTAGCTTAGGCGGTAGAGCATCAGAGTTTTAATCTGAGGGTCCAGGGTTCAAGTCCCTATTCAGGCAGTTGATTCTGAGAGCCAGTTTGGTCTAGGGATTAAGGCACCAGACTAGAAACTGGGAGGCAGTGAGTTCTAGTTCCACCTTAGGCATGAAAGCTGGCTGGGTGACTTTGGATCAATGACTAGGAGACTGGGAGTTCTAGTTCCGCTTTAGCCATGAAAGCTGGCTGGGTGACCTTGGGCCAGTCCCTCTCTCAGTCCAACCCATAAATAAGGGTGAACATATGCAATGCTCACCCACCTCACAGGGTGGTTGTTGTGGGGAAAATAGGAAGGAGCACTGGATATGTTCACCCTTATCTATAAATAATAATGATAATAAAGGCAGGATATAAAAACAAACTCAGGACTTGGGGGAGGCGTGGTTCCCCAGAAGTCTGGGCTGACTCGGCCTTTCTCTTCCTGCCCCCCCCCCAGGTCATCGCTGTGGTGGGGCAGCAAAACGTGGAAGGGAAACGCATCCCCTTCGGCTTCAAGCATCGCACCCTGCCCCACTTCATCAAAGACGACTACGGGCCGGAGAGCAGGGGCTTCGTGGAGAATTCGTACTTGGCCGGCCTGACCCCCACCGAGTTCTTCTTCCACGCCATGGGAGGCCGAGAAGGGCTGATCGACACGGCCGTCAAAACAGCCGAAACGGGTGAGTTTGGATGAGGGCTGAGTTGCTGCTTCAGGGAGAAAAGCCTGGAGACGTTCTCCGGCCATATGGGGCAGTCTCAAATTTGGAGCTGCCCGGGACTGTTCAATATTTGAGGGGCTGCCCCAAAGAAGAAGGGGGTCCACCTATTCTCCAAAGCCCCCCGAAGGCAGGACAAGAAGCAACGGATGGAAACTCATCAAGGAGAGAAGCAACCTGGAATTCTTCTTCTTGTGCCATATCCGTCGTCGGATGTTGGCAATCCTGTTTTTATCAACAGCCGCACGAAAAAGTGCTGTTGAATTTTGTCCGGTCCCTTAGATTTTGAAGCCATGATCATCATCTTCTTCTGCCTGGACCTCGTTTGCCTTCAATCTTTCCCTGGAAGATTAAGTCAACCTGGAATTAAGGAAAAATTTCCTGACGGTGAGGACAATTAACCGGTGGAACGGCTTGCCACCAGAAATTGTGGGTGCTCCATCACTGGAGGTTTTCAAGAAGAGACCGGACAGCCATTTGTCTGAAATGGTATAGGGACTTCTGCTTGAGCAGAGGGTTGGACTAGAAGACCTCCAAGGTCCCTTCCAAATCTGTTGTTCTGTTAGTCTAACAAAGAGAAAAGGACTAGGGGTGACATGCTAACATCTTCGAATATTTGAGGGCCTGCCCCAAAGAAGAGGAGGGGGTCCACCTATCCTCCAAAGCCCCTGAAGGCAGGACAAGAAGCAACGGATGGAAACTAACCAAGGAGAGAAGCCACCTGGAATTGAGGAGAAATTTCCTAAGAGCGAGAACAATTAACCGGTGGAACAGCTTGCCACCAGAAGTTTTGGCCGCTTCATCACTGGAGGTTTTCAAGAAGAGACCGGACAGCCATTTGACTGAAACTATATAGGGTTTCCTGCTTGAGCAGGGGGTTGGACTAGAAGACCTCCGAGGTCCCTTTCCAACTCTCTTATTCTGTTATTCTGATCTCCTCCTTTTACTTGTTACCAGGTTACATCCAGCGTCGGCTGATCAAGTCCATGGAGTCGGTCATGGTGAAATACGACGCCACCGTCCGCAACTCCATCAACCAGGTGGTGCAGCTGCGTTACGGCGAGGATGGGCTGGCCGGAGAGAGCGTGGAGTTCCAGAATCTGGCCACCCTCAAGCCTTCCAACAAAGCTTTTGAGAAGAAGTGAGTCCTTTGAGCTGAGGGTCCGGGGGTCCAGGCTGTGTTGCTGCAGACTCCTGAGCTCCTTTGCAAGGGGCGTTAATTTCCTTTTTTTTGGGAGAAAGCGTCTCAAGATTTATTTCTACAAATGGTTCAAGGTGAAGGACAGATCAAAATAGGAGGAGAAAGGAACTCATCATCTCCTGCTGATTGGCCCAAAGTCACCCAGCTGGCTTTCGTGGCTAAAGCGGAACTAGAACTCCCGAATCTCCTAGTGATTGGCCCAAACTAGTCGAGGAGGCAGACCTCCTGCTGGGATGAAGTGGATGAGTAGGGCCCTTTGAAGAATGACCCGTGTTCTTGGGGGGAGGGGGATGTATGGGGCCCAGATGAGGAAGCTGACTTTCGTTTTGGCTGTCTCAAGACCCCTGGGACTTGCCAAGAGGTTGCAGCTCTCCAAGAGAGCAGTTCCTGGTGGTGTCCTTGACAGTTTAGGACAGGGGTCCCCAAACTTGGCAACTTTAAGACTTGTGGACTTCAACTCCCAGAATTCTCCAGCCAGCTATGAGAATTCTGGGAGTTGAAGTCCACAAGTCTTAAAGTTGCCAAGTTTGAAGACCTCTGGTTTAGAACTTGGCAATTTTAAGATAATGTGGGACTCCAGCTCCCAGAATTCCCCAGCCAGCACGAAGAAACCTGGCTAGACTTCTTTTGTCACCTTTTTGATTGGATAATTAAAATAGACGGTGGGAATGTGGCCAACGTAATATACCTTGATTTTAGCAAACGGCTGGCTGAGGAATTCTGGGAGTTGAAGTCCCGCAAGTTGCCAAGTTTGGAGAGACCCCAAACTTCAGAGGAGTTAAGGAGCCACGCGGCCACCCCAATATATATCCTCCTCTTGGCTTCCCTCTTTTCCAGGTTCAAGTTCGATTACGCCAATGAGCGGGCTCTGCGCCGCACCCTGCAGGAGGAGATGGTGAAGGACATCCTTAGCAACGCCCACATCCAGAACGAGCTGGAGAGGGAGTTTGAGAAGATGAAGGAGGACCGGGAGGTGTTGAGGGTCATCTTCCCCACAGGAGACAGCAAGGTGAGGCTGCCCAACCCCCACCCCCCGCCCCAGCTCTGCTCATGTTGCGCATACATCCCCCACGCCGGGAACCAGGGCTCCCTCATTCCACATTCCCCTTGATTGGCAGAAGAGAGTGCGTGGATTGCCACGCTCCTTGCTGGCCTCCCCATTCACACAACTGAGGAACAAGTCCATTCTCTGTGCCATTTTGGGCTTCTATTCGGAAGCATCACAGAAGGAGGAACCCTTGGTCCACAGGATGCTAGGGACAGGTGTTACCAGAATAAGAGAATTGGGAGGGACCTTGGAGGTCTTCTAGTCCAACCCCATGCTCAAGCAGGAGATACCTATGCCATTTCAGGTAAATGGTAGTCCAGTCTCTTCTTAAAAGCCTCCAGTGATTGAGCGCCCACAACTTCTGGAGGCAGGCAGTTCCACTGGTTAATTGTTCCCATTGTTAGGAAATTCCTCCTTAGTTCCAGGTTGCTTCTCTCCTTGGTTAGTTTCCATCCGTTGCTTCCTGTCTTGCCTTCAGGTGCTTTGGAGAACAGGCGGACCCCTTTGAGAATAGGTGGACCCCTTCTTCTTTGGGGCAGCCCCTCAAATATTGGAATTCTGGTATGTCACCCCGAGTTGTTCTAGCCATACCGAATTCCTGCAACTGTTTTTTCTTTCTTTTTTTTTTTTTTTTTGTCTCCAAGCCTTTAATCATCTCAGTTGCTGTTCTCCCCACTTTCGGTTGGAAGACCGCTATCATGTCACCCCCTAGTCCTCCTTTTCATTAAACTAGCCATCCCCAATTCCTGCAACCGTTCTTTGTATGTTTTAGCCTCCAGCCCCCTAATCATCCTACCGTGTTTCCCCGAAAATAAGACCCCGTCTTATATATTATTATTATATTTGCCACCCAAAAAGGCACCAGGTCTTATTTTCGTGGGGTGTGTGTGTGTGTGTGTGTGTGTGTGTGTGTGTGTGTGTGTGTGTGTGTGTGTGTGTGTGTGTCTTCCACTGACTCACCTCACTTGCGCACGTCTCCCCCAGCCTCCTTTTCGCTGTCAGGAACTTCTTCTGCAGCCGGCAAGGCTTTACCTGAAGGCCTCTGCAGCCGACAACAGAGTTCTGGATCGATCCGGAGCTCTGTTATCGGCTGCAGAGGCCTTCAGGAAAGCCTTGCCGGCTGCAGAAGAAATGGGCCGAGGTGTGGGAGGCCTGGCTGCAACTTTCCGAAGGTAAGTAGTAGTAGGGCAGCTCCACACACACACACACACACACACACACACACACACACACACATACCCCACACCCTAGCTTAATTTTTACCTGTGCACCCTGGAGCGGGCGGGCTCTTAATTAGAGCTTATTTTGGGGGTAGGGCTTATATCGGGCGCATGTGTAAAAACCAAGCTAGGACTTACTTTCGGGGTAGGTCCTATTTTTGGGGAAACACGGTAGTTGCTCTTCTCTGCCCTCTTTCCAGAGTCTCGACATCCTTTTTTATATCGTGGCGGCCAAAACTGGACGCAGTATTCCAAGGGTGGCCTTACCCAGGCCTTACAAAAGCGATATAAAGGTGCGTTTCCCTCTGACCTTCCCTCCCCTCGCAGGTCGTCCTCCCCTGCAACCTGCTGCGCATGATTTGGAACGCCCAGAAAATTTTCCACATCAATACGCGTCTCCCCTCTGACCTGCACCCCATCAAGGTGGTGGAAGGTGAGTTGGGATGGGGTGTGGGGGGAGAAACCAACGCTTCCCTCGGCAGAAACGGGAGGAGTTTTGGACCCTGGGAAACAGCCGTCTCTGGTTTTTCTGAGCTGGCGTGGGGGGGGGGGAATCTGGGCCTGGCTTTGCCTGCAGATTATTCAGGTTGGGCACCTCGGAAGAATGGGGGCAGGAGCAGCTGGGGTTTGCTGCTCGTGGGAATGACCCCCTCACATCCATCCAAACAACCCACTAGAGCGTGGAGACAAGGGATGTTGCGGGTCCCTTTCACTAAGGAGGTCCGTCTAGCGCAGGGGTCGGCAACCCGCGGCTCTGGAGCCGCATGCGGCTCTTTCATCCCTCTGCTGCGGCTCCCTGTCGCCGGTCGGCTCCACAATTGATAGGGCTTTCGGTTAGGACAGGTAGAGGAAAAAGGACGTCGTGCTAGGAGGGGAGACTCTATGGTTGGGGAACCGGATTTCCAGTCGGCAGAGGAAGAAGGACGCCGTGCTAGGAGGAGACTCTATGGTGGGTGAACCGGACGTCTGGTCGGCAGAGGGAAAAAGATGCCGCGCTAGGAGGAGACTCTATGGTGGGGGAACCGGATTTCCAGTCGGCAGAGGAAGAAGGACGCCGTGCTAGGAGGAGACTCTATGGTGGGGGAACCGGATTTCCAGTCGGCAGAGGAAGAAGGACGCCGTGCTAGGAGGAGACTCTATGGTGGGGGAACCGGATTTCCGGTCGGAAGCAGGACGCCGTGCTAGGAGGAGACTCTATGGTGGGGGAACCGGATTTCCAGTCGGCAGAGGAAGAAGGACGCCGTGCTAGGAGGAGACTCTATGGTGGGGGAACCGGATTTCCGGTCGGCTCCAGAATTGAACGGGGGGCTTCCAGTTAGGACCTTTGTGGCTCTTTGAGTGTTTAAGGTTGCCGACCCGTGATCTAGCAGGACCCAGAAGAAGGGCCTTCTCCATGGTAGCTCCCTCCCTGTGGAACAACAACCTTGCAGAAATTAAGACTGGCCCCCACTCTGGCACTCTTTCGGCCGATTTGAGTTGTGTGTTGTCGCCGAGTGGGTGGATTATTATTTTATTATTCCTTTATTATGTTTTTACTTTTTTATTTTTTTATTTTTTCTACGTTGTGTTTTTATTGTCTGCAAGCTGCCTAGTGTTGCTGTGAGCGAGTAGGCGGCGCTGTAGCTAGTTCTCAATTTGTGACCTCAATTGAGCCCCAAATTTCTGTTGTTAAGTGAAACATTTGTTAAGCGAGTTTTGGTCCATTTTACGACCTTGCTTGCCACAGTTGTTAAGTGAATCACTGCCACCCGGTTCTTCAGCGAATCTGGTTTCCCCATTGAGTTTCAGAAGATCGCAAAAGGGGAATCCCGTGACACCCCCCTCCCCCGGGACGCTGCGACCGTCATAAATATGAGTCCGTTGCCAAGCGCCCGAATTTTGATCACGTGACCCCGGGGATGCTGCAACGGTCATTAAGTGTGAAAAACCCTTTTTTCCACTGCCGTTGTAACTCTCAACGGTCTCTAAACGAACAGTTGTCAGTCAAGGCCTGCCTGTATAAATTTTCTAAAATACATTATTATTTTTTAAAAAAAAAATAATAATCCGTGTCTTCCTTCTTCCTTCCCTCCCAGGCGTGAAGGAGCTGAGCAAGAAGCTGGTGATCGTGAACGGGGACGACCCTCTGAGCAAGCAGGCCCAGGAAAACGCCACCCTGCTCTTCAACATCCACCTGCGTTCTACCCTCTGCAGCCGTCGCATGATCGAGGAATTCCGGCTGAGCGGAGAAGCCTTCGACTGGCTGCTGGGAGAAATCGAATCCAAGTTCAACCAGGCCATTGTGAGTCAGTCTCTCTCTCTCTCTCTCTCTCTCTCTCTCTCTCTCTCTCTCTCTCTCTCTCACACACACACACACACACACACACACACACACACACACACACACACACACACACACACACCAAAAGGAAACTCACCTGTCCCGACAAAAAAAAAAGCAGCAGGCAGGAAGAATTGAAACCGAGCTGTTTCAGTTCCCGGGATCTACTTTTAAGTTCTGCTTTGAAAGTCTATAAACTTCTCCCTTTTTGCACGTTCTTGTTTCCAATTTGAGCAGCTGTGGAAACAGTGGGGGAGGAAGGGGAGGGGCAGAGTCTCTCCCTGGGGGGGGAGATGTTCAGCCTAGCCAAGGAGTGGCCCACTGGGACCCCAAAAATGGCCCAGAATTCCTTGCTGCCGCAGCTCGGTTTTTCAGGATGGGAAATAAACAATTCTTGAGTGCTTTAGGGTGGAAAATTTTGCCCCGGCTTTCAAAAGGGGTCAGAAGATGGCCTGAATCTCCTTGGTACGAGGCCGAGATTCATAATTTCTCTTGGCTTTTGCTCCCTTTCCTGTAATTGAATCCACAAGGGGTTAGGAAGCTATTCTCCTCCATTTTTTAGTAGCTCAGTTCCTCCAAGATGGCCTGATGTTGGTTTCAATCAATCAGAATAGAGCTGGAAGGGACCTTGGAGGTCTTCTAGTCCAGCCCCCTGCTCAGGCAGGAGACCCTATCCCATTTCAGACACCTACAACTTCTGGTGGCAAGCAGTTCCACTGGTTAATTGTCCTCACTGTGAGGAAGTTTCTCCTTAATTCCAGGTTGCTTCTCTCCTTGATGAGTTTCCAATCATTGTTTCTTGTCCTGCCTTCTAGTGCTTTGGAGAATAATTTGACCCCCTCTTCTTTGGGGCAGCCCCTCAAATACTGGACTACTGCTATCCTGTCACCCCTATTTCGTCTTTTCTTTAGATTGGCCAAACCCAAATCCTGAAACCGTTCTTCCTATATTTTAGTCTCCAGGCCTTTGATCATCTTAATTGCTCTTCTCTGCCCTCTTTCCAAAGTCTCAACCTCTTTTTTGTAATGTGGAGACCAAAACTGGATGCAGCATTCCAGGTGTGCAGCATTCCAGGTGTGGCCTTACTGAGGTCTGAAGCAAGCCACGTTCAGAAAAGGTTATCCGCAGTTTGAACAGCCTTGCCTTAACTCAGGCAACCTCCAGATGAGTGGACTTCCAACTCCCAGGTGTCTCATCCGATGGCCTTGTTGCTTGGGAATTCTAGGAGCTGAAGTCCACCTTTGTGACGGATGCCCAGAGAAACAGACGGCTGAGCTTGGCTCTGGTGGCATGCTAAGCTGGAAGTTAGTTATTCATAACTAGCCAGGGGCTGCCACAAAGGAAGAGGGGGTCAAGCTATTCTCCAAAGCACCTGAGGGCAGGACAAGAAGCAATGGGTGGAAACTGATCAAGGAGAGAAGCAACCTAGAACTAAGGAGAAATTTCCTGACAGTGGGAACAATTAATCAGTGGAACTACTTGCCACCAGAGGTTGTGAATGCTCCAACAATGGACGTTTTTAAGAAGAGGTTGGATAACCATTTGTCTGAAGTGGTGTAGGGTTTCCTGCCTAAGCAGGGGGTTGGACTAGAAGACCTCCAAGGTCCCTTCCAACTCTGTTATTCTATTCTATTCTATTATCAAACATACTGGGGGTCCTCCATTTACGACTCGTCGTTTAGCGGCGTTTTGAGTTGCGGCCTCTCTAAAAAGGGAGGAATTACAACCCAGTTCTGGTCGCCCCCTGGTCATGTGACCACAACTTTTGGGTGTGCAGCAATATGGTTGCATTTACGGCCGTGCGCAGTGCCCCGCCATCATGTGACTGCATTTTACGACAGTTAAAAAACCAGCAAAAGCCACATAGCAAATCGTTCATCCGCTTAACATCCGCCGCAAAAAGGGTGGTCATAAAATCGGGTGGGTCGCGCGACCGACTTCTTTCATGACCATCATGACGGGCGAATGGGCAGGCTCCGTAACGCGAGGACTTCCCGCGGTAATAAAAGCTCTTGTTTTCCAAACTAAGCATCAGACTCGGTCTAAAGTCCAGGAGATATTCTCAGCTGTCAATTCTTCCACAGGCCCATCCTGGTGAGATGGTGGGGGCCTTGGCCGCCCAGTCCCTGGGAGAACCTGCCACTCAGATGACCCTCAACACCTTCCATTATGCTGGAGTCTCCGCCAAAAACGTGACCCTGGGAGTGCCTCGGCTGAAGGAACTGATCAACATTTCCAAGAAGCCCAAGACCCCTTCTCTGACGGTCTTCCTTCTGGGACAGTCCGCCCGGGATGCTGAAAGGGCCAAGGTGAGGAGAGGGAAGAGGGGATGGGAGTGAAGTTGGCCTTGGCTGTGGAGTATGAGGGAATCTCACAAGGTTCCTGCACCACACACACACACACACACACACACACACACACGCACCCCTTGCTGGAGGTCTCTCTCCCAACTCAGGGCGGAGCTAAATTTTAGCCTGAAGATGGTGGGTTGGGCCCTCAACATTTTCTCCCTCCATCGAGGTGGAGCTCTCGCCTCACAATCAGGAGGCTGTGAGTTCGATCCTAGGTAGAGGCAGATATTTCTCTCTCTGGGCACGATGAGAATATAGCAAAACTCCGCATTGGTGACAGGAAGGGCATCCGTCCAGTAAACACTCGGCTCCATTCAGTTGCCCAGACTCCACCCCAATGCAAGGGATTATGGGGTTGTTAAAAGATGATGATGATCTCTTGAGAGCCAACTGCAAATGGGTGGCCACACACCAGTTGTAGACTTCCCCAAGAAAGTAGCTTCCAAGGTTTGACTCCACCTTCACCGTCTCCCCGTGTTTCCATCCCAGGACATCCTTTGCCGCTTGGAGCACACCACCCTTCGCAAGGTGACGGCCAACACGGCCATCTACTACGACCCCAACCCTCAGAACACCGTGGTGGCCGAGGACCAGGAGTGGGTGAACGTCTACTACGAGATGCCCGACTTCGATGTCACCCGCATCTCCCCTTGGCTGCTGAGGGTGGAGCTGGACCGCAAACACATGACGGACCGAAAGCTCACCATGGAGCAGATCGCCGAGAAGATCAATGCCGGTGAGACGGGGTTGATAGCCGGAGCTCCCTCTGTCCTTTGCCTCCCTTTGTCCACCGGCAGCCCATGGACAACCCTTCTTCTTCTTCTTCTTCTTCTCCTGCAGGCTTTGGAGATGACCTCAACTGCATCTTCAACGACGACAACGCTGAGAAGCTGGTGCTGCGCATTCGAATCATGAACAGCGACGAGAACAAGATGCAGGAGGTGGGGAAGCCAGTCCTCTTACCATTAAACCTTTGGGGATTGGAGTTGACAGTAAGCGGGTACGATCACCGGGGTCGTCTTCGGCTGAAGGAAGCAGATACCTCCTTGGGTCTCTCAGAATATCCTTGCCAGCCCACACATTTTGGGTGGGTGGGTGGGTGGGTGGTCATGACTGCCATGTGCCAACAGTCCTACGTAGTCTGGTGCCAGGTTTCCAGGTTGCCCATGCGTTGTGTCTTCATTGTGTTTTCCAACTGGTGTTCATGAATGTGCTTCGTTAATCATCTGCCTTGTCCTACAGTGTGGCTGTACAGTCCTTACATTGCATGCTGTAGACTTTATTGTCTCTTTTGAATGGTGTGTAAACGTGGCTTATCCCTATGTGTCTGTTGATGGCTAATTTGTCTCAGTTCCAGGAATTCCCTAGTCTGTTTGGACTTGGCTCGGTCTGGGATACTGTCAGTTACACAGTTGAAACTATGGTTGAGTCTGTCCATGTGCCCAATTGGTGTTCATGGATGCACTCTTCTGCCCTACACAGGGGTTGTCACAGCCCTTACACCAGGGGTCTCCAACCTTGGCCACTTTACGACTTGTGGACTTCAACTCCCAGAATTCTGGGAGTTGATGTCCACAAGTCGCAAAGTTGCCAGAGTTAGAGACCCCTGCCTTATTACACTGGTACATGAGAGACCTTTCTTCTCTGGTGGCTTAGGAGGAAGAGGTGGTGGACAAGATGGATGACGACGTTTTCCTGCGCTGCATCGAATCCAACATGCTGACGGACATGACCCTTCAAGGCATTGAGCAAATCAGCAAGGTGAGGGCGGGAGGCCCTCTCCGAACAGCGGCTCCCTCCCCTCCCGGAGAAAGTCCCTATCCTTTCCCCCATCCCACCAGGGTTGCTGGCCTTGTTAATTCACCAGCCTCCTCCTCCCTCAGGTGTATATGCACCTGCCCCAGACCGACAACAAGAAGAAAATCATAATCACGGAAGACGGCGAATTCAAAGCCCTCCAGGAGTGGATCCTGGAAACCGACGGCGTGAGCCTCATGCGCGTGCTGAGCGAGAAAGATGTGGACCCCGTGCGCACCACCTCCAACGACATCGTGGAGATTTTCACGGTGAGCCCCGAGCGGCGGGACGTTTCCTCGGGGTTGGGATAAAACGGGTCTTGGGAGAGCGCCAGGCGACCGTGAAAATCCGTCTTGCCACGTTAAACAGGTGCTGGGAATTGAGGCGGTGAGGAAGGCTCTGGAACGGGAGCTCTACCACGTCATCTCCTTCGACGGCTCCTACGTCAACTACCGCCACTTGGCCCTGCTCTGCGACACCATGACCTGTCGCGGGCACTTGATGGCCATCACACGTCACGGCGTCAACCGCCAGGACACGGGGCCACTCATGAAATGCTCCTTCGAAGAGACGGTGAGTTTGTGCCGGGCGCGAACGACCAGGCCCACCTGGTCAAACCGTCTACTTTATTGCTTTATGCCTGTGATACAAGAATCGTCCCAGAGTTGCAGCTTCTGCCTGGAAAGACCAGATGAGGCTCTAAGGCGTCAAACTCAAACTCATGGCCCGCGGGCTGGATACTTAGGCCCCCGCAGGGTGGGGTGCTTAGGCCCTGAAAACAGCAAAGGGACTGGCCCACGGTGCCTCTGCCAGTGAAAACGGAGCGTGCAGCCCTCCCGGGTTCCATTTTCGGCCATGATGGCCTCCTGCAGCCCTCTGCCAGCGAAAACGGAGCTGGGGGGGGCTGCGCGCATGCCCCCCCCCCGTGCCCCGGTTTGCTGGGAGAGGGCTGTCAAAACAAACTTGAAACAAAACAAAAGGGAAATGTTTCCCCTTTTGCATTTGAGCATGCAAGAAGGGACAGGAAAGGAGAAAGGGAAAGAGGAAAGAAAGACAAAGAAAAAGAAGAAAAGAGAACAAGGAAGGAAAAATAAGGAAAGAGGGGAAGGATGAAGAGGGGAAGGAAAAGGAAGAGAAGGGAGGGAGGGAGGAAGGAAGGAGATTATAGTGAGAGTGATGGAGGGTCTGTGGGAAGTCCTGCCTTAGCATTTGGCCACCACAGGTGCCCCCGACACGAGTGACGTCGAGCTGGCCACGCCCCAGGTCAAACACAACCCTGATGCAGCCCTCAATTAAATCGAGTTTGACACCCCTGCTCTAAGGGTATTCCGACAGGGTTGAGATTCAGCCCTCTTGTCTTTACTACTATTATGTAGTGAGTCCAGGCTAATTCCTCGCTTGACCCCTCCGCCCAACTGCGACAGTTGCTCTCTGAAAGTTTGCGAGCGGGACCGAGGAAGGGAGTTTCGCTCTGTCGCGGTCCCGTGGCTCAATTCCCACCAACGGGGCTCCCCTTGCCTTCCCCAGGTCGATGTCTTGATGGAGGCGGCCGCCCACGGCGAGAGCGACCCCATGAAAGGGGTTTCGGAAAACATCATGCTGGGCCAGCTGGCCCCTGCGGGCACCGGTTGCTTCGACCTGCTTTTGGACGCTGAAAAATGCAAATTTGGCATGGAGATTCCCACCAACATCACCGGGCTGGGCGTCGGGGGCCGTAAGTCTTGGTTGCCTCTCTTGGGGGTCCAGGAAAGAGGAGGGGAGGGGCTGGGGGGGGGCATCCATGTATTGCAAGAGCTGGGAATCCTATCATTCGGATTGGGTGGGTGGGAGAATCGAGTTCCCACTTTCCTCCCAGAATTCCCTAGCTGTTCAGGTAGTCCTCAATCTACAACCAGAATTTCCGTTGCTAAGCAAAGCGGTTGTTTAAGTGAGTTACATCCAATTTTACAGTCCTTTTTGCCACTGCCATTAAGCAAATGATTCATTGTTGTTTAGTGAATCCCACGGTCGTTGAAGCGAATCTGGCTTCCCTCATGGACGTTGCTTGTTGGAAGCCGGCTGGGAAGGCCACAAATGGCGACCACGTGGCTACATGCCGGGTCGCCAGGCACCCCGGTTTTGACCATGTGACGGTGGGGATGGCTGCAACGGTCATAAGTGCGAGGGCAGGTCATAAATCCCTATTTTTCAGCCGCTGTGGAACTTTGAATGGCCACTAAACGAATGGTTGCAAATCGTGGTTGACCTGTACAGAGGTAGTCCTCGAACGTACGACCACAGTTGAGCCCAACGTTTCTGTTGTTAAAAGGAGACATTTGTTAAGTCACTTTTGCCCCCTTTTACGACCTTCCTTGCCACATTTTGTTAAGTGAATCACTGCAGTGGTTAAATTAGTCACCCAGTTGTTAAATGAATCTGGCTCCCCCATTGACTTTGCTTGTCAGAAGGTCGCAAAAAGGGATCACGTGACACGGCGGCCGTCATAAATGAGAGTCAGTTGCCAGGTGTCTGAATTTTGATCACGTGACCAGGGGACATGCTGCAACGGTTATAACCCGAAAAACAGTCATAAGTCGCTTTTTTCAGTGCCGTTGTGTAACTTCGAATGGACACTGAATGAACCGTTGTAAGTCGAGGACGACCTGCAATCTGTTTTTATCAGCATCAGGTGTGACCCAGGTGGAGGGTCCTGGGTTAAGGAAGGCCCGGTTTATCCTCCAGCCCCAGAGAGGTTCTAATTAAGAGTCGGGTCACCCCCCACATCTGGAAGACAAAACATCTGGGGCCAGCCAAGATGCGTCTTTTGCATCCAGTACAGAGGTGGTGTTCACTTACCTTCCCTACCTGTTTGCAAATGTGAGCGCGCGAGTGTGCGCTCGTTACGCTCGCACGTGCCCACCCACCGGTTGCTACTGCCGGTTCGCTCGAACCGGTCCAAACCGGCCGAATACCACCTCTGGTCCCACCTATTCGCTGCCCCGGCATCTTCCTGGGAGCCGCTGGTCCTGCTCATTCTCCTCTTTTCTTCCCTTACAGCTACGGGCATGTTCTTCGGCTCTGCGCCCAGCCCCATGGGCGGGGTGTCCCCTGCCACAACCCCGTGGAACCAAGGTGCCACGCCAGCCTACGGCGCCTGGTCGCCCAGTGTGGGTAAGTGTCGGGCCTCCAGCAGAGAAAAGATGCTCCTTCTTGGCTTAGGACTAAAGTGGTTTACGTCGATGGTGGTTTTGCACGGATGGGCTCATTTTTGTCCGTCAAAGCAATTAAGGCCACCATCGATGGATCCCCAGGCAGGGAGAACTGATCCCAAAGCCCAACACCCTTTTTTTTAAAAAAAACTATGGAAATACGCTTTGCAGGATCTCGGGGTCAAGTGGGGGGGGGGGTGCGTCAGGAAAAAAAAATATCCGATTTCTGTAAGTCCGTTTGGAATAAAAACGGGTTCGGTGAACTTGGCACGCTGAGTTGTTCCCCCTTTTTTTAAAAAAATAAAAACTTGGCTTCCTCATGGGAGAATTCCATTGTGGGTGTTGAAGTTTGAGAGCACTTCATCTAGAGGGCACTTCAAATATGCAGCCCCCCACCCCCGGGGGGGGGGGGGACACAGCCCTAGAGGGCTTCCCGGCTGCCAACATCAGCATTGTAGGATGCTCAGAGCAAAAGGGAGGAGAGGAATGCAGGCGGTTTTCATTAAATTTATTTCCTGTTAAGTGCTCCCGGGGCCAGAGTGCCCTGCGGGGTGGGGAAGGGGAAGGGAGAAAGAAAAGGGAAGGGAAGAGGGAGGGAGGGAAGGAAGGAGGAAGAGGAAGGCAGGAAGGGAACGGAGGAAGGGAGAAGGACGGAGGGAGGAAGGCGAAAAAGGGAGAGAGGAAGGAAGGAAGGAATAAAGAAATGAGAGGGAATGGGGGGCTGTTTTTCTCTGACCTGCGTCTCTTCCTCCCTCCTCTTTGCAGGGAGCGGAATGACCCCCGGGGCCGCCAGTTTCTCCCCCAGCGCGGCTTCCGATGCCAGCGGTTACAGCCCAGGGTATTCCCCTGCCTGGTCGCCCACCCCAGGCTCCCCCGGCTCTCCGGGACCTTCCAGCCCTTATATCCCATCTCCAGGTACGTGGCTACCCCAGTCCCGCTGCCCCTGCCAATGGCGTCCTGAAAGGGTGGAGTCCTGGGTTAACGTCTCTTTCCTTCTGCTTTTCCAGGGGGCGCCATGTCTCCCAGCTACTCCCCAACCTCTCCCGCCTACGAGCCACGCTCGCCCGGGGTGTACACCCCGCAAAGCCCCAGCTACAGCCCCACCTCCCCTTCCTACAGCCCCACCTCTCCTTCGTACTCTCCGACCAGCCCGAATTACAGCCCCACCAGCCCCAGCTACAGCCCCACCTCCCCGAGTTACTCTCCGACGTCGCCCAGCTACAGCCCGACGTCACCCAGCTACAGCCCGACCAGCCCCAGCTACAGCCCGACGTCACCTAGCTATTCTCCAACCAGCCCCAGCTACAGCCCGACGTCGCCCAGCTACAGCCCGACATCGCCCAGCTACAGCCCAACCAGTCCCAGTTACAGCCCGACGTCACCTAGTTATTCTCCAACTAGCCCTAGTTACAGCCCGACTTCTCCCAGCTACAGCCCGACTTCTCCCAGCTACAGCCCAACCTCTCCTAGCTACAGCCCCACCAGCCCTAATTACAGCCCAACCTCTCCAAACTACACCCCGACTTCTCCCAGCTACAGCCCGACTTCACCCAGCTACAGCCCGACCTCTCCTAATTACACCCCGACGTCTCCAAACTACAGCCCAACATCTCCCAGTTACTCCCCGACCAGCCCTTCCTACAGTCCCACCTCGCCCAGCTACTCCCCCTCCAGCCCCCGCTACACCCCACAATCCCCCACTTACACCCCCTCGTCGCCTAGCTACAGCCCCAGCTCGCCTAGCTACAGCCCGACCAGCCCCAAGTACACCCCGACCAGCCCGTCCTACAGCCCCAGCTCTCCGGAATACACCCCGACCAGCCCCAAGTACAGCCCGACCAGCCCCAAGTACAGCCCGACTTCGCCCACCTACAGCCCGACCACGCCGAAATACAGCCCGACCAGCCCCACCTACTCGCCGACGTCGCCCGTCTACACCCCGACGTCGCCCAAGTACAGCCCGACCTCGCCCACCTACTCGCCCACCTCCCCCAAGTACAGCCCGACCTCGCCCACCTACTCGCCCACCTCCCCCAAAGGCTCCACCTACTCCCCGACCTCTCCCGGCTACAGCCCCACGTCGCCCACCTACAGCCTCACCAGCCCGGCCATCAGTCCAGACGACAGCGACGAAGAGAACTGAAGGGGCTCCTGTCCGGCCGGAGAGGAGTTGGGGTGTGACGGCGGGGTGACAGCGATTTGTTGAGAAGTCTGGACATTTGGGGCAAGTGGGGCAGGCACTCGAGAGTCCTAGGGGGTGGGGGCGGCGGCTGACTTGCCCAGTTGCCAAAGGAAAAGCCAAGATTTTTATAGAGGTGGCCATGGGGGGGGTGTCTTAATTCAGCGCCCCCTCTCGGTGGTCCTGCTTTGGAGAAGGTCTTGATCCTTCCTTCCGACTGTTCTTTTCTGCTTGTTTTCTACCTTTCAGAAAGAAAGAAAGGAAGAAAAAAAAACAGCCCACCTTGTAAAACGATTGCGTAGATTTCCTAATAAACCCGCAAAATCTGTACCTGTTTTTTTTTGGGGGGGGCTTGTTACCCCGATTCCTGCTGAGCCCCCCATGGGCCCGGCTTGGACCTCCATAGTAGGTTCTCTGTTGTATCCGGTTGGGATTTATTTATGTTGAAAACTAAGTTTCTTGACTTTGCTGCGTTGTGTCTTCACTCCCACTGGGATGGGGGGGGTGTCCGAGCACCCCAAAACTCTCACACTGACCTTGTTTTTAACTCGAACCTTTTTTGGGGGGTTGTTTATTTTAAGCCTGGTTTCGGCTGAGTTTTCTTTTGAGTCCTGCATAGCATGTTTTAAAAAAAAAATATCCAGATTTTTCCCCCTCCCTGGTTGTTTCTGCTTCTTTCCCGCTAGTGGGGGGATCTGGGGGTCAGAGGGTGGGGGGGCTGAGAGGCTTTGATGATGCGGTAGCGGGACGGTAGTCAACCCCCCAGCAATGGAGGGAGGGAGGAAGCGAAACAGGGCCGTCAAAGCGACATTTTTTCGTTGAGCGTTTGAGATTCTTGCTTTTGTTTTTTTCCTCTGTAAAATTGGTAACTTTCTGGACAAAAAAATAAAATAAAAAATAAAAACTTTTTTACAAACGGTTGACTTTGTGAGTGTGCGTTCCGAAGTTTGAAATTGTGCAAATGGGTGTGAGGGGGGGGCTTCTCTTTCAGAATAGAGGCGGTCCTCACGACCGCTTGCTTACTGACCGTTCGAAGTTACGACCAACTTAAAAAAAAGGGGGGGACTTAACAACCCAGACCTGAAGTTCCAACGGTTTGGAGGGGGGGTCCTTGTCATGTGACACCCCCCCCCCACCTTCAGGCACTGGGCAAGGGTCGCATTTATTTATTTATTATTTAAATTTCTATGCTGCCCAACTCCCGAGGGACTCTGGGCAGCTTACAACAGAAATATAAAAAAACATTAAAAAACCTTATAAAAACATTTAAAAAACAATTAAAAACTCATACACACCGTTTCATGGCCGAATCTCGCAGGATTACAACTGAGATCAACGGCCCCAAAGGCCTGCCGGAAAAGCCAGGTCTTCACTGCTGTCTGGAAGGCGAATAGGGTGGGGGCAGTCCGGATCTCAGGAGGTAACCAGTTCCAGAGGGCTGGGGCAGCCACAGAGAAGGTCCTCCCCTGCAGGCCCGCCAGCTGGCACGGTTTAGCTGACGGGACCTGGAGGATCCCAACCCTGTGGGATCTTACCGGTCGCTGAGGGCTATGTGGTAGAAGGCGTTCTCGAAGA
>QLTV01003784.1:143248-162453 GCA_003457575.1 Thermophis baileyi
CCCCACCCCCCCACCCCTCACCCGTCTCCCTCGCCCTCCAGATGCCAACGGGACCATCCGCGGATGGGCGGAAGCCAAACTCAACGCCACCAACCCCCTGCGCTACGACAACAGCCGCGGAGAGTTCACGGTGATCAAACGGGGCCTGTATTACCTGTATTGCCAGGTGAGCTCAAAAGCAGGAGCTTGTGGGTAGGAAGAGCAAAGCATTCTGGGACTTTGGTTGCTTTGGGGGTGTCAGGATTGGAAGGAAGGGGGTCACAAGAACCCTCGATTGACACTTGGGGGCCTTTCAAGGCGGTGGATTAGCTAATTCCGTGTGGTTTCAACTTTGGCGACTTTAAGAGGTGCGGACTTCAACTCCCAGAATTCCCCAGACAGCCTTGAAAAACACTCGTACAGTCCTCGACTTACAACAGTTCGTTTAGTGACCGTTTGAAGTTGCAACGGCACTGAAAAAAGTTATTTATGACCATTGTTCACACTTACGACCGTTGCAACACACACACACACCGTGGTCACGTGGTCAGAGTTCAGCCGCGTGGCAATTGACTCGTATTTATGACGGTCGCAGCATCCCAGGGTCACGCGATCCCCCTTTTGCGACCTTCCGACAAGCAAAGTCAGTGGGGAAGCCCAATTCGCTTAACAACCGTATCAACTGCAGGGATTCGCATAACAACTGAGGCAAGAGAAGTCGTAAAATGGGGCGAAACCTACTTAACAAATGTCTCACTTAGCTCAATTGTGGACGTAGGTTGAGGACACCCTCTACGCGGTGTGTGTGTGTGTGTGTGTGTGTGTGTGTGTGTGTGTGTGTGTGTGTGTGTGTGTAGGGGCTGAGCAGCAAAACCTCAGATGTAGATGTCCCCTTTTTGAAGTAGGTTATAACTTTGAACGATGCCTATGTAAGTACAGAACTCGCTGTACAGTTAGTCCTCGATTTACGACCACAATTAACCGAATGATAGAGTTGGGAGGGATCTTGGATGTCTTCTAGTCCAACCCCCTGCTCAGGCAGGAGACCCTGTTGTACCATTTCAGACAAACGGTTGTCGGATCTCCACCCACAACTTCTGGTGGCAAGCTGTTCCACTGGTTAATTGTCCTCACTGTCAGGAAATTTCTCCTTAGTTCTAGGCTGACACTTTCTCTCCTTGATTGAGAATTGAGCCCAACATTTCCTGTCGTCTGTGTTTCTCCTCCTCTCCGCGTTGCCAGGTCCACTTCAACGAGGGGAAGACGGTCTACATGAAGCTGGACGTGATGTTGAGCGGCCAGCTGGCCTTGCGGTGTTTGGAGCAGTTCCCCCCCACCAGCTCAGGACCCCGGGAAGCCGAACTGCACGTGTGTCAGGTGTCCGGATTGCTTCTCCTGCGTCCCGAAGCCTCCATCCGTCTTCGCACCATCCCGGACGTCCGTCTGAAAGTGGACCGGTACCTCACCTATTTCGGCCTCTTCCAAGTCCACTGAGAAGACCGGGCAGCGGGAAGACCGCAGGGCTGGGGTCCCCGGGTGGGCTCCGCAGAACCAGAGAGGAGGCACGGAGCTCGCCCGTTGCTGCCTTCCGTACGGCGGGCGCGTCCGAGCGCAGAGCGGTTTACCGGTTGCTCCTTTTCGTTTCTGGACCGGCAATTCTCCGTTTTCTCGCTTTCGGGGCCGTTGTTCTGACGTCCACCTGGCTGCCAGCAGCAAAAAGGGTGGTGGGGCAGGGGAGGGGGGGTCTAACCAGGCACTGCACCTTCACTTTTTGGCAGACTTTGCAGTCCAAACAACCGCAGGAATCCCAAAACGGATTCAACCAACGAGGAACTGGCTCAGTGACGTGTGTAGGACTCCGGTTTATCTAATGACCGTTTCTTGCCTGGGTTGTGTGTATTTCCGGCGCTTGTTATGCTTCGCACCCTGGCTGGGCACCGTGGCATCATCCAGTTTGTATTTTGATACTTTTATTCTGCTTCCTTATCGGGCTCGCTGGATGTTTGGAAGGATCCCTGCCACCTTGGCGTGGTACGATGTTGACGCGACGCGATCCCACGCAACCAAGCAGAATTGTGGGAAGGACCCGTGGTGCACATTTGGCTCCACAGACTGATGTTTGGGTCCTGGCCAACAGGGGGTGGCAGAACCGCAAGGAAGTGGATGCTGGGCTTTCCCCGAACAGGGAAGGCTGAAGGGTCAAAGGGTCAAAGTTCCCCATTGGCTGGGAAGCAGGGAACGGGGGGGGGGGTTCCGGTGTCAGTAAGAGGATGTTCAAACAACCACTTGGAAATGGAAGGTGCGAAAACCCCAGTTGGCACTGCAAAAAGTTACACGCATCTACAAATTCGACGTGGCAACAATTACATGCACCTACCAATGCAGCGTCGCAAAATCTAGCACGCGCCCCCAAGGGCAGTGTGGCAGAAGGTTGCCTTGTACCCGCAGATGAAGTTTTGCAAAAGGTTACGTGCATCTAAAAATTCGGTGTTGCAGAAATGACATGCACCTACAAATGCAGCGTTGTAGAAAGTCGCACGCGCCAACAAAATGCAGCGTCGCGAAAGGTTGCACCCAAAAGGTTGCGTTGTACCTGCAGATGAACTTTTGCAAAAGCTGGCCTGCATCTAAAAATCCGGTGTCACAAAGATTACACGCGCCTTGCGAAAGGTTTGGTGTGTCTGTGGACGCAGCATTGCCAAAAGGTGCATGCAGTTGCAAACGCAGCATCGCCAAGCGTCAAAAACCGCACCCCTGGGAGCATTCGCGCACAGGGCCTCTGAGGCAACCAAACCTGTGGGGGGATGGCCCTTCTCCCCGCCCCCCAATTTATACTCTTTGGAATGGTTGCAATGGGCAGCCCCCTCCCCTCGCCATCACTGCCCACACAGCTTAACGCAACTCATTTGTTTTATAGGAAAGAGGCAGGGAGGGGGCGAAATACCTTGCCCGTCTTTTTCCCGACACCGTTGCTTTAACCGCCACACTCCTGGCAGCGTTCCCCGCTCGCCACAACAACGCACGGTGCCCTCTGGCACGGAGAGAAAGTGGGCACCTTCCCGTTTTATCGCACAGCATCGAAATAAAAGTAGAACGCAACAGATTTTCCGGCTCTCGTCACTTTGCCCTTGGTTGTGTATCATTGACCTCCCGACCCATGTCCCCCCACGTGGGTGCCGAGCGTTGGCCATGCCAGCCTTGTCCCCACGCAACTTCCTGTTTGTGTACTTCAAACCCACTGCACTTCCTTTTTCTGAAACGGGGTTTTTTTCCCCCCCCAAGGGAGATGTTAAGATCGTTTGATTCCTATAATCGGCTCGGTTCCGCTTGCGTGCCTGAGATTTACCTTGTATTTCTGCCAAGACGGAGTTGTTGGGGGGTTTTGTGAGCATCGCACCTGCCACAAAGAGCTTCCAACTTGCACCGAAGCCTTAAACTGGGGGTTGTATGCCTGCCCTTAAAGGAACCATCAAAAATAGTGTAGGGTCTGCTTGGGTGGGAGGGTTGGACTAGACGACCTACAAGGTCCCTTCCAACTCTGTTAATCTGTATCTGTATCTGAACCAGAGGCAGCAAAATACAGATAGTCCTCGACTTATGACCGACGTTGCAACCGGGATTTAAAACAGGGATTCGAAGTTCCGAGGCCTCTCCCCCATGTCACGTGACCGCTTTGGGGGCCGCTCAGCAATTTCCCCCCTCATTTACGACAAAGGGATTCATGACAATTTTTCTGGCAAAAACCGGCCATGGTAGACACGGGTTCGCTCAACGACCGTGGCGTTTACTTTACGATTGCCACTTTCCTTAATGACCGCCCCCCTTTTGATGTCTGTTTGGCCCAACAGGTTCAGCTGGGGGTCGCCAATATTTCAGAATAACAGAGTTGGAAGGGACCTTAGAGGTCATCTAGCCCAACCCCCTACTCAAACAGGAGACCCTCTACCGAATTTCAGACAAATGGTTGTCAAATTTCTTTTTAAAAACTTCCAGTGCCGACAACTTCTGGAGGGAAACCGTTCAAATTTGTACCCCATGTCCATTCTTTGGGCACCCCACCATTCTTGACCCCGAGTCTTATACAATTTTGGCATCACAAAGTACACAGAACCTCACTCTCACACCCAGCTATTAGTCACAACATCCCTGAAAAAAGCGACTTAGGATCGGTTTTCACACTTATGACCGTCGCAGCATCCCCGCCGTCACATGATCAAAATTCGGACGCTTGGCAACTGACTCGTATTTATGACCGTGGCAGTGTCCCGGGGTCATGTGATCCCGGTCTTTTGCAAAGTCAAAGGGGAGGCCAGATTCACTTAACAACCAGGTTACTAACTTAATACCTGCAGTGATTCCCTTAGTAACAGCTCTGGCAAGAAAGGTCGTAAAATGAGGCAAAATTCCCTTAACAAAATATCTCACTTAGCAACAGAAATTGTCGTAAATCGAGGATTACCTGCATTTTGATAAAACATTCATCCTTCCCAACAGACACCACTATCTCTCCACCAGATTTTTGGACATCTTAAAACTCCTCCATCTTCCCATTTTTTACTAAATATTATACCAGGACACACAATTTTTTATTTTTTTTTAGTATTTGCTTTGATTCATAGTGACTCTGGGCAGAGGGGAGCGGTGGCCTAGAGGTGGAGTGCTCGTCTCACAATCAGGAGGTTGTGAGTTCGATCCTAGGTAGAGGCAGATATTTCTCTCTCTGGGTACAATGAGATTATATCTGCTGAATAAAACTCCATATTGGCGACAGGAAGGGCATCCGGCCATTAAAACACTCAGCTCCGTTCAGTTGCCCAGATTCCACCCCGCAAGAGATTATGCAGTCGTTAAAAGAGGACGATGATGATGATAGTGAGTCTGGGCAACTCACAACACCTAAGTTCCTCTCTTAGTTTTAGCTTTTGCCACAACTTGCGATTGTTCACTCCATTTTCCGTGTCAAACGCAACTATTTTTATTTTCAGTGTGTTATTTCGGATGGAGACTCCATGTTGCATCGTACAATGTCTCCAACGTTCGCTGCCAATCTTTTCAGTTCTTGAACAACACAACATCATCGGCACACAAAAACAAACATACGTTCACACCACACATCATTAGTGTAACCCGAATAATTCGTTAGAAGTTTACCAGAATTACATCAAACCACTAAGGAAATCTCGTTTTATCTTTTCTTCAGCCCCTGTTCAATGCTGAACCCAATTACAGGCAGTTCTCGGCTTACAACAGTTCACTTAGTGACCTACAACCGTTTTTCACACTTAACGACCGTTGCAGCATCCCCGCAGTCATGTGATAAAAATTAAGCCGCTTAGCAACTGGCTCGTATTTATGACGGTCTCAGTGATCCCCTTTTGCGACCTTCTGGAGACCAAAGTCAAGGGGGAAGCCGGATTCACTTAACAACCGTGTTGCTGACTTAAGATCTGCAGTGATTCACTTAACAACTGTGGGGGCAAAAAGGCAATACAACTGGGCAGAACTCACTTAAGAAATGTTTCACTTAGCAACGGAAATTTTGGGCTCAATTTTGTTCATAAGTAGAGGACTATCTGTATATGCCTTATTTCCATCACCTGCCACCGTTTTTGCTTGAAAGCAAGCAACTTTCAACTCCATATTCAAGCAAAGCTTTCTATAACTCAAGTCTACTCACATTATTGTACACCTGGACAATAAACACGATCACGTTTATGTCTTTCTTGTGAATTGAACGAAGAGTTTACGGGGAATAACCCTGGGACAGGATGGCAGTGAGGGTGGTTGCAATAGAATAAGAATTAGGATTAGGATTAGGATTGAAATAGAATTGAATTAGAAATAGAAATAGAATTGAATTAGAAATAGAATTAGAATTGAAATAGAATAGAATTAGAAATAGAATTAGAATTGAATTAGAAGTAGAAATAGAAGTAGTAGTAGAATTGAATTAAAATGAGAATGAGAATTGAGAATGAGAATTTTTTATTGGCCAAGTGTGATTGGACACACAAGGAATTTGTCTCGGGTGCATAAGCTCTCAATGTACATACAAGCAACGAGTGATAAACCATGATTATAATCATCAAATACCTTCATCGTAAATCTTAAGATACAACACTCAGTGACAGACATAGGATACTAAATAAGCAATCAACATAAATCATACTAGGATACTAAATAAAACAATATTAATTGTAAGATACAAGCACAAAGTGATAGTCATAAGAAGAGAAGGAAATAGGTAATAGGAAGGATGAGAAAGATAAGAGTAACACGGCCCTACTAGGTGGTTTGACATCCGAGGGCATAAGACAAGTATTGTGGGAATTAGTTGTTTAGCAGAGTGATGGCTTGGGGGAAAAAAACTCCTTGTGTGTAGTTGTTTTGGCGTGCAACGACTTATAGCGTCGTCTTGAGGGAAGATAGCACTTATATACCGCTTCACGTTGCTTCACAGCCCTCTCTAAGCGGTTTACAGAGTGAGCCCAGAGTCTCCTCATTTTCCTTCCTTCCTTCCTTCCTTCCTTCCTTCCTTCCTTCCTTCCTTCCTTCCTTCCTTCCTTCCTCCCTGAAAGAAAGAAAGAAAGAAAGAAATAGCACTTAGACTTATATACCGCTTCACAGGGCTTTACGGCCCTCTCCAAGCGGTTTACAAAGTCAGCCTGTTGCCCCCCCCCCCCAACAATCTGGGTCCTCATTTTACTCAATTCAGAAGGACGGAATGGAAGGCTCAGTCAACCTTGAGCCGGTCAGAATTGAACTATTGGCAGTGGGGGAAGGAAGGAAGGAAGGAAGGAAGGAAGGAAGGAAGGAAGGAAGGAAGGAAGGAAGGAAGGAAGGAAGGAAGGAAGGAAGGAAGGAAGGAAGGAAGGAAGAAAGAAAGAAAGAAAGAAGGAAGGAAGAAAGAAAGAAAGAAAGAAGGGAGGAGAGGAAAAAAAAGAAGAAGTAAGGAAGGAAGGAAGGAAGGAAGGAAGGAGAAAGAAAGGAAGAAAGAAAAGGAAGAAAAATGAAAGAAACAAACAAAGAAAGGAAGGAAGGATGAAAAAGAGAAAGAAAAAAGGAAAGGAAGGAAAAGAAAGAAAAGAAAGAAAAAGGAAAGAGAAAGAAAGAGAAAGAAAAAAGAAAGAAAGAAGAAAGAAAGAAAGAAAGAAAAGAAAGAAAGAAAGAAAGAAGGAAGGAAGAAAGAAAGAAAGAAAGAAAGAAAGAAAGAAAGAAAGAAAGAAAGAAAGAAAGAAAGAAAGAAAGAAAGAAAGACTATGTGCTCTGGACTATGTTATTTATGGCAAGTTCTCCCTCCACCCACCCAAGATGGCTGAGAAACCCAAGGCCCATGATCCCAGCCAACGTGGCTGTCAGCTGGAAGGCCGTGGTTGAAGCCCAGGCCCTCCGTGGTCTTCCAGACAGGTCAGGGAGGGGGGGGGCAGCTGTGGCTTATGGGGTCAGGAGGAGGGCAGCAGCAGCAGCTGCAATGGGCTTTTCCTCACAGAGCTATTGAAAAATGCCCAGCAAAATAATTTTGCTTTTGAGCAGAACGGGGGACTTTTCAGTCTGGTCCCAAACTTCTCTTTTTGCATATATATCAACAACAACCTTCCCAACAACTTTTTTAAAAATAAAAGTCACAATTTTTCCTAGCTCTGCAGCCAAGAATATTTCCTTTGCCCCAAGAAGGGAGGAAATGTCACAAATGGCTTTTCTCCAATCAGTAAAAAGACCACAATAATAAATAACTTCACTAACCATCAGTCGGTACTCTTTGGAAATGGAACACAGGTAGTCCTCGACTTACGACAATCCATTTAGTGACCGTTCAAAGTTACAATGGCACTGAAAAAAAGGGACTTAGGACCACTTCTCACACAACCAGGGTCAGGTGATCAAAATTCAGACGCTTGGCCACTGACTCGTATTTATGACAGTCGCAGCGTCCCAGGGATCACGTGACCCCCTATTGCGACCTTCTGACAAGCAAAGTCCATGGGGAAGCCAGATTCACTTAACAACCATGTGACTAGCTTAACAACCGCAATGATTCACTTGTGGCAAGAATGGCCGTAAAATGGGGCAAAGCTCACTTAACCGCTGCCTTGCTTAGCAACGGAAATTTTACGCTCTCTTGTGGCTGTAAGTCGAAATGAAAAAGAAGCCGTTTTGGGTAGATTTAGCAACAAGATTTGCTGTTATTTTTTTTAAAGCATCTCCCCCTCTTGCCCCCTACCTACCCCTCCATGGGAAGGATCACAAAGCCCATTGTTCCCAATTAGTGCCAAGCCAGGCTGGGCAGGATAAAATTCCCAGGAATTCGGGACTTGAACCCTGGGCTCTATCTAACAAAATGAAATGCAATGTAGAAAAAAGTTTAGGCAAGAAAAACCAAATGTATATATATATATACAGATTAAGTGAAGCGTAGCTCAAATGTAGTAACTGTGAGAGGGATCTTGAAGTCCTAGTAGACAGCCACATAAGTATGAGCCAGGAGTGTGCGGCAGCTGCCAAAAAAACTAATACAATCCTAGGTTGCATTAACGGAGGGATGGAGTCCAGATCAGGTGAAGTGTTAATATCACTTTATAAGGCCTTGGTGAGACCCCAGAATTCCCCAGCCAGCCATGCCGGGGTTTTTTTTCATCCTACCCCCTAAAGTGGAGAAACTGAAGAGGAAGGGATTAGAAGAGAGTAAGCGAACCACAATGGGGATACATATCACGTGAAGTGTTAATACTCTTTTATAATGCCTTGGTAAGACCACACTTGGGATACGGCATCCAGTTTTGGTCGCCACGATATAAAGAAATATGTTGAGACTCTGGAAAGAGTGCAGAGAAGAGCAACCAAGATGATTAAGGGACCGGAGGCTAAAACATATAAAGAACGGTTGCAGGAATTGGGTACATCTAGTTTAACAAAAAGGAGGACTAGGGTGGACATGATAGCATCTTCCAATATTTGAGGGGCTGCCCCAAAGAAGAGGGGGTCCACCTCTTGTCCGAAGCCCCAGAAGGCAGGACAACAGAATAAAAATAAGAGTTGGAAGGGACCTTGTAGGTCATCTAGTCCAACCCCCCATGGGACAAGAAGCAATGGATGGAAACTGGTCAAAGAGAGAAGCAACCTGGAATTAAGGAGAGGTTTCCTGACAGGGAGAACAATTAACCGGTGGAACAGCTTGCCACCAGAAGTTGTGGGTGCTCCATCACTGGAGGCTTTTAAGAAGATCCTGGACAGCCATTTGTCTGCAATGATATAGGGTTTCCTTCTTGAGTAGGAGGTTGGACTAGAAGACCTCCAAGGTCCCTTCCAATTCTGTTATTCCACCTCTGCTTCTGCTCTGTTGCAGTGACTGCCGTTGGCTTCCCAACCGTCCCCTTGGGACGTGCCATGGGGCAGCGGTCAGACCCCCCCCCCTGTCCGATTGGCTTCTCGGAACCCGAGACCGCTGGGAAAGGGTACGAAAAGGCCTTCTTCCTCAAAGGGAACCGATCCAAGTCTTCCTTGGCAGCAGTCCTGGGAATCTGGCTTTCTGGGATCAGCTGATCCCGAGGTCTGGGTGCCGGGAAGCGGCCACGCCTGGGGCAGCCAGCCAGGCCCTTGCCAAGCCTGGAAGGTAGCATGCCAGGATGCGGTGGCCGACTGCCACCGTCGGCACTTGGCGGCTCTCCAGGCAGGGCAGGCACGCCTGCCTCCCCCCCCCCATGTCTCCTGCCCAGCTTCCTCAATCGCTTGCACAATCTTACTTTGGCAACCCATTTGTCTGCTCTCCGCGGGGAAAGCCTGGTCAGGAAGCTTGAGGAGGGGGAGGCTTCGGGGTGGGTGGGCCGGCGGGCGAGGCCCCTTCCCCTTGCAAGCAGCTGCAGTGGGCACAGAGACCCACGCGGTCCTCTGGGGCACAACCAGAGCTCTGCAGCCGAGAGACGCCAGAGTCCAGATGCTGCTGGTTCCTTCTGCCAGGCGGTGACTTTGGAGTGGGGGGGAGATCGGTCATGTCTGGGGGTCCTGAGCCCTTGGGGGACCCTTGCCATGCAAACCCTTCTGGATCTGCGGCAGAGCCTAGCCCAAAACCGGGCACCCCTGTAGGCAAAGGCTGTGGTTGCAAGACTAGAATTATCTGGGAGACCAATTTTGGGGGGCTGAGGAGCCCCGGGCCTATCCTCCCACTTTTGGGGACTGCGGGGGTCTCGGATTTGGGCTCTGTAAGGCAGGTTTTGGCCTCTGTGGGGCACGAAGCCCCCAAGGAGAAGTCTAGATCCGGGAAGAAACTGGAAAGAACAATGCCTCTCAA
This sequence comes from Thermophis baileyi, assembly GCA_003457575.1. Classification (NCBI taxonomy): domain Eukaryota; kingdom Metazoa; phylum Chordata; class Lepidosauria; order Squamata; family Dipsadidae; genus Thermophis; species Thermophis baileyi. Next base: position 153,513 of record QLTV01003784.1, read on the forward strand.
GATTTGGAGGGGGGTGTTAAGCCCCTTCCTGGGGCTGGATTCCTGGGGGCTGAGGCAGCGCCCCCCAAGCCCCTGGGCCGTCGTGGGGGCCCTGGCGGTGGGACTGCTGGTCTGTCTCTTCCTGCTATTCAGCATCCAAGCTGGTCTGGAAAGCTTGAGAGAGGAGCTGGCCGCGCTGCGGAGAGAAGGGATGTGCCAGGCACCCAGGACGGACGACAACCGGGACACTCCCGACTCACGGCAGGTAGGAGAGGGAGGGGGGCTCTGCGGAAGGCGGGTTGGGCCCCTCGGCCCTTGGGGGCTCCGGAAAGGGCCCCTGACATCCCCCCACTTCATTTGTGCAATTTTGGACCGGACTCAAATGCATCTCCGGTTGTGCCCCGAAGGGGGATTTGCAGAGCAGAAACCCAGTTTGGGATCCATAAGGCACCCCCAAAGAATAGGATGAGCAAATCCGCCCATCATCCCCAGTCAGCTTGTGGGGGAGGGGGAGGGGGGAAAGATGGGAGTTGGAATCCAGCAGGCAGGAGGAATCTGATAGTTGTTTGGAGCAAAAAAAAGGGGGGGGTTTGGACGAAAATCCTATTTTCTGTCTCTGCAGCCAAGCTAATTTGCCTTAGCTTAAAATCCCCGTTTCCCAGAAATTTGGGACGGAGAGATGGGGGCCAAGTGGGCCTGAGGGGTGGGTGGGTAGGGGGGCATTTTTCTGGATGGGAGGGGGAAAGATCTTAAAGTGGAAAAAAAATTGTGGATTTTGCTTGTTTTCCTGCCATCTTAATCCCCCCCCCCCAGGTCTTCAAACTTGGCAACTTTAAGACTCGTGGACTTCAACTCCCACGAGCCTTAAAGTTGCCAAGTTTGGGGACCCCTGCACCTACATCTTAAAAGAAAAAGGAATTTTTTTTTTCACAATTTGTCTATCCGTTTCTTGACTTGGGGAATAGACAGATTTTTCTCTTTCTGCAAATTCAGCTTCTAGGCGGGGTAAAAAACGAATTGTTTCCTTAGCCCTCCGATATATATGTCTTTGCTGGGACCGGACCGGACCGGGTAGAATCCCACACCGTCAGAACGCAAAGAGGGAGGGAGGGGTGTCTCACGATGGGCCGAGTGGGAAGGAAAGAAGGAGGCTGTCTCTGAACATGTGCAAAGTGAGGGGGGGTGGAAATGAGGAAAACCCCCACTCTGCACATGGGCAGAGGGAAGTCACTGCCCGTGTTTCAAGGCAGCCGTTTGGCTCTCTCTTAAGAGTGCCAAGCCAGGAAGGCCGTGGCACCCTGGCACGTGGCCAGGAGAAAAATCCAGGAGCCTGAACCACAAAGCCAGCCTGTTCTCTCCTTCCTTATCTCCTTCCTGCTTTTTCTTTTTGAACTTTCTCTTCTGGCACTTGGGAGGGGGGAAAAAAACCCCAGATTTCAATCACGACGGAAGCAGCTTCTAAATCGCCCCCAGGTGCAAAATTTCTCTTCCCCCCCCCCCGAGCCAGAAATGAGACACTTCCGCAAAAGAATGGCCAACTTTTCTTGACCTCCTCTGTTCCCCTGTGTGGGTTTTTTTTAGCAGCAGCCCGGTAGATACAGCTAATCCTCGACTTACGACCACAATTGAGACAACCAACATTTCCGTGGTTAAGCGAGACAGTTGTTAAGCGAGTTCTGCCCCGTTTTGCCACCTTTTTTGGCCACCGTTGTTAAGCGAATCGCTGCAGGTGTGGAGTGAATCACGCAGTCGTTAAGCCGATGTGGCGTCCCCTGTGGACGCGGCTGGTCGGAAGGTGGCCAAAAGGGGATTGCGTGACACACACACACACCCGCCCCGGGACACTGCGACCATCATAAATACGAGTCGGTGGCCAAGCGTCTGAATTTTGATCACGGGGATGTTGCGATGGTCTGTCGTAAGGATGAAAAATGGTCCTAAGTCACTTTTTTCAGTGCCGTTGTAACTCTGAGCGGTCATTAAAAGAGCGGTTGTACCGCACCAGTGTTTTTTTTCAATGCTGTCTGGGGAATTCTGGGAGTTGAAGTCCACAACACGGAATTAGCTAATCAACTGCCTTGAAATGCCCCCCCAAAAGTCAATCAAGGGTTTTCGTGACCCCCCTGCCCCCACCCGGCTCCCCGCTTCCAATCCTGGCATCCTCTTCCTCTCCAAAGCATCCAAGGTCCCAGAATGCTTTGCTCTTGCTACCCACAAAGCCCCTACTTTTGAGCTCACCTGGCAACAGGTGCGCAGGCAGGACTGAGCTCGCTGTTCTGGTTTCAGAGGGATGTCGGTGGCCCGGTGGCCCACGCGCTAAGGACGAGATGGACAAGGGATGTGGGGAAGACACCCCAAGACCTTCCCGTACGTCCCCGCAGTGAGTAGACCGTACTTTGAAGGAACAACATAGAGAAAATATAACTTAGCACTGTCTACTTCAAGGGTGTGTGTGGGTGTAGGGGTCTGTTTAGGACAGGGGCTGCCCCACATATGTCGTGGCTTCAATCCGGCACCCTCTTCCACCGTATCTGAGAAACGTCTGTCAATCCATCCCTTATTTAAGCCCAAGGAGGGTTTTGCCACCCGCACCGCTGGCCCCAAATTGAGAGAGGTCAAATAACAAAATAACAGAGCTGGAAGGGAACCTTGGAGGTCTTCTAGTCCAACCCCCTGCTCAAGAAGGAAACCTTATATCGTTCCAGACAAATGGGTGTCCAGTCTCTTCTTAAAAACCTCCAGTGTTTGGAGCGCCCATAACTTCTGGTGGCAAGTTGTTCCACTGTTTAATTAATAGAATCACAGAGTTGGAAGGGACCTTGGAGGTCTTCTAGTCCAACCCCCTGCTCAAGAAGGAAACCCTATATCATTCCAGACAAATGGGTGTTCAGGCTCCTCTTAAAAATCTCCAGTGTTGGAACATTTACAACTTTTGTTCCACTGATAAATTAATGGAATAAAAGAGTTGGAAGGGACCTTGGAGGTCTTCTAGTCCAACCCCCTGCTCAAGAAGGAAACCCTATATCATTCCAGACAAATGGGTGTTCAGGCTCCTCTTAAAAATCTCCAGTGTTGGAACATTTACAACTTTTGTTCCACTGATAAATTAATGGAATAAAAGAGTTGGAAAGGACTTTGGAGGTCTTCTAGTCCAACCCCCTGCTCAGTCAAAAGACCTTATACCATCTCCGATTAAATGGTTGTCCCGTCTCTTCTGAAAAACCTCCAGGGATGGAGCACCCACAACTTCTGGAGGCAAGCTGTTCCACTGGTTAATTGTCCTCACTGTTAGGAAGTTTCTCCTTAGTTCCAGGTTGCTTCTCTCCTTGATGAGTTTCCATCCGTTGCTTCTTCTCCTGCCTTCTGGTGGTTTGGAAAATAAATTGATCCCCTCCTCTTCTTTGTGGCAGCCCCTCAAATACTGGAATTCTGCTATCATGTCACCCCTAGTCTTTCTTTTCATTAATTAGGTGAAGCTATATTATTTGATTCTATTATCAAACCTCAGAGCCTGGACAAATCTGGGCAGTTTATTATGTAATAAAAGCAAACAGGTATGCCATTAAAAGTAGTCTGTGTAAAAGAACAGAAACCACAACATTAGTGCAAAGAACCACAGTTGGTGTTGACTCAGGCAACCCACTGGCATGGTGCCAACTTGAGAGGTGTCCATCTCCAAAGCACCAGAAGGCAGGAGAAGAAGCAACAGATGGAAACTAATCAAGGAGAGAAGCAACCTGGAATTAAGGAGAAATTTCCTAAAAGTGAGAACAATTAATCAGTGGAACAGCTTGCCACCAGAAGTTGTGGGTGCTTCATCACTGGAGGTTTTTAAAAGGAGATTGGACAACCATTTGTCTGAAATGGTATAGGGTTTCCTGCTTGAGCAAGAGGTTGGACTAGAAGACCTCTAAGGTCCCTTCCAACTCTGTTATTCTCTTATTCTTCTGTTATTCTCTTATTTTTCTGTTATTCTCTCATTCTTTTATTCTGTTATTCTATTCTTCTATTCTTCTATTCTTCTGTTAATGTTATTCTCTTATTCTCTTATTCTTCTGTTATTCTCTTATCCTTCTGCTATTCTGTTATTCTTCTATTCTGTTATTGTTATTCTTCTGTTATTCTCTTATTCTGCTTTCTCTTATTCTTCTCTTATTCTCTTCTATTCTTCTGTTATTCTCTTATTCTTCTTTTATTCTCTTATTCTTCTGTTATTCTCTTATTCTGTTATTCTCTCATTCTTTTATTCTTTTATTCTATTCTTCTGTTATTGTTATTCTCTTATTCTTTTATTCTACTGTTATTCTCTTATTCTTCTGCTTTCTCTTATCCTTCTGTTATTCTCTTATTCTTCTTTTATTCTCTTATTCTCTCTTTTTCCTCTTATTCTTCTGTTATTCTCTTATTCTGTTATTCTCTCATTCTTTTATTCTTTTATTCTATTCTTCTGTTATTGTTATTCTCTTATTCTTTTATTCTACTGTTATTCTCTTATTCTTCTGCTTTCTCTTATCCTTCTGTTATTCTCTTATTCTTCTTTTATTCTCTTATTCTTCTTTTATTCTCTTATTCTGTTATTCTCTCATTCTTTTATTCTTTTATTCTATTCTTCTGTTATTGTTATTCTCTTATTCTTTTATTCTACTGTTATTCTCTTGTTCTTCTGCTTTCTCTTATCCTTCTGTTATTCTGTTATTCTTCTATTCTATTCTGTTATTCTCTTATTCTTCTGCTTTCTCTTATCCTTCTGTTATTCTGTTATTCTTCTATTCTATTCTGTTATTCTCTTATTCTCTTATTCTGCTTTCTCTTATTCTCTTATTCTTCTGTTATTCTCTTATTCTTCTCTCATTCTCTCACTCTCATTCTTTTATTCTGTTATTCTATTCTTCTATTCTTCTGTTATTGTTATTCTCATATTCTTCTGTTATTCTCTTATTCTTCTGCTTTCTCTTATCCTTCTGTCATTCTGTTATTCTTCTATTCTTCTGTTATTGTTATTCTTCTGTTATTCTGTTATTCTCTTCTGTTATTCTCTTATTCTTCTGTTATTTTATTATTCTTCTGTTCTTCTTCTGTTCTTCTGCTCTCAACAGTCTTGCAGAAGGAGGCTAGGTCAATGCCAGCCCTGATGTCTTTGACACCAATGGAGGCACTTCTGTGGGTCCCCCCAAACTCTTTTTTGATCAGGAACCCCCAACCTGTAACCCCCCACCCAACAACCAGAATTGCACACTCTCTCCAAGCGACAATTTTGTGAGTGCTGCCGGAGGGCGAGTCCAGGCAGCTAAATTTTTGCAACCGAGCGGATCAAAGCTCAGGAGCAAAAATCGCAGGGTGGAAAGAGGGGAAGTGAAAGTGATAGAAAACGACGAGGATGTTGTATCCTTTTGTGTGCCTCCGGAGTTGTGACGTTCAACAAAGGCCCGTGAAGAAAACAGAGGGCGTCTCTCGACCTCAGGGCTTCCAATATTGCCTCTGGAAGAAGGTTTTAAGCCCCAAATGAGAAGCGGTTTTTTTTTTATCAATCAAACGAGGCAGGTCGTTTAGCACAAATTTGGCAAGATTTTGCAATTTTGCAGAGTTTTCACATTTTTGGGAGGGTGGGTGGGAGAGGTTGCCGCGGCTTGTGTCGTTTTGATGGCCTTCAGAAAAGACTGTTTTGAGCAAAAATAAACCAGCATGTCGGTGATCTGGCTTTAATTATAGGAAATAATTATTAAATAATTGTGGGCTGGCAACCAAGCTGGTTTGGACCGGTTCGGGCGAACCGGTAGTAGCGACCTACGGGTGGGCCCATCCCCGCCCACCTGCCCTGGCGCTATGCCGTCCTATTTAGCCACGTTTTTTAAGCCGTGTGCATGCATGCAAGCTGTGTGCGCGAGCAAAGCACATTTTCGGTGCTGGGCGAACCGGTAGGCAAATTATGTGAAGGCCACCTCTGGCTGGCACCCTGGACTTAGCTCTCCTGAGTCAGCTGGCACCTTTTTCAAGTCAGGAAATTCATTTTTGAATTGCAAGAATGATTTAAAACTGTGTTGTTGTTTTTTTTAAACCTTGACAACTTGAAAGCAGGTGGACTTCAACTCCCAGAATCCCCCAGCCGGCATGTCGGTCTTCTACCGGTAGTCCTCGACGTACGACCACAATTGAGCCCCAAACTTATGCTGCTAAGCGAGACAGTTGTTAAGGGAGTTTCCCCCCCCCACTTTATGAGTTTTCTTGCCACCGTTGTTAAGCGAATCACTTCAGTTGTCAGTAACTTGGTTGTTAAGCGAATCTGGCTTCCCCATTGACTTTTGCTTGTCAGAAGGTCACAAAAGTTGATCATATGACCCCCTGGATACCACAACCGTCATAAATATGAATGAGTTGCCAAGCTTCTGACTTTTGACCACATGACGCTACAACAGTCGTAAGTATGAAAAACGGTCACAAGTGACTTTTCTCAGTGCCGTTGTAACTTTGAATGGTCACTAAACGAACTGTTGTAAGTCGAGGACTACCCGTATTGAATTGTCAGGCCATTTATCCCACATTTAACCGGCTTATTCATTTAGCTTGTCGTGTCTTTTCCCCCCCCCCACTTTGCTGAAATCAAGGTATATTACGTCGACCGCATTCCCACCGTCTATTAAGCAAGTTACCCAATCAAAAAATTGACGTTTCTTCCTGTCCTATCCATGCTGAATTCTGGGAAACCCTTAACGGCTGGGGAATTCTGGGAATCGAAGGAACACTGATTTGGGGTCAAAATAGAATTAGATCAGAAACAATCCACCATGGTCATACAAAGTCTCCGGTTCATGTAACCACGAGAAACATGGTTTTAAGAGGTATTTCCTGTGTTGGGCTCAACCTGACAGGGTTCACATTAGCCATAAAGGAGAGGACAGTGTTCCTGAGCACATACAGAGGGCCTTGTTCATGTTTTCTGTTAAATCCCATTATTTTCTCTTTTTTTAAAAAAAAATTTCCTATTTTTTTATTTTATTCCCAAAAATGTTAAAATACAAAACACCAATTTAAAAACAACAACAACATGACACTAAAAAGGGAAAGGTGCATTAAAAATGGCGTAGCACATATACGCATATTGTCCTGCCTACTTGAATGCTGATTGATATATTACAACAATATTAGTTTCCCACCCTTTTTGAAACAGGCCCCCCAAAATTTTAAATTCTAAATCTATTTACAAATTGTGAACCTGTTATCCATATAATATCCCCATTATTTACAGTTGTGTTTGATCTCCATAGGAAAACATTCTGTCTTGCATTTGGTCCCTGCTCGTCATTCCAATAACGGTGAGTAGCAGATTTTGTTAAATGAGGAGTAAAATAGTATTATTTATTAAATTTATAAGGCCATCCATCTCTCTTGCGTGCGACTCTGGGCAACGCTCACAGCTAAATGAAGTTAAAAAATCATAATTTCTACCATTGCAAACAATTAAGCTACATTTAAATGCAATAATCAAAAGACAGAGGAGGCATCCAAGCTAATTACAATAATTACAATTACAATTACAATTACAATTACAATTACAATTACAATTACAATTACAATTACAATTACAATTACAATTACAATTACAATTACAATTACAATTACAATTACAATTACACCTGTGTGGATTAAAAGTGTGGTTTTCAGCAGATAAACCCAAATTGAAAAAAAAAAGTTTTTTTAATGGCATCACCCTCTTAGTGGGCATCTCCAGAGTGGCTGGCTCAGATATTTGTAAGTAAAATGCAAATCTTGCAAAATTACAGGGAGCCTCCCACTTTCGCACCGAAGGTCTTTCTCACTTGGGCAATTCTGGATCTTCATTGGGGAGGGGGCATGTTGGGACAGGTCCCACGTCTGACCCACTGCCGGCCCCCCCCCCCAGGGCAGCCACGCAAGCTACGTGGCCCTTCTGTTGGAAGGCAAAACAAGGAGTCTGGTGAACCATGGACCGTTTGGGATGGATAATGGGTGCCTTGGGGGTGCCTTGGGTTTAGGGGGGCATCTGGGCTTTGGGGACCTAGTTCAAAGGGAGGCTTGAAATCTCCCCTTGCTGGAGCCCTCTGGCCATTCCCCCCCTCCCCCGCACCATCTCCTCCTCTCCTTCCTCCTCCACAAACCCCACCCTCTCCTGGTACTGATGATGTTCCCTAGTTGGGTCATGAAATGTCTGCAAGAAAACAATCAGAGAGCACCGTGGACCCCACAATCCTTCTCCTCCTCCTCCTCCTCCTCCTCCTCCTCCTCCTCCCCCTCCTCCCCCCCTCCTCCTCCTCTCCACAAACCTCATTCCTCCTCCCCCCTCCTCCTTTTTGCAAACTCCACTCCCTTCTAGCACTGATGATGTTCCTTAGTCGGGTCATGAAATGTCTGGAAGAAAACCATCAAGCTCAGAGAATAACAGAATTGGAAGGGGCCTTGGGGGTCTTCTAGTCCAACCCCCTGCTCAGGCAGGAAACCCTGTACCATTCCTTCTCCTCCTCCCCCCTCCTCCTTTTTGCAAACTCCACTCCCTTCTAGCACTGATGATGTTCCTTAGTCGGGTCATGAAATGTCTGGAAGAAAACCATCAAGCTCAGAGAATAACAGAATTGGAAGGGGCCTTGGGGGTCTTCTAGTCCAACCCCCTGCTCAGGCAGGAAACCCTGTACCATTCCTTCTCCTCCTCCTCCTCCCCACAAACCCCATTCCTTTCTAGCATTGATAATATTCCCTAGTTGGGTCATGAAACATCTACAAGTAAACAACTAAGCTCAGGGCAGCACCGAGGACCCACCCCCCCAGTCCTCCCCCCCCCCCCCCCCCCCCCCCCCCCCCCCCCCCCCCCGCACCCCCCCCCCCCCCGCAGAGGACTGCAGGAAGCCATTGGGGCCAAAAATGAGGTGGGAGGCACTTGCGCCCCCCTGAGCTCTGTTTTCACTGCCGGAGTGCTCAGCCCACCACAGGCACC
>QLTV01003784.1:183055-194952 GCA_003457575.1 Thermophis baileyi
CCCCGGCCCTTCCGGCAGGCTTGGGGCCGTTGATCTCGCCTCTCTCATTGGCGAGGTCCGGCCATGTACTGGTATGCATGAGTTTTTAACTGTTTTTAATTGTTTTTATTATGGTTTTTTTAACGGTTTTTTATATTGTTGTGAGCCGCCCAGAGTCCCTTGGGAGTTGGGCGGCATACAAATTTAATAAATAATATAATAATAATATAATTTCTATTAAGGCAACCCATACAACCTCCAGAGAAGTCCATAAGCGTGGGAAAGGTGAAAGAGAAGAGAAGAAGAGGACAACCAGCAGGAAGGTGGATGGACTGAGGTGTTGTGGTGATTGGAGACACCATTCGAAGACCCGGAGAACCAGATTGGAGAGAGATCTTCATGAAGAACATCCAAGTAGGTCAGTATTTTTCAACCTTGGAGACATTAAGTTGGGTGGACTTCAAGTATCAGAAACTACCTTGCTGGCTGGGGAATTCTGGGAGTTGAAGTTCACCCAACTTAAAGTCTCCAAGGTTGAGAAGCCCCCTTTAGATGGTCACATTGGATTCACGGCACATAAAGAACCAATCAAAAACAAAGTTATGGTCAATCCCCAGCCCACCGCCTTCCTCCTGACCCCTTGAGAACCCCTCTTCTGCCCTTCCCAGCTCCCCACCGTCCGGCTTCTCACCCTAACCAGCCGCATCACATCCCGAACGTCCCTTTTGGCCCAAGGACGGACAAGGAAGCTCATGGTGGCCAGGAGACGTCTTGAAGAACCTGCCGTTGTTCCTCCGCTGGACGCTGGTCCTTTAAAGCCCACGCCTGACCCTTGGCCCCGTTGCCGGCCGGCCTTCTCCGCTCGGTTGAATGCCCCCGATGACCACGGATGGTGGGAGGCTCTCAGAGGGGGAAGCTCCTTCTGATCTGAAGGAGATCAGAAGTCGCATCTTGATCTTTAACACAGTCCTTCACGCCATGGACGGACTTGAGATTTTTGTCCCTTGCCCTGTTCCCTGTTGCAAATTAACATTCTTGCGCATTGATCTCTTTCGCACTCGGCTCCGTTTCAGACTCTGTCATGCTTGGATGATTGCCAAGAGTCCCTCGTGGGCACTGGACTTGAGTGGCCACTGCCCCTCTGGCCACTGGCGTCATCCTTTCCACATGAACCGGCACGTGGCTCCAAGGGGTCAGTTAAAGGCACAAGTTTCACGGCATGCAAACCTGGTTAGTTGTAACCTCAGTTAGGGAGTGGAGTTGTGCCTTAGCCATAAAAGCCAGCTGGATGACTTCGGGCCAATCACCAGGAGACGGGGAGTTCTAGTCCCGCCTTAGGCACAAAAGCTGGCTGGGTGACTTTGGGCCAATCACCAGGAGACTGGGAGTTCTAGTCCCACCTTAGGCACAAAAACTGGCTAGGTTACTTTGGGCCAATCACCAGGAGACGGTGAGTTCTAGTCCCACCTTAGCTGGCTGGGTGACTTTGGGCCAATCACCAGGAGGTTGTGAGTTCTAGTTCTGCCTTAGGCACGAAAGCTGGCTGATTGACTTTGGGCCAGTCCCTCTCTCGCTGTCCAACCCACCTCGCAGGGCTGTTGTCGTGTGGAAAAGGGAAGGAGGAAGGATTATTATTACGTAGGTTTCCCATCTCGGGTTACTTATGCGAGTCCTAAAGGCAGGATGAAAAGAAAATCGAACAAACGGATGAACCGAAGGACGGATGAGGAGCCCCTGCACTCGGCAAGCGGGGGGAAAGGCCACACGTCAAGTGTGGCATTGTGCAACTTTTGTCGCTGGAAAGAACAAGCTAACAACTCAAGAGGATGGGAGGAAGACACAACAACACTCCCCGTTTCACATTGGCAGAAAGAAGCCACATAGGCACAATATGGAGGGCACCCCACCTCCCTTTGTCGTCCCCCCCCCCGAGATGGGTTCGGACTGGTTCGGACTGGTACATCTGAACCGGTAGCGGCCCGCTGGTGATGTCACGATGACGTCACGGATCCAGTTCGGACGGTGCCGGTCCGTGGACGCCACCATTTTTTTTTTAATTTTTTGGGGAATTTTTTTTTTAATTTTTTTGGGGGGGTGATTTTTTTTAAAAAAAATTTGCACTGTGCCCACGAGGCGCGGCCACGCGGCGCAGGAGGAAGCGAACCGGCAGCGAGGTAAGTTAGAACCCCCCCGTCCGTCCCCCCCATATCTCTATGGCTGTCCCCTCCACCCCATGGTAGCCTGGAAAATTCTACAGCTGGTCCTCAACTTACGACCACAACGGAGCCCAAAATTTCCGTTGCTAAGCGAGAAAATTGAGTTTTGCTGCGTTTTATCACCTTGCATGCCCCAGTCGTTAAGTGAATCACTGCGGTTCTTAAGCGAGTCACGCGGTTGTGAAGCGAATCTGGCTTCCCCCATTGACTTGGCTGGGCAGAAGGTCGCAAAAGGGGATCACGTGACCCCGGGGTTATTTTAACGGTCATAAATATGAGTCAATTGCCGAGTGTCCAAATTTGGATCACGTGACCCCAGGGATGTCGCAACGGTTATGTGGAAAAACGGTCAGAAGTCACAGTTTTCAGTGCCGTTGTAACTTGGAATGGTCGCTAAGAGAACCGTTGTAAGGTGGGGAATTGCAGGACGGATGCTGGAGCTGGCCTGACCAGGAGGGGGGTGGACCTGTCTGCCATTAAACAAAACGGAAGTGCAAAATCTTGATTTTTGGCATTAGCTGTGGTCTACCTTGCAGGGCTGTGCAGTGGATCAGGTCTCTTTTCAACTGAACTGACATTGGCCACGCCAGCTTTCCAATACAGGTAATCCTCGACTTATGATAGTTCATTTAATGACCATTTTTCACACTTACGACCGTTTTGGCATATGATAATTCAGAAAGTTGGCAACTGACTCATATTTATGACGGCCGCAGTGTCCCGCGGTCACCCTTTTGCGACCTTCTGATGAGCAAAGTCAAGGGGGAAGCCGGATTCACTTAACGACCATGTGACTCACTTAACAACTGCAGTGATTCACTTAGCAACGGTGGCCAGCAAGGTCGCCCAATGGGGCAAAACTCGCTTAGCAAATGTCTCGCCTAGCAACAGAAATTTTGGGCTCCGTTATGGTCATAACTTGGTTCTTTCATTTAATTCAACAATTCAAGTAACTTATTGAGCATGTTGAACTAATTAATTCAGATTTAATTCTCTCTGATATTTAACAAGGAATTTAAAGACTATACTGTACCCGGAAGTTACAATTTAGACATCCAGGGGTCTACTCTTAGATTTCTTATCTCTATGCGCAGAAAGATGGCGCGGAGCCTGAAATCCTCCAAATCTCGCGAGACGCGGCGTGGCTCCAGAGGGCGGAGCCCGAAGTGTCATGGCGGCCCCCTTTCGCCGCCCATCGCCTCAACGCGGGGAAGAAGCTTCCGGGAGGGAAGGAGAAGGCGGGCTGCCTTTCGCCTCCTCCTCCCGGGGGAAACTGCCGCGGGGAGGCCCGGAGCTCGCTTCTGATGGCGCTTCCCAACCCTACACGCATCGTATCATTCGCACCGTTACGATGGTGACACGTGTCGACCCCCGCACAGCCAGACGCGTGTCAGTGCTTTCCCGTTACGCTGCACCGCCGGGTCAGGAGGCTCAATTTGAAGGGTGGCCACCTTTAATTTATTATTTCATCAAATGGATTAATAATTCGTTGTTATAAATCGATTTATGGATGTCCAGCCCTTAATTTATTATTTTATTAAGTTGATCATTTATTAAAAATTAATGTAATGATGACCGGCCCTTGACTTGTTATTTCATTGAGCTATTTATTATTATGCATTAAGTTAATTGATGTAATGATGGCCACCCCTTAATTTATTAAATTAATCATAAATGAATGAAGGACACCTTTAGTTTGTTATTTCATTGAATTGTGTAATAATTTACTATGATACATAAAATTATTGATATAATGAAGGACACCCCTTTAATTTATTATGTATTAAATTAATCATTATAAATGAAGGACACACCTTAGTTCGTTATTTCACTGAATTGTGTAATAATTTTCTATTATACATAAAGTTGTTGATGTAATGGACACCCCTTCATTTAGTACTTATTAAATTAAACATTATAAATCAATAAAGGACACCCCTTAGTTTGTTATTTCATTGAATTGTGTAATAATTTTCTATTATACATAAAGTTATTGATGTAATGGACACCCCTTAATTTAGTATTTATTAAATTAAGCATTATAAATCAATAAAGGACACCCCTTAGTTTGTTATTTCATTGAACTGTGTAATAATTTTCTATTATACATAAAGTTATTGATATAATGAAGGACACCCCTTAATTTAGTATTTATTAAATTAAGCATTATAAATCAATAAAGGACACCCCTTAGTTTGTTATTTCATTGAATTGTGTAATAATTCACTATTATACATAAAGTTATTGATGTAATGAAGGACACCTCTTTATTAAATTAATCATTTATTATAAATTAATTCGATGACTACAGGTAGTCCTTGACTTACAACCACAATTCAGCCCTAAATTTCTGTTGCTAAGTGAGACGTTTGTTAAGTGAATTTCGCCTCGTTTTATGACTTTTCTTGCCACAGTTGTTAAGTGAATCCCTGCAGTTGTTAAATTAGTCACATGGTTGTTAAGTGAATCCGGCTTCCTCGTTGACTTTGCTTGTCAGAAGGTCGCAAAAGGGGATATTGTGACCCCGGGACACTGCGACCGTCATAAATGTGAGTCAGTGGTCAAGCATCCGAATCTAAATCACTTGACCATGGGGATGCTGCAACGGTCACAAGTGTGAAAAATGGTCATAAGTCACATTTTTCAATGCCGTTGTAACTTCCAACGAACTGTTGTAAATCAAGGATTGCCTGTATTACAAAGGACTAGTATCTTGGTTTTAAATGTCAATTTCCTCACTTTGTCCAATACAAGGAAAGCTTTATCTAGCTACGGTACTAAATTAATTCTGTATTGGTCTGAAATACTTGTACCCAGAATAACTAGCTACCATTTCAACATAATTAACCACATTGATACTTTTGGGTTGTTGTTGTTGTTTTTTTTTAATCTACAGAAACCTCATTTCCTCTTGGCATCCGTTTCCTTCCTAAGCTGGGATCAATAAAACAGCTTTCACCTCTGACTGAACCTGGAATTTTGGCTCTAGCCAGGATAAATGCTTGTATAAACACCGTCCAAGTAGAGTCTCGCTTAGTGGCCGTCGTCTCGAAGACCCTTTGAAGAGTTCCTGATGGACGCCGAACTCTCTGCGGAGGGTCCGGTTATGCCGGACTTGCCACAGCTAACCGACAACAGTGGGGAAGCCGGAGAAACATCTGGACCAGCTTCTAAAGTGCCAAGGCTAAACGGAGCTCAAGAAGATGAAAATCCAGCTGTCCGTGGACTTTCTGGAGAGGAAGAAAAACCCAGCTCCAAGGACGCCGCGCTGGACTCCGAGGAAAAGCTGGACAATGAGAAGGAGGAAGAAGTGGTTAAAGAAAGTGGCGCATGGACCGACGGAGGGGAATATTAGTGAGTTGGGTGCCCTGCAGGTCTTTCTGAATAAAAGACGGCTCGGTTTCGACAGGACAATGTCGGTTTCTTCAATCCTGGAGAAAGGAAGATCTCGGAATAGGTTTCTCCTCCTGGATATGGACGTAGAAGAATAGGGTTGGAAGGGGACCTTGGAGGTCTTCTAGTCTAGTGGTTTTGTGGCTTGGCATGGTTAGAGTTGGGGAAAGCAGTTTAGTGAAGGGTCTCTGAGCTTTGGGGGGGGGCTTTCTTGCAGATGTCTCCATGACCCAACCAGGTAACTTCCATCAGCGCTAGAAGGGTTTGTAGAGAAAGGGAGGAGGAGAACGGGAGGAGGAGAGAAAGGAAGGAGGAGGACAAAGACTGTGGGGTTCCTTGGTGCTCACTGAGCTTGGTGGTTTTCTTGCAGACGTTTCATGACCCAACTAGGGAATGTCATCAGTGCTACAAGGGAAGGGATTTCAGAATGGAGGGAGGAGGAGAGGGAGGAAGGAACGAACGAACGAACTGTGGGGTCCTTGGTGATCTCTGAGCTTGGTTGTTTTCTTACAGATGTTTCATGACCCAAACTGGGTAACATCATCAGTGCTAGTGATGGTAGATTAGTTGAAGGTAGATTAGTTAGCAGTATTTATAGTATTAGTTAGTAGCAGTTAGTACAGTGGTTCTCAACCTTTCTAATGCCACGACCCCCCCGGCCTCCCACCCGGACGCCGCCATTTGGGTTCTTTTACCCTCTGCGCATGCACAGAACGCTTTGCGCATGCAGAGGGTAAAAGAACCCAAATGGCGGCGTCCGGGCGGGTGGGCGAAGTCTCCCACTTCTGTAGCTACCGGCTGTCCGGCGACCCGCAGGCACGGCCGAACCAGGAGCATTTCACCCGTGCAAGTGACGGTGGCACCAAGATGGCGGGCTAACGCGCGCGGCGACCCCTGTGAAATGGTCATTCGACCCCCAAAGGGGTCACGACCCACAGGTTGAGAACCGCTGAGTTAGTAGATTAGTTCACGAGATGCGACTGGTGTATTTCTCCTGTCTCCTAGCTTTCCAGCGTACGACTTTGTGGAGGCCCCCCGACTTTTGACAGGCTCGTGGGCCGAGTATAGTCGCACCCCAGAAAACTTCTTGAAGGGCTGCAAGTGGTAAGTAGCCGGTGGAGAGCTTTTTCAGTGGCCAGGTGAGGCTACCTGGGTCTTGGAAGTGAAGGTCCCTTCCCACTTCAATCAATCAGCTGGAAGGGACCTTGGAGGTCTTCTAGTCCAACCCCCTGCTTGAGCAGGAAACCCTATAACATTTCAGGCAAATGGCTGTCCAGTCTCTTCTTAAAAACCTCCAGTGATGGAGCACCCACAACTTCTGGTGGCAAGCTGTTCCACTGGTTAATTGTCCTCGCTGTTGGAAAGTTTCTTCTTAATTCCAGGTTGCTTCTTTCCTTGATTAGTTTCCATCCATTGTTTCTTCTCCTGCCTTCTGGTGCTTTGGAGAATAATTTGACCCCCTCTTCTTTGGGGCAGCCCCTCAAATACTGGAATACTGCTATCATGTCCCCCCTAGTCCTTCTTTTCTCCAGACTAGCCAAACCCAAATCCAGCAACCGTTCTTCCTATGTTTTAGCCTCCAGGCCTTTGATCATCTTAGTCCCTTGTTCTGGATTTGAGTTGTTGGTTCTTCTGTCTGGTGCTGTCCCTTAGACATGGAGAATTCTCCAACCTACTCCAGGAGATGATGATCTCCTTGGATGGGACTGGACAGAAGAAGCCCACCTAGGGACCTGGAGACTGGTCCCAGCAGCGATGGAGGTGGTGGGAAGGCCGAAAGAAGTAAAAAGAAGGCAGCTGAATGAGTGGGAGGGAAGGGGTTAAAAATGGGAGAAAGAAGGATTCTATGGGGCAGGCAAATGGGCACAGGAGCCCAAGAGGGGTGGACTTCAACTCCCAGAGTTGAAAGTAGGTGAGAAACTCTTAAAAGAAAGATATAGATCTCCAAGGCAGAATTTTTGGGGTCGATCGGTGTTTCTCAACCTCAGCAACTTTAAGATCTGTGGACTTCCAACTCCCAGAATTGCTTTTAAGGTGTGTGGATTTTAACTCTCAGAATTCCCTTTGAGATGTGTGGAGTTTAATTCCAGAATTCCCTTTAAGATGTCTGGACTTCAACTCCCAGAATTCCCCAGCCGGCATGTTTTAAGAGGGGTGGACTTCAACTCCCAGAATTCCCCAGCCGGCATGGGGAATTCTGGGAGTTGAAGTCCACCCATCTTAACCTTGCTGAGGTTGAGAAACATTGGAATAAAATCCTTCTTGGTTTCGAAAAGTTACGCCCTCTTGCTGGTTGCGTTCCTCGTCGCAACACAACTTCCCTTGTTGGTCAGCTTTGTGTTATCATTCTCCCCAAGTTTGTGGCTGGAAAAACAACAACGATTCGCTTAGTGAGATGGGCCGGGAGCGGAACCCCTCCTGAACGGGGGGGGGGGAGACCCCCTTTTGGGGGGTTTCTGATCCCCTCCCCTCCTTCTTGAAGGGCCCCTGATGGGACTTGCCTGGTTACCAACAGTGCCGACAACACACTGCGAATATACAACCTTCCTCCGGAGTTGTATGCGGAGCAGTGGGGAGACGTGGCTGAAATGGTAGGTGGATTTATTGTTCCGTTTGGGCTCCCAGGCGGGCCTCGACTTAACAACAGGTTTGCTTAGTGACCGTTCAAAGTTACAATGGCGCTGAAAAAAAAAGGGACGTGGGACTGTTTTTCCACACTTACAACCGTGGCGGTCTCGTGCTTAAAATTCAGAGGCTTGGCGACTGACTCGTATTTACGACGGTCGCAGCGTCCCGGGGGGTGTCATGCGATCCCCTTTTGCGACCTTCTGACAAGCCAAGTCCGTGGGGAAGACCGGATTCGCTTAAGGACCGTGTCACTCACTTAAGAACCGCGGTGATTCACTTAACAACTGCGGCAAGAAAGGTCGTAAAACGGGGCGATGCTGATTTAACGAATGTCTCCGTTAGCAACTGAAATTTTGGGCTTTATTGTGGTCGTAAGTTGAGGACTTGCCTGTGAATAAGTCAATTTATAAATAAGCAAATCTACTTAATACAGGCCAGTCCTTGATTTACAACTACAATTGGGGGCTGAATTTCTGTTGCTAAGCCAGGCAGTTCTTTAGTGAGTCACACCCATTTATTTATTTTTTGGCCACTGTTGTTAAGTGAATCACGCGGTCGTTAAGCAAATCTGGCTTCCTCCATTTCCTTTGCTTGTCAGAAGCCGGCTGCGAAGGTCACTCACCTTTGTAAAAAATGCAAGTTGCCAAGTGCCTAAATTTTAAACACGTGACCGCAGGGATGTTGCAATGGTCACAAGTGTGAGGATGGTCATAAGTCCCTTTTTTCAGTGCTGCTGTCACTTCGGTCACTAAAGGGACGGTCGTAGGTCAAGGACTGCCTGTACTCCTTCCTTCTCCTGTTTTCTCCCAAACAATGCTGGCTGCAGCATGGAGAAAGGGCCTCAGCTGTTACTGCAGAATTGTGGACATGTTGTGGGGAGACCAGGAGGGAGGGAGGAGATAGAAAAGGAAGGAAGGAAGAAAAAGGAAAGAAAGAAAGGAAGGAGGGAGGGAGAGAGGAAGTAGAAAAGGAGGGAAGGAGATGGGGAGAGGGAAGGAAGGAAGGAAGGAAAGGAGAGGGAGGCAGAAAAGAGGAATGGAAGGAAGGAAGGAAGGAGAAATGAAATAGGAAAGGAAGAAGGAGATGGAGAGGGACAGAGACGTAGGAAGGAGATAGAAAAAGGAAGGAAGGAGATGAGAAGGAAGGAAGGAGAGAGAAAAGGAAGGAAGGAGATGGGGAGGGACAAAGATAGGAAGGAGATAGAAAAGAAAGGAAGGAAAAGGAAAGAAAAGAAGAAAGGAAGGGAGAGAGAGAGGAAATAGAAAAGGAAGAAGGAGATGGGGAGGGACAGAGAGGTAGAAAGGAGAGGGAAGGAAGGAAGGAAGGAAGGAGATGCAAACAGAAGGAATGTGAAGTTTGCCTGAATTCACACTTCCAGTCTCTTGTCCATTCAACGCTTCTCTGGTTGAACGACGCCCTCTCCTTTCAGAAGGGCCCTGGAGCCTTG
Source organism: Thermophis baileyi (assembly GCA_003457575.1). NCBI lineage: Eukaryota > Metazoa > Chordata > Lepidosauria > Squamata > Dipsadidae > Thermophis > Thermophis baileyi. Next base: position 192,719 of record QLTV01003784.1, read on the forward strand.
GGGGGGGGGGTGAGCCCCCCCCCGGTCAGCCTCCGGAGCCCCCCTGCTCGAAGCCCACGTCTCCCCCTCTTACCCTCCACAGAGCCCCGTCCTGCGCATGGCGGAAGGAGACACCCTCTACGACTACTGCTGGTTCCCGCTGATGAATTCCTCCCAACCGGAAACTTGCTTGTAAGTTGCTCCCTTCGGTTCTTCTCCCTACCTTTGGCTTTTGCTCCCCCAAATCCATAAAGGGGTCCTGTTTTTTTTTTTAAAGAGAAATCAGGGGTCTGAAAAAAACCTCAGGATCATCTTCTTTTAAGGACCCCATAATCCCTTGAAGGGTGGAGTCTTGGGCGACTGAATGGAGCTAGCAGAGTGTTTTTTAATGGCCGGATGCCCTTTTCTGTCGCCAATGCGGAGTTTTGTTCAGCAGATATATTCTCTGTGTGCCCAGAGAGAGAAATATCTGCCTCTACCTAGGATCGAACTCACAGCCTCCTGATTGTGAGGCGAGAGCTCCACCTCTAGGCCACCGCACCACTCCCCCCCCCCAAAAAAAAACCCCCTTAGGATGCAGACCCTAAAAAAAAAATTGCTGGATCTTTGCGCCGACCCACTCTGTGCGCTCTAAAAAAATATTTATTTTTACAGTTAGTCCTCGGCTTACAACCGCGACTGAGCCCTGCTGCTAAGCGAGACAGTTGTTAAGTGGCTTTTGCCCCCCTTTGACGAACTTCCTCGGGGTCTGTTCCTGCTCCCCTTCTGCCCCTCTAAATACTCGAATGAGTTTTGCCTCGTTTTACGACCTTCCTTGCCGCGGTTGCTAAGTGAATCACTGCGGTTGTTAAGTGAGTCACCCGGTCGTTAAGTGACTCCGGCTTCCCCGTGGACTTGGCTTTGTCAGACGGTCGCAAAAGGGGGATCACGACATCTCGGGATGCTGCAACCGTCATAAGTACATGCCAGTTGCCGAGCGTCTGAATTTTGATCACTTGATCGTGGATTTTACAACCTTCCTTGCTACCATTGTTAAGTGAATCCCTGCGGTTGTTTAAGTGAGCCACCCGGTCGTTAAGCGAATCCGGCTTCCCGGTGGACTTGGCTTTGTCAGACGGTCGCAAAAGGGGATCGCATGACCCGTCGTAAGTACATGCCAGTTGCCGAGCGCCTGGGGACGCTGCAACGGTCATTAAGTCTGAAAACCGGTCCTAAGTCCCTTTTTTCAGTGCCGTTGTAACTTCAGACGGTCACTAAACAGAACGGTCGTAAGTCGAGGACTAGCTGAAAATTCTACCACCTGGAAAAAAAAGGGCGATGGAAGGAACACGCTGGCATTTTAATTTATTATTATTAAATTTAGATGCTGACCATTTCGCTATCCAAAACGACTCTGTGATGGCTTCATTTTTGCACGGCGTACCACTTCCTGTTTTGCACCCCTTCATTTAGGACACACCCAAGAGTGGTGTGGTGGCCTAGAGCTCTCGGCTCACAATCCGGAGGCTGTGAGTTCGATCCTAGGTAGAGGCAGATATTTCTCTCTCTGGGCACACTGAGAATATATCTGCTGAACAAAACTCCACACTGGGGACAGGAAGGGCATCCGGCCAGTAAACACTCTGCTAGCTCCATTCAGTTGCCCAGACTCCACCCCGCAAGGGATTATGGGGTCATTAAAAGAAGAAGATGATTCAGGACACACACACATACACCCCCCCCCCCAAAATGCTGGTTTGGGATTGCCAAGTTTATGGCCTGCTTCTCCGTTCGGGGCTTTGCAATGTGCCTGTGTCTCCCCTAGGGCCAGTGTGCACCCCAAAACCATCTCTCTCCGGATTGTTTACTCCTATTGAGTTGGACTTCAACTCCCAGAATCCCCTAGCTGTGCTCAAAAGGGATTCTGGGATCTGAAGTCCGCCCCGTGCTGGCTGGGGAGAAGGAAAACAGTTATCGAAGCCGCCTAGGGTTACCGAGTGGCGAGAAGGAGAACGGAAAAAATAAATAGATATACATTTATAGACGTTGGGGAGAAGGAAAAACAGTTCTTGGAAGTTGCTTAAGGTCACCTGATGGCAAGGTGTATCAACTAAATAAATAGCTCAGGTCTGAAATGCAGAAAGAGGGAAACCGGTGCTCCTTGTAGGCCCCCAAGAATAGAAATAGAAATATAGAAATATAGGACAGGACAGGAAAGGACAGGAATGGAATGGAATGGAATGGAATGGAATGGAATGTCTCTTCCGTACCCCTAT
>QLTV01003784.1:219363-232203 GCA_003457575.1 Thermophis baileyi
AATTCCTATTCCTGAGCCTTTGGGTTTCAGAGCGATCATTAGCTCGATCATCTGTCAGGCGATACAGACTGCCAATATATTATACACCAGGGGTGGGTTCCAACTTACCTCGCTGCCGGTTCGCTCCCTCCCGCACCGTGCGGGTGCACCTCGTGGGCGTGCGCACATGAAGCGCGCGCATGCCCCCCCCCCCGCCCCCCGGGGGGAAAAAAAAAAAAAAAAAAAAGGGTGGGGGGGGGGGGGGGGGGGGGGAAGAGAGAGAGAGAGAGAAGGCGCCAAACCCCCACCCCACCCCCATTATTATTATTTTTTGGTGTATGCTTTAAATGTCCTTTTGCTTTGAAAATTGCAATTGTCTTGCAAAAGGCGACGCCTCCCTCCCATCTTCCCGATTTGACATTCTTGCGAAGGGAGCTGTCTCGTGTTTTTTTTTTTTTCTTCTCTCCTCCTTCGGGGCTGTTCTCTTCCTCCTTTCCTTCCATTTCGGCTGAAGTTCTCTCTCTCTCTCTCTCTCTCTCTCTCTCTCTCTCTCTTTCCCCCCCTCTTCCCCCCCCCTTTTTTTCCCCGCTCCTCCTCTCCATCCGCGTTCCGTATCTTCTTTCATCTTCAGACTCCGGTCCCTGCGGTTGGGGGAAACTGTCTCTTCATTCCGCTTTTTCGCGCTCGCCAATTCTTCCCTCCTCCCTTTCTCTCTGCCTCTTCCCCCCCCCAAAAAAAAAGAGAGAGAGAGAGCGAGAGAAAGAAAGAAAGAACAAGAAGGGAGAGGGGCGAGGAGAAAAAACATTCTCCCTGATTTCTGATTCTCGTATTTTTTTTTCCGCTCTGTCTCTGTCTCTTTCTCTTTCTCTCTCTCTCTCTCTCTCTCTCTCTCTCTCTCTCTGCATCATCCATCGTTGGAGTTTCTTCGTTGCTGGGGAAGGAGGAGGAAAAAAAAAGGAGGAGGAGGTCGCCGAGCCCCCAAATCAGCGCTGCGGAGGGATGGAAAAATAGAGGAGGGGGGGGGGGCTTGCAAATGAATTCCTCCTCCTTTCTCTCTCTCTCTCTCTCTCTCTCTCTCTCCCCCCTTTCTTCTGTCTTCCCCACTTTTCCCCACCTCCCTGCAGCTCTGGAAGCAGAGAGNGGAAAACTGCACTCCCCCCCCTCTCTCTCTCGCTCTCTCTCTCTCTCTCTCCCCCCTTTCTTCTGTCTTACACACTTTTCCACACCTCCCTGAAGATCTGGAAGCAGAGAGGCTGAAGGAGCTGACTGGATGAAATTTCTGCTTTTCTGGACTCAATTCTTGGTTCACCTTTCTTTCTTTCTTTCTTTCTTTCTTTCTTTCTTTCTTTCTTTCTTTCTTTCTTTCCTTCCTTCCTTCCTTCCTTCCTTCCTTCCTTCCTTCCTTCCTCTTACCGTCCTTTCTTTCCTTCCTCTTACCATCCCTTCCTTCCTTCCTTCCTTCCTTCCTTCCTTCCTTCCTTCCTTCCTTCCTTCCTTCCTTCCTTCATTCCTTCCTTCCTTCCTTCCTTCCTGTCTTTCTTTCTTTCTTTCTTTCTTTCTTTCTTTCTTTCTTTCTTTCTTTCTTTCTTTCTTTCTTTCCAGCAGGAAGAGAGAGGGTGGGAAAATGCCCTTCTTTTGGGCAAATCTTTGCAAGTGGTGCAAACTTTTTGCATCAGTCCAGACCCTGGTGCAAACGGGAGGGTTTATAAAACTTTGTTGACCCCGCCAGCCAGATCTAGTAGATTCTTTCCTTAAAGGAAAAAAAAAAAGAACCAAAAACTCATCTCTCTCCCTCTCCCCCTCTCTCTCTTTCTCTCTCTCTCTTTTTTTCTGCCTCTCTTTCTCCCTCGAATAGATATATTTGGTATGTGCCTCTCTCTCTCTGCTTATTTTTCCCACCCTGCTCGCCAAGGAGGGGATTCGGAATTGCCTCTTGAAAACCGACGGGGGTGAGATTGTCCAAGAAAGAAAAACAAAGCCAAAAAGAAGAAAGAAAGAAAGAAAGAAAGAAAGAAAGAAAGAAAGAAAGAAAGAAAGAAAGAAAGAAAGAAAGAAAGGGAAGGAGAGACCGGAGGGGAGTTGGTGCCGGCCTCCCCTGTCCGCCCCTGACTCCCCTTTTTTTTTTTCCGCAGTGATGGCCTTTGAAAACTCTGGAGTTGGATTTTATATAGCTTTGAATCTCTGTTTTTGGGAACTCTTGTTCGTAGACGGACTCAGCCTGGAACCTATTTATTGGAACACCTCAAACAAAAAGTAAGCCTCCTCTTTCTCGGGCCTGGGAAAATCCAGGTATTGGGTGGGGAGGCAGCTTCAGGTGCTGGGAAGACTTGCACCTTGGGTTGGGTTGGGGAAAAATAATAATAATAATTATAATTTTAAAAAATGGCTTTTCTGTAACAAAATCTGGTTAGGTTGGTTAGGCTTGGCTTGGCTTTTTGCTTTGTGTTTAAATGGAATTTGGAAGCAGATGTTTTGAGCAAAGAGGAAGCTGGGAGGCAGGGGAAATATCAGCATTTGGTGGGGTTTTTTTTGAGGTGTGTGGGGGGGAAGGTAGACACCCTGGTTTGGTTTGGGGCAAAGGAGAAGAGGATGAAGAAGGAGAAGTTTCTTCTCGGCAGTTTCAGGCCACGCGTGAAAACCTGAACCTCACTTTTTCCCTTCCCCAAACTTTTGCCAATCTCCATTTTTCCCCTCTACTTTGGGAGCAAAAAACGGGGTGGGGAAAAAAATTGGCATTGCCTTGGCTAAGACCTGCGGGGAAGGGGGTGACCACAGACACAATACAGACAGAGAAATACTTTTCTCCCTCTGTCTTCCCTCCTCTCCCCCACACCAAAGAAATGTGATTTCCCCCCCCCCACCTTCCTCTGCTCAGTTTGGCCACCAGATTCTGCTGGTTGGTCAGGTTTCCTACATTATGCATGCGAAATATTACTTCTTGGACCGTATCTCAAAGTTGGCTGGTGTGTGTGTGTGTGTGTGTGTGTGTGTATCAACCACATAATCCTAAACTGGTTTCCTTGCAAGTTCAGTCTGGAATATCAGCACTTTTTGTTTGGGGTTTGCCTTGTCTTGTTTTTTTTTGTTTTTTTTTGTCCCCCCCCCCCCAGTTTTGGCAATCGCAGAAGAAGAAGAAAAAGAAAATTAAAATAAAACCAGGGTCGGTGAACCTTGCAATGAAGCTGTGGATTAATTAACTTTGCTGGGTTGCAGTGTACTTTTGACCGCAATGTGCCTGTGTGTGCATTTATGGCTATTCAGAGAGACAGAGAGAAAGAGAGAGAAAGACAAACACACACACACACACACACACACACACACACACACACACAGAGGGCATCTCAAGGTAGGGGAGTGTGTGTCTGTGTCTCTCTTTCTCTGGGTGTGCCTGGGTGTGCATCTGCTGGTGCTTCCCACTTTTGCGATGGGGTGGATCTGTCTGGATTGTATTTTTGCACTTACCTACAGCGTGTGGCCGGCTGCGATGGGGTATGCGTGTGTGTGTGTGTGTGTGTGTGTGTGTGTGTGTGTGTGTGTGTTTCTCCTCCTCTCCTTGCATTCTTGCACGAATTAAAAATTGTGAAATCCAAGACACAATCTGGTTTGCTCGCTCTCTCCTTCCTTCCCTCCCTCCCTCCCTCCCTCCCTCCATTCAGAGCAGAACTGATCTCTGCAAAGCCTTTGGAAGTGGATTGGAACCGGATTAAGTGTAACTTCTTGCCTTGAAAAGGAGTGTGTGTGTGTGTGTGTGTGTGTGTGTGTGCAGGGGGGAAGCCCATGCCTTGTTCAAAGATGGGGTGGGGGTGGGGAAACCAAAAGAGAACTTTCTTTCCTTCTCCTTCCTGATTTTTCAGACCAGTTTTCTCGCCTGCCAGTCACTCTCAAACTCTGGTTAATCCTGGACACTTTTCTCTCTCTCTCTCTCTCTCTCTCTCTCTCTCTCTCTCTCTCACACACACACACACACACACACACACACTTACACGCTCCCCTGGAGTCCGGCCTGACTCCTCATCTGTTAACAATTGTGGCTCCAATCCCCCAACAACTTCTGAAACTCAAGTCCTCCCTTGCACACTTTTGAGAGAGAGAGAAGGAGAGGCAGGAGGGGAGAGGCCAAACCGAGTTAATTTGGGGTGATGTCATTTTTTTTTTTCTCGGGAAGGGTCCCCGTGGAGGGAGGGAGGGGGGGAGAGCGAGGGAGAAGAATTGGGGGTAGAGGGGAAGAGGCGAGCTTTGAGAGGGGCTGTCAGAAAAACCTCTCTCTTGCACATTAGAGGGGAGAAAGAGAGAGAGAGAGAGAGAGGAAAAAAAACCCTGTGATTCATAAGTGCTACAATTTGCGCGCTGTCGCTATGCAAGGCAACGCTTCCTAGCAACAGGAATATATATATTAGAACTAATGAGCTCTATTTGCCTAAATCACGCTGTGTATTCTCCTCCCGCCTGACTTCTGATGTTTTGCTTCTCTTTCCCTCCTTTTAACCCTCTCCTCCAAAGGGGAAAATGTCCCCTGTTCCAGGTTTTGGGGGGGGGGGTGAGGAGACCCTGCCCCATCTTGAAAACCAGAGGAGAACAATGGATTGAGGGCCCAGGGGAAGCCTGACTGAAGCCAAAAGGGGAAAGTGGACAGAAGAGACCTGAAAGAGGGTCTCTTCTAGGATTGGGAACTCCTTTGGGGGTATCCCCCCTTGGTAATGGGGTGCGCAAGGCTGTCCCTTCTGCGTTGGGTGTTGTCCTCGCGTTGGTCTTCCTTGGTGGGATCCATAAAACGTCAACCCTTCGGTTCCGTTGGAAGAGGGAGGTGTGGTTGTTCTTCTCCCCTTGAAGGGGAATCTAGAGGAAGGGAAGGAGAAGAAGTTTTAGAAGTTGAAAAAAAAATGGGGTGCCCAAGTGGAAGAGCTGCACAACATCTCTGAGGTCCACCTCAACCGTCCTTGGTTGCTACAACAGGTGGAAGGAGAATCCAGACTGTTCTGCCCAAGTTGCCTGTGAAAAGTTGAGAAGCTAGAACCTCAGGGATGTGGGACCTGGTCGGTTCTTCTCCTTCCTGCTCTCTCCAAGATGTGAGATGTGGCAATAGTTAGGTGGCAGCTGTTATATGTTTTGGGGTGTGTGTTGGACCAGCTGGAAGATGGACCTTGTAGATATCTTCTCCTTTCTGATCTCTCCAAGATGCCACGTTTGGGAAGGCACGTTCTGAAGATCTCCCAGTTGGGTTGTGCTCTCTGACAATGTGGCAAGAGAGAGGTGGCACCTGTTATGTGTTTTGGGGTGTGTATTGGATCAGTTGGAAGATGGACCTTGTAGATTTCTTCTCCTTCCTTCTCTCTCCAAGATACCACGTTTGGGAAGGCACGTTCTGAAGACCTACGAGTTGGATTGAGCTCTCTGGCAATGTGGCAATAGAGAGGTGGCGTGTGTTATGTGTTTTGGGGTGTGTGTTGGACCTGTTGGAAGATGGCCCTGTTTGGGGGGGTCCCCTACTTGCTGGAGAAGTAGGACTTCAGTAGATCTATCAACATGTGCTTGGGGTGAACCCTTGGAAGCACTCTAGAAGTTGGAAGTAAGATTTTCCCAAACAACGATAGTCTCCCCATACGAACCTCCTGTCCTGCCCGCCTAGGTTTTAATTATTCCGTTGCAAGTTCCCTCATTATTTTCTTTGACAAGGCCGTGAATCCAGCCCGTGCTAATATGGAGATTTATTTAAATGCGATAAGTTAATGAGTCAATTAATTGGCTGACCTCCCTATCGGAAAGGGAAAACGTCTTTCCGCGCAGAAGGTGACACCGATGCACGCGCCCAAGATGGTGGAAAGGGAAAAATTGTAAAAAAAAGGAATCAGTTGTGGTGATGTGGCAAAACCCCCGTGTGTGTAAGGTATGAGTGAGCTCAGCCTGACGTTGTTCCCCCTCGCATGAGTTGATGGCTTAGATATTCAGGGTGGTTGGGCTTGTTTTTCAGCACAAAAATGGGATGGATAATAAGTGGCATAAAACATCAGATTTGCCAAGGTAGACCTGGGATGTGAACAGGAATTGGTGACCAGCCCAACCCAATACTCGAACGGTATTAAAAAAAAAAAATGGGTGCCACAAATATTTCGTGTTCAAAAAAGTCTGCCACAAATATTTCGTGTTCAAGAAAGTCTGCCACAAATATTTTGTGTTAAAAGAGTCTGCCACAAATATTTCATATTCAAGAAAGTCTGTGACGAATATTTCGTGTTCAAAAAAGTCTGCCAAAAATATTTCGTGTTCAAAAAAGTTGGCACCAATATTTCGTGTTCAAAAAAGTCTGCCACAAATATTTCGTGTTCAAGAAAGTCTGCCACAAATATTTTGTGTTAAAAGAGTCTGCCACAAATATTTCGTATTCAAGAAAGTCTGCCACAAATATTTCTTCAAAAAAGTCTGCCACAAATATTTCGTATTCAAGAAAGTCTGCTACAAATATTTTGTGTTAAAAGAAGTCTGCCACAAATATTTCGTGTTAAAAGAGTCTGCCACAAATATTTCATGTTTAAAAAAGTCTGCCACAAATATTTCGTGTTAAAAGAGTCTGCCACAAATATTTTGTGTTAATTCTGCCACAAATATTTCATATTCAAGAAAGTCTGCCACAAATATTTCGTGTTAAAAGAGTCTGCCACAAATATTTCGTATTCAAAATGTCTGCCCAGTGCTTGAACGGTATTAAAAAAATTGGTGCCACAAATATTTCGTGTTAAAAGAAGTCTGCCACAAATATTTTGTGTTAAAAAAAGTCTGCCACAAATATTTCATGTTAAAAGAGTCTGCCACAAATATTTCGTGTTCAAAAAGTCTGCCACAAATATTTCGCATTAAAAAAGGTCTACCACAAATATTTCATGTTAAAGAACTCTACTACAAATATTTTGGATTAAAAAAAGTCCACCACAAATATTTCGTATTAAAAAAAAACAACCACCACAATTATTTCAGGTTAAAAAAAAGTCTGTCACAAATATTTTGTGTTAAAAAGTCTTCCACAAATATTTCATATTAAAAGAACTCTGCCACAAATATTTCATGTTAAAAAACTTTATCACAAATATTTCGTATTAAAAAAAAGTCCACCACAAATATTTCGTATTGAAAAAAAATCCGCCACAATTTTCATGTTAAAAAAAGTCTGCCACAAATATTTTGTGTTCAAAAAAGTCCGCCACAAATATTTTGCGTTGAAAAAGTGTGCCACGAATAATTTCGTGTTAAAATAAATCCACCACAAATATTTAGGGTAAAAAAAAAAAATCTGCCACAATTTTGTGTGTGTGTGTTTCGCTGGGTGACCCGAAATCTACACGCGAGCGTCCTTCACATCTTCACACGTTGTGGCATGTGAAAATACTGTCCTTTGGAGGCCGGCGCATCCCCGTCTCTCTGGCCACAAACTTGCACACTTCCCAAAAAAGACTCCAAATATTCACTATCACCCAGCCACATCTGGAAGAGGGGGGGTGTTTCAGAAACAAGTGAAGATGGCAGCTTTGATTGTGCAAGGGAAGCCCGCCCCCTGTGTCTCATAGGTCGCGCCTGCGCCACACGCATGAAAAAATAGGGCAGGGATTTGGTTGCAGAAACACGGGTGCCATCTTGACTTAAAAAAAAAAAATTAAAAATCAACAGATCCTCTCCTGACCCAGAATCCGTCTTCTTTCTCAACTTCTCTATATTTCGATCTGGATTAATTCACGCTAGAACAGCGGTTCTCAACCTGTGGGTCACGACCCCTTTGGGGGTCGAACGACCCTTTCACAGGGGTCGCCTAAGACCATCGGAAAACACATATTTCCGATGGTTTTAGGAACCGAGACACCGCTCCTCTATCCGTCTACATACGAGTACCCGGGGACGGTGCGACGCACGGGCGGCCCTCGAATGTGCAGACGCTGACGGAAGGGCCGCGCGCGCTAGCCCGCCATCTAGGTGCCACGCCCGCTTTGTCACCTCATCGCTTCTCGCCTGGCAACGCGCATGCGCGGGGAGGTGGCGGGGCGGGGGTCGCGGCGGCGGGGCGGGGGTCACAGCATTAGGAAGGTTGAGAACCACTGCGCTAGAATGACATTCAATTGAACTCTGAATTCGGTCTTGAATCGGGTGCGAAGCGAAAGGGATATCTGTTTGTTGTGGTTGATGGTGGTTTATTCTGGTTTACGTTGGGGGTCGAGGGAAGCTAGTCTGGCTTAATTCTCTTTTAACGTCTCATCTCAACAAATGAAAATGAGGATTTATTTGCAAAGTTTTAGCTCTGGATTCTGCACAGAGAGACTTAAATCTAGATTTCTCGGTCGAAAAGAAGAGAGTTAAATTCTCTCATATGTCTGGTGGTCCCGTCACGTAATAATGGGTGTGAAGACCCCTTCCTGGTTCTCAAGCAAGAAACCCACCCTTGAAAAAAACATGATTTAAATGAACTACAGATAGTCCTCGACTTACGACCGAAATGTTTGTCGCTAAGCGAGATGATTGCTAAGCGAGTTTTGTCCCATTTTACAACAGTGGTCAAGGGAATCATTGCAGTTGTTAAGTTAGCGACACGGTGGTTAAGTGAATCTGGCTTCCCCATCGACTCGTCGGATGGTTGCAAAAGGGGATCACGTGATCCTGGGACCCAGTAACCATCGTAAATATGAGTTGGTTGCCAAGCGTCTGAATTTTGGTCCCGTGACCACGGGGATACAGTGACGGTCGTAAGTATGAAAAACGGTCATAAGTCGCTTTTTACAGGGCCGTTGTAACTAGAAATGTCACTAAATGAACTGTTGTAAATCGAGGACTATCTGTAATAATCTGACCTAATACAGGAAATCCTCCATTTATAAACATTCACTTAGCGACCATTCAAAGTCACACCCATCTCCTTTTAACGACCCCATAATCCCTTGCGGGGTGGAGTCTTGGGCAACTGAATGGAGCTAGAAGAGTGTTTTTTACTGGCCGGATGCTCTTCCTGTCGCCAATGTGGAGTTTTGTTCAGCAGATATATTCTCATTGTGCCCAGAGAGAGAAATATCTGCCTCTACCTAGGATCGAACTCACAGCCTCCTGATCGTGAGAGCTCCACCTCTAGGCCACCGCACCGCTCATTCAAAGTCACAATGACCCTGACAGAAGGTACCTGTGATCGGTCCTCGCACTTATGACCGTCGCGTGATCAAAATTGGAGCGCTTAGCAACTGTCATGTCTTTTACGACGGTCGCAGCCTCCTGGGGTTACGTGATCGCCCGTTGTGACCTCCCCAGCCAGCTTCCAACATGCCGCGTCTATGGGAAGCCGGATTCACTTCATGAACACGCGATTCACTTAACAACTGCAGCGATGAATCCCCAGGGCCGAAAAGGTTATAAAAACAGGCGCGAGTCGCTCAAGAGCTGCAGTGGAAATTCCGGTTTCAATTGTGGTCATAAGACAAGGACCGGCTGTATGGAAAACTTTCTAGAGTTTTCTTTATTGCTTTACCGCCTACAATTTTGGAAAACGGAGGTTGGATGGCAACGCTTGGTTTACGTCTTGTGCCGCTCTTTTGAAAAACTCTTGTCAGTCTGTTGTTGCCCCTGTCATGTGTGACTTACAAAGCTTGCCTGCAGCACAATTTGAAACGGGGGGGGGGCTTGGGTGTGTGTTAAAAATTGTGTTGCCTTCCATTGTCGTTGCCCTCTCTCTTTCAGCCCCATCTCTTTCCACTTGTCTTTGCTGCATCTCATTTGTGAGGAGAGACCAAAAAGAGACCTGTTTTATGGCCAGGTAAGTCCTCGACTTACAACAGTTCCTTGCGTGACTGTCCAAAGTCACAACCACGCTGAAAAAAAGGGACTTACGACTGTTTTTCACACTTACGACGGTTGCAACAACCCCGGGGTCACGTAATCAAAATTCAGACGCTTGGCAACTGGTTCGTCTTTATGACAGTCGCAGTGTCCTGCGGGGGGGGGTGTCACGCGATCCCCTCTTGCAACCTTCTGACCAGCCAAGTCGACGGGGAAGCTGGATTCACTTAACGACCGTGTTACTGACTTAACCACTGCAGGGCTTCCCTCGACGACGGTGGCAAGAAAGATCGTAAAATTGGGCAAAACTCACTTAACTGTCTCGCTTAGCAACAGAAATGTTGGCCTCACTTGTGGTCGTAACTCGAGGACTACCTGCATTCACTCACACCCCTAAAATTTGGAAATTGTTCTTTTTTGGGGGGGGGTCTTTCTTATGGCCTACAGCAAATCCCTGACCCGAAAGGTCAGTCAAATCTTTGACCTTCAACAAGACCTGAGCAGATTTGAGGTTTACGTGTTGGTCTTCTGAAGATGTTTGTTCTGGCCTTCTTCTTGAAGAATCCATACGTTCTCCAGAAGATCTTCTCAAGAACCTGCTGGTTTTCCAAAGATGTTTCTGGAGCCCTTAGAAGTGACCTCCTCCAAAAAAAAGTTGAGATAGTTGTTGTGAAGTCCTGGTTGCTGCCATCATCTGGACCATGTTTGGTCTTCCGTGTGGACACCTCCATTATCTTTATGTAGATCACTGTTTCTCAAACTTGGTGACGTTAAGATGGGTGGACGTCAAAGTTCTGGGAGCTGAAGTCCACCCATCTTAACATCGCTGAGTTTGAGGTACGGTGGTCTACGTCAGGGGTCTCCAAACTTGGCAACTTTAAGATTTTCAACTTCCAGAATTCATCGTACTGGCTGAGGACTACATGAAAACAAGTTCTCAAGGCGATGTTCTACTTTGAAGTTTGGAGACCCCTGGTCTTCACGAAAACAAGTTCTCAAGGTGATGTTCTACCTTGAAGTTTGGAGACCCCTGGTCTTCACGAAAACAAGTTCTCAAGGTGATGTTCTACCTTGAAGTTTGGAGACCCCTGGTCTTCACGAAAACAAGTTCTCAAGGTGATGTTCTACCTTGAAGTTTGGAGACCCCTGGTCTTCACGAAAACAAGTTCTCAAGGTGATGTTCCAAAAAAATCACCATCTGCTTTTCTTGATCCCTCTTGAAGAGCTTCCAAGAAACGGGTCTTTTCACATCTGTCCTGACCGAGCAGATGACACAGCGGCAAAGTCACAACCCAACAGCGAAGAACAGCCACACTTGCCTAGGTGTGGAAACATTTTCTTCCTCTCGACGCTCACCTGTGATTCCTCGTCAAACAGATGTCGAGGTGTTTGTCTTTTATCTCCTGCCCGGAGGAGAATCGTTTTTGCTTTTTTTCCCCCCCTTCGCTATCCAGCTCTGGCGTATGTGTGAATCCCACCTCTCAAGGGGTGCGTAACACTCCCCAGCAAACACGCATGCACAAAATTCATAGTTACACAACGTGCTGTTCCTTTCCGGAGTCAGCAACATTATGCTAAGTGCCAAAAATAAAATAAAATAAAATAAAATAAAATCAGGAAAACTTGCGAATCCCAAAAATTAAATTCGCGCATGCACGGAAAATAAATGTGACTAGAATTAGGTCGCACCAATTCTGTAGACTTTTTCCGTACTGGTAGTCCTCGGCTTACGACCACATATGAGCCCCCCCCATTTCTGTTGCTAAGACGGAGACAGTCCTTAAGCGAGTTTTGCCCCATTTTACCACCTTTCTTGTCACGGTTGCTAAGCGGATCGCTAGTCGTTAAGTGAATCTGGCTTCCCCGTTGACTGTGCTTGTCGGAAGGTCGCCAAAGAGGATCGCGTGACCTCCGGGGCACTGCGAGCGTCATAACTATGAGTCAGCCAAGCGTCTGAATTTTGATCATGTGACCATGGGGATGCTGCCAGGTCGTAAGTGTGAAACACTGTCATAAGTCACTTCTTTCACTGCCATTGTCGCTAAACAAACGGTCGTAAGTCGAGGACCACCTGTAAACATGACCACAAGAAGGTTGCACCAGTTCTATAGACTTCTCTCTACAGGTGGTCCTAGACTTACGCCCACAATGGAGCCCCAAATATCTGTTGCTAAGCGAAAGTCGTTGTTAAGTGAATTTTGTTACGCCCATTTTATGACCTTTCTTGCCACGGCTCTTCAGGGAATCTCTGCAGTTGTTAAGTGGGTCGTGTGGTCGTTAAGTGAATCTGGCTTCTCCGTTGACTTTGCTTGTCAGAAGGTCGCAAAAGGGGAATCACTTGACCCCCGGGACTGCGACCGTCATAAATACGAGTCAGTTGCCAAGCATGTGAATTTGGATCACGTGATTGTGGGCACGCTGCAACGGTCATAAGTGTGAAAAATGATCCTAAGTCACTTTTTTCAGTGCCGTTGCAACTTCGAACGGTCACTAAATGAACGGTCGTAAGTCAAGGACTGCCTGTACGTTTTAATCGGTGCCAATTTTCTCCGTTTCTGCTCTTTCCTCCATTCTCTTTTCTTCTTTAGGCGTAAATATCTACCATCTATTTATCTCTCTCTCTCTCTCTCTCTCTCTCTCTCTCTCTCTCTCTCTCTCTCTCTCCATCTTCTATCATCTATCTATCATATATCCATCATCTATCTATCTATCATCTCTCTCTCTCTTTCTCTCTATCTATCTGTCTATCCATCCATTCATCCATCTCTACCTATCTACCCACCTACCTACCTACCTTATATACCTATCATCTATCATCTATTTATCTATCTATCTTCTATCTATCTATCTATCTATCTATCTATCTATCTATCTATCTATCTATCTATCTATCTATCTATCTATCTATCATCTATCCATCATCTATCTATTCATCTCTATATCTATCTATCTATCTATCTATCTCTCTCTCTCTCTCCTATAACATCTCCCTCCATCTCCCTCCCTGCCGCTATCTTTCCCTCTCCTCGCAGCGCACCTAGGGGTACGGAAGAAAAACCAGGC
>QLTV01003784.1:259303-275985 GCA_003457575.1 Thermophis baileyi
AGATAGATGATAGATAGATAGATAGATAGATAGATAGATAGATAGATAGATAGATAGATAGATAGATAGATAGATAGATAGATAGATAGTTGATGAGATAGATAGATAGAGAAAGGAAGATAGATAGATAGATAGATAGATAGATAGATAGCTATATTGATTGATAGATAGCTAGAGAGATAGAGAGATAGAGATAGATACATACAGTATAGACATAGATAGACAGACAGACAGACAGACAGACATAGCATCCCGTGGTCACCTGATTAAAATTCAGACAATTGGCCATTGACTCGTATTTATGACGGTCGCAGTGTCCCGGGATCCTGTCATCCCCTTTTGCGACCTTCCAACTAAGCAAGGTCCGTGGGGAAGCCAGATTTGCTGAATGACAGAATGATTTGCTTAACAACGGCAGTGATTCTCTTAACAACGGTGGCAAGACAGGTGGTGAAACGGGGCCAAACTCGCTTAACAACAGCCCAGCTTTGCAACGGAAATTGTGGACTCGATTGGGGTCATAAGTCGAGCCCTCCACTTATGACCGTAATGGAGACTGGAATTCGTCTAGTATGTCGCGATGGCCGTAAGTCGAAGCGGCCACACATCACCAATCCAATTTGAATGAATGAATGAATGAACTGGAAGGGACCTTGGAGGTCTTCTAGTCTAGCCCACTGTTCAAGCAGGAGACTCTATACCATTCCAGACAAATGTCTATCCAATCTCTTTTTAAAAACCTCCAGTATTGGAGCATTCATAACTTCTGGTGGCAAGCTGTTCCACTGGTTAATTCTTCTCACTGTTAGGAAGTTTCTCCTTAATTCCAGGTTGCTTCTCTTCTAGATTAGTTTCCAACCATTGTTTCTTGTCCTGCCTTCTGGTGCTTTGGAAAATAATTTGACGACGTATTTTGCGGCGGTCATTAAGGGATGCCACAGCCGTTAAGCGAAACCATTGTCCACAAAGGGTGTTTTTGCAAAAAAAAAAAAAATTAAAAAAAAATAAATGCAGAAAATAAATGCCATAAAAGTTTTGGTCCCCCGACCAAGGATCACCGCAAACACCCATAAATGCCAATCGCTCCAAATGCAACCGTGCGGATGCCAGGATTTTCGAATCCGGCTCTTAAAATTAAAACCTTTTGGGCCGTCCGTCGTAACTCCAGACGGTTGCTAAGGAAGCGGTTGTAACTCCAGGACTAACCTCTACCTGATCTATCGCGTTTCCTTCTTTGTCTTCGATCCTTTTTTTCCCCTTCAAATTTGGGGTCACCGCGGCTATTTTCCAGTCCGTGAGATCGGATTCCGACTTTAAAAGGAATCTGCAGATTTTGGGGGATTTAGTATCTTTTTAAGAACTTCCTGGATCTCAGCTTTATTTATCTTTTAATTCATCCATTTTTTTTCTCTTTTAATCCGTCGGTTCTATCGAAGACGCCAGCGCTGGAAACTCCAAAGCCAGAAGGAAAAACATTTGTTCAGTTTTCTCTGCCGTTTTCCTCTGTTCTTTTGGCAACCCTGGGTGTCTTTCTTCCAAATCCAGGAAGTCTTTGACTTACGACCGTGTGGGAGCCCAAAATTTATGTCGCTAAGCGAGACGGTTGTTCAGGGAAGTTTCGCCCCGCTTTACGAACTTTCTAGCCACAGTTGTTAAGTTACCCACACCGTTGTTAAGTGAATCTGGGTTTCCCCCCCCCCCATGGACTTTGCTCGTCAGATCTCCCCTGAGATACTGTGACCGTCGTAAATATGAGTCAGTTGCTAAGCGGCCAAATTTTGATCACGGGGGGGGGGATTCTGCAACTGTCGTGTGAAAACCAGTCATAAAGCCATTTTTTTTAGTGCTGTTTTAGCTTTAAACGGTCATTAAACGAGCGGTTGTAAGTCTTCTATGATTCTGTAAGGGCCTCCTGCTGGAGCAGGGGGTTGGACTAGATGACCTCCAAGGTCCCTTCCAATTCTCTCCTCCTATGATTCTGTGATCCTCGACCTACGACCACAATGGAGCCCAAAATCTCTGTCGCTAAGCGAGACAGTCGTTAAGTGAAGTTTGGCCCCACTTTTGATCAGTTTTGATCATGTGACCACGGGGGCTGCTGCAACAGTCGTAAGTGTGAAAAAAACGGTCGTAAGTCACTTTTGTCAGCGACGTTGCAACTTTGAACGGTCACTAAACGAACCGTTGTAAGTCGAGGACTGCCTGTAAATCTTTCCCCAGAGTTTGGTATCCTTTTTTGTTCTTCTAAACTGGATCAACGTCCTTTTTTCTGGATTTCTTTCCAAGGAAGCTCTCTGCCTTTAGAGCTAGTCCTCGACTTATGACCGCAATTGAGGCCAGAATTTCCCTTGGAAAGGAAGGCAGTTGTTAAGGGAATCGCACCTGATTTTATGACCTTTTTTTGCCACGCTTAATAAACGAATCACTGCGGTTGTTAAGTGAATCCTATGGTTGTTAAGTGAAACCGGCTTCTCTCATTGACTTTGCTTTTCAGAATCCATCCGGGAAGGTTGCAAATAGCGATCACGTATCTCTGGGGCATTGCAACCGTCGTAAATAGGAGTCAGTTGCCAAGTGCGCCCGAATTTTGATCCTGTGACCGTGGGGATGGCTGCTGTAGTCATAAGTGCGAGGACCGCTCGTAACTCACTCTTTTCAGTGCTGTTGTAACTTTGAACAGTCACTAAGCAAGTGGTTGTAAGTCGAGGACTAGGCTTACCAATTGCCTTGCCTAGCAATGGAAATGCAGGTCTCAATTGTCGTCGTAAATCGAGGACTCGCTGTAAAGGAGGAGGGCTTCCTAGAAAATAAGTTGTGGTCGTAAGTCGAGGACTCGCTGTAAAGGAAGGAGGCTTCCTTGAAAAGCAATTGTGGTCGTAAATCGAGGACTCACTGAAAAGGAAGAAGACTTCCTTAAAAATAAATTGTGGTCATATGCTGAGGACTCGCTGCAAAGGAAGAGGACTTCCTTGAAAAGGAATTGTGGTCGTAAGTTGAGGACTCGCTGAAAAAGAAGTGGGCTTTCTTGAAAATGAATTGCCGTAAGTCAAGAGAAGTTGAGAGAAGGTTAATGGTTGTCCCCAACCTTCTCATTAACCGTTGATGAACACTTACCTTCGCTACTGGTTCGGAACTGTGAACGCGCTCGTGCATGCGCAGATCGTCCGTGATGACGTCAGGGCGAGTAGGCGGAGCCTCCCGCCGCTGCCGCTACCGGTTCGCCCGAACCGGGGTGAACCGGTAGCAACCCACCACTGGTTTGGATCCATCATTGTCCCTAGTTGTCACTCGGCCCATGTTGGTTGAGCAGAAGATCTTGCTACGTTCACGAGTTCTCCTTGGTGGGATTCCATGTTTCCTCCAACCTTCAAGGCATTCTCCGTTGTCCTTTCAGGAATATGTAGACCTGTAGGATTCAACCTCAAGAAGTTGAAGATGGGTGGACTTCAATTCCCAGAATTCCCCAGCCAGCATTGCTGGCTGGGGAATTCTGGGAGTTGAAGTCCACCCATCTTCAACTTGTGGAACTTGAGAAACGTTGCCATAGATATTTTTCTTCTGACCTCAAGCATTCCAGCAACCCCTTTGAGATATGAAGGCCCTCAACTCTCACACGTCAACACGTCTTCCCCCCCCCTCCCGCCTGGAGATTTATTACGGCATGTTCTTTCTCCCTTATGACCTTGTGGGTGTCTTGGCTGGCCGTAGGAGTTCCCAAAATTCAGATTGTCCCCTCAGAAGTGTTTCCACCTGGCCTGTTTCCTCAAGTGGGTCTCCTCCTGGAATCTTCTCCGGATCTAGCATGCAGAGACCTCTTGCCACCGTTTTGACCCGACGACAAATCGACGAACTTGGGTTGCCTTGAAGGGTGTCGTTGCTTCACGGTGTGATTTTTGTTCTCCGTGCCACTGTTATCTTACTGGCTTTTTTGAGATTTGGCTCTGCTCGTCCAGTTGTCTTGGCCGGAAGGACCGGGAAGGTTTCCAAGAAAGAGATCCAAGAATCTAAATTTGTCTTCTGGGACCACTCGGCCGCTTTTCCTCCTGGGCTTGGTTCCAACTAACAGACTAGATCGGGGCTTCTCAATCTCACCAACTTTAAGAGAGGTGGACTTCAACTCCCAGAATCCCCTAGTCCGTCAGGAACTGTAGGATAGTGGACTTCAACTCCCAGAATCCCCCACCCAGCCAGAAACTGTAAGAGAAGTGGACTTCAACTCCCAGAATCCCCTAGTCCGTCAGGAACTGTAGGATAGTGGACTTCAACTCCCAGAATCCCCTGACCAGCCAGAAACTGTAAGAGAAGTGGACTTCAACTCCCAGAATCCCCCAGCCAGCCAGAAACTGTGAGATAGGTGAACTTCAACTCCCAGAATTCCCTAGTCAGCCAGCAACTGTAGGATAGAAGTATTTCAACTCCCAGAATTCCTCAGCCAGCATGTCTGGTTGGGAAATTCTGGGAGTTGAAGTCCACCAATCTTACAAGTTGCCAACTTTGAGAAACACTGGTCTAGCAAGCCTGAACAGGTTGGGGGATTCTGGGAGTTGAAGTCCATATATTTTTTAAAGATGATGAAGTTGAGAAATACTGATCTAAACCAAGTGTGGTGTCCACCATCTTTATATCGGGCAGACACGTCATTGTGGAGTTGGACATGTTGCTACACACTTGTTGGTCGGACCTTCTAAGAACTCAACTCACCATGACAAGGAGACCATGTCTGGCCAAAAGCCCGAGCAGAAGACCTATCTGTTCACCCGATCTCAAAGGTGGGGTGGCATCTTCGCTCCCACCTGGCATCTTCTGGCCCAAGAGCTGGTTTCTCAGTGCCAACTCAAGCGTCATAGAGTTGGTGGTCACCATCTGCCCACAATTTCTCAGTTTCTCCTAGCTTTAGGAGGAGGTCCAATGTCTTGATTGCACATCCAGAACTTCTGGCCAGGGAAGGTTGAGAGGGTCATTCAGATTGCACAGCCCAGAAGGTCTGGACAGGGAGGGGTGAGGGTCAACGCCGATGACCCTCACCAGGACTCTTTGAAGAGACCGTCCCGAGGAGTCAAATGTAGATGTCAAAGTTGTCTCGTAGGGTTTCTTTAGTTGAGCTTCAAGATCCTTGAAGCATCAGAAGAAGGAAGGATAGACAGAAGGATGGTAGACTGGTGGATCAGGTCCCATTCGGTGCTTGGAAAGTATCAGAGGAGGACTAATGGAGTTGGATGGGACCTTGGAGGTCTTCTAGTCCAACTCCCTGCTCAAGCAAGAGACCCTATATACGATTCCAGACAAATCGTCTGGTTTCTTCTTCAAAACCTCCAGTGATGGAGCCCACAACTTCTGGTGGCAAGCTGTTCCACTGGTTAATTGTTCTCATTGCTAGGAGGTTTCTCCTTAATTCCAGGTTGCTTTTCTTTCTTTCTTTCTTTCTTTCTTTCTTTCTTTCTTTCTTTCTTTCTTTCTTTCTTTCTTTCTTTCTTTCTTTCTTTCTTTCTTTCTTTCTTTCTTTCTCTCTTTCTTTCTCTCTCTCTCTCTCTCTCTCTTTTTCTCCTCCCTGCCTCTCTCCCTCCCTCCCTCCCTCCCTTCCTTCCTTCCATCTTCCTTCCATCTTTCTTAATAATAATCAGGATAGAGCTGGAAGGGACCTTGGAGGTCATCTAGTCCAACCCCCTGCTCAATACCCTATAATACCATTCCAGACAAATGGCTGTCCGGTCTCTTCTTAAAAACCTCCAGTGAACAGAGCACCCACAATTTCTGGTGGCAAGCTGTTCCACTGATTAATTGTCCTCAATGTCCAGAAATTCCTCCTTACTTCTAGAATGTTCCTCTCCTTGATTCCTTCCCATCCGCGGCTGCTGATTCTAGACACACACACACCCCGTGGCTCTTTTCTAAAGGGGGTCAACACAAGAGATGAGTTTGCTTCTTCTCCAGCCAGGAGGGGGGGGTTTTCCAATGGTAGGGGTCTATCATCACCAAAATCATCCTCAACTTTGCTGGGAGACCTGGTGGAAATCCAGACCAACGTTGCTCAACAGCAGCTGGTTGGGGAAAAAACCCTCAACCATGTTTCCTGTCTCCTCCCCTCACTCTCACCCTCCCCCCCCACCCCTCGCCCCCATCCTCGCATCGTGCAAGCTAAGATCTGGGCAGGGTCCACATTCAAGGGGGCGGAGGGGGGTGGGAGGTAGCAGCCAGCCATGCAAGATTGCGGCCTCAGCTGTTTTCTTAAGTTTGTGTTTCTTCTCCGCTTGAGCGTTTTTGAGGAGGGGGCCGGTCAAAGGTCCTAGTTTTCACAGCCTGGTTTTTTGGGGGAGGGGGTGAAGTTGCAGGGAGGGAGTGGGAAGGTTCTAGGCCCATAAGCCCCAGTGTGTTAAGAGTGTGATTGTGTTTGCATCCGACTTGCCCGAAAATCTCTAGGTTGCAACTTGGAAGAATTGAGTCAGGTTGGAATAACAGAAGAGTTGGAAGGGACCCTGGAGGTCTTCTAGTCCAACCCCCATTTCAGGCAGGAAACCCTATATTATTTCAGATGAATGGATGTCCAATCTCTTCTTAAAATCAGAGCTGGATGGGATTTCCTTTCTGAGCAAATGAATCCAAGGGAATTTATTTTTAAATATATAGACTTCATAATTCAATCAACTTTCGTCCCCAAATGGATGAGCTAGCTTTTGAAATAACAGCCTGTGTTTGAGTAGGGGGAGGGGGGATTATAGGTGGTCCTTGACTTACAACAGTTCGTTTAGTGACCATTCAAAGGTACAACGGCACTAAAAAACGAGACTTATGACCGCTTTTCACACTTACGACCATTGCAGCATCTCCATCATCACGCGAGCGAAATTCAGACGCTTGGCAGCTGGTTCATATTTATGACGGTCGCCGGGTCACGCGATCCCCTTTTGTGACCTTCCCACGAGCAAAGTCAATGGGGAAGCCAGATTCACTTAACAACCGCGCTCGTAACGTAACAACTGCAGTGATTCACTCAACACCTGTGGCAAAATAGGTCGTAAAATGGGACAAAGCTCCCTTAACAACTGTCTCGCTGAGCATCAGAAATTTTAGGCTCAATTGTGGTCGTAAGTCGAGGACTACCTGTATTTATTAAATGTGGTCATAAGTCAAGGACTACCTGTATTTAGGCTGGATTTAGGGTCTGGAGATTTGGCAGGCAAACATCTTATGTATTACACTCTAGCAAATCATACAGCAAATTGATTTTCTATTTTAAAGTTGTTATCTTAAGTTGGCAAGTGTTGGAGAAAATCATGCCTCTATCTATTCTGGATGCCATGAAACTTGGTTGCTCTCGGAAAAGTCATAAAATCCTAGGGCTGGAAGGGACCTTGGAGGTCATCTAGTCCACCCCTCTGCCCCGGCTACACTGGCCAAGCACAAATCGCTTCTTCATCAACTTCCATCCTCCCAACAACCCTGCTAGGTAGGCCGGCGGCTGCTTTTTCATCCCACAGGGAAGGGAACCCCCCCCCGCACTCCAGCTCTCCTCCGCTCCCCCCCTCCCTCCGTCCAGCCTGTCCCACCCCACTTATCCCCCCCTTCTTCCCCACGCTATTATCTCATTTGGCAGCTGATCTGTCCCAGGGGCTGTCCCAGGCGGCTCTGGGGGTCAAATGTCAACAGGGTGGAATGCTTTGGGTTTGCAAGGAAAGGGGGCGAAGGGGGGGGGAGCGGGTGGCCGAGGGAAGAGCCGGCTGCGTGCTGCGAGCGAGCCAGTAACCAAGAAGCTAAATTAAAGGCAGATGCAAAGAATTACACGCCCCGGAGAGGAAACATACTCCGTTTTCGCTGCACGCTCAACAATTTTTAGATTTTGTCTGTTAACAAGGAGTAGGGTTTTTTTTTCCCCCAGTCCTGCCCTCCTTTTGGTAGTTTGAATCTGGAAAGAACTGCTCTGAAACTTCCTTGAAGTTTGCAAATCTTTGATCCAAATAAATCAGTCTGTTCAATTTGTTGTGGTTTTTTTCTTTTTTAAAGAGACTTCAACTGGGGGGGGGGGAGGGAGATACCAGGGAAAGTGCAGAGGCCCCCTTTTTTAAAAAAAAGATAAAGCTGAAGATCTGCTCCGCCTGGAATGGAGTTTGCAATTTTGCAAACGATTTCATGTTTCTGTTTTGCGGATTAATCTCACCTGTTCATCAAATGATGCAACCCGGGATTTTAAAAAACGCCCGCGATGTAGATCGGAGCAAAGCGGAGATGGATAAATGTCGGTGGGAAGAGTTGGGAAATGGCTTTAAACGGCTGGCAGGGTTGGTGGNGTATAACAAGGTTTTCCATGTGAACACCTGTCACACCTTTGGAAGGAAGGCAGGGGGAGTCTAACGTCAGCCCAGCCACGTAGCTTCATGGAGAAGCCACCTCTTCTCCCAAATGCAGGTTTTAAGAGGGCGATTTGCCCACCTCCGGCTGAAAAGCAAAATCAAATCTGATGGAAGAGAATATTTGTAGCTCAGGGTTGAATTGAGGGGTCCTTGGGTGTGTGTTTTGTTGTTGTTGTTGTTGTTGTTGTTGTTTGAGCTGGGTGGTTTTCTTGCAGACGTTTCATGACCCAACTAGGGAACATCATCAGTTCTATAAGGGAGTGGGGGTTTTGGAGAGGAGGAGGAGGAGGAGGAGGAGGAGGAGGAGGAGGAGGTCCCTGGTGGTCTCTTAGCTTGGTTGTTTTCTTGCAGACATTTCATTACCCAACTAGGGAACATAATCAGTGTTAGAAGGATTGGGGGTTTGGGAGAGGAGGAGGAGGATGATGATGATGAAGACGACGACTGTGGGGTCCCTGGTGTCTCTTAGCTTGGTTGTTTTCTTGCAGACATTTCATTACCCAACTAGGGAACATCATCCGTGCTAGAAGGGAGTTGGGTTTGCAGAAAGGAAGAGGAGGAGAACTGTGGGGTCCTTCTCCCCATGTTAAGGGTCTTCTCACCTTGAGTTGCTCGTTAGCTCTCGAGAGTCATTGAAATTCCAAGAAGGTTCTACAGCCATTTGCACTCTGGGTGTGGAACCATCCGAGATAAACCCCCAAGTGGCCTCTACGACACTGAGAGAACTAATGACCAACCTTCAGAGAACTTTGTGGTTTTCATGCAGATGTTTCATGACCAAGCTAGGTAACATCATCAGTGTTAGAAGGGAGTGTGGTTTGTGGAGCGGAGGAGGAGGAGGAGGAGCAGGTGGAGGAGGAGGAGGAACAAGAACTGTGGGGTACTTGGTGCTCTCTGAGCTTGGTGATTTTCTTGCAAATGTTTCATATATAAACAGAGACCAAACCCCACTCCCTTCTAGCACTGATGATGTTATCTAGTTTGGTCATGAAATGTCTAGAAGAAAACTACCAAGCTTAGTCAGCACCAAGGACCCCACAGTCGTCTCCTCCTCCTCCTCCTCCTCCTCCTCCTCCTCCTCCTCCTCCTCCTCCTCCTCCCCACAACCCCCACCCTCTCCTTTCCAGCATTGATGACGTTCTGTAGTTGGGTCGTAAAACGTCTGCAAGAAAACAGCCAGGATCAAAGAGCTCCCAGGGTTTCCCACCAAACAGAATCCAATCTTGATCCCTTGCAAGGGAAGCAGACAAACGGCTCCTTAGAGTTTTCCAAACAAACCAGGTGTGTTTTCCTTCGCTTCCAGGATCCCGTTTTTCCTTATTTTTGAAGTGGGGATTTGGGAAAACAGAAGGGCCTTTAAATAAACAGAAAGAGGTCACTGAAAACGGGGGGGGGGGGAATCCCATTTTTTCCCACGGGAGACCTTCACGGCTGTCGTGGTACAAAGGGAACAGACTGCAAATGTCCCATTTATGGGGAGTCCTTGACGTACAACTGTTCGCTTAACAACACTTCAGAGTTACGATGCTTTTGGGAAAAGGGACTTCCAACCTGTCCTCGAAGTTACGACCGTCGCACAACCTCATGTGATCACAATTCAGGGGCTTGGCAACCAGCCGGCATTCACAACTGTTGTAGCATTTTTACACACACGGGGTTGTGTTTTGTGACCCGACCAGCTGGCTTCCGACCAGCAGAGTCAATCGGGGAAGCCGGATTCACTTAACGGCCGTGTGATTCACTTAGCGACCACGTGATTCACTTAACGGCCAAGGTAAAAATCTTGGTGAAATCGGGTCCGGACACACAATGACTCGCTTTATGAACACATTGCTTAGCGACCCAAAATTTTGATCGTAAATCGAGGGCCACAGTTGAGCCCCAAATTTATGTTGCTAAGTGAGACATTGGTCAAGGGAGTTTTGCTCTATTTTACGACCTTTCTTGCCACAGTTGTTAAGCGAATCGCTGCGGTGGTTCGGTTACTCACTCGATCGTTAAGGGAATCCTGCTTCCCCCTTGATTTTGCTGGTCGGAAGGTTGCAAAAGGGGATCACAGGACCCCGGGACACCGCGACCGTCATAAATACGAGTCAGTTGCCAAGCGTCTGAATTTTGATCACGTGATCGTGATGATGCTGCAACGGTCGTAAGTGTGAAAACGATCGTAAGTCCCTTTTTTCACTGCCGTTGGAACTTCGAAAATGAACTGTTGTAAATCAAGGACTATCTGTCCGCTTCCGAGTGGAATTTGGCACCTAGATTTCTCTCTGTGGCATGGGAGTTTCATCCTTGGAAGCTTTCCAGAAGAGGCTGGACTGCCCTCTGTCAGAAATGGTGCAGGGTCTCCTGCTTGGGCAGGGGGGTTGGACTAAATGACCTCCAAGGTCCCTTCCAGCTCTGTTATTCTGTATTCTGTAGAAACGGTGTGTGGCTTCCCTCCCGAAGTTGTGGGTGCTCCAACACTGGAGGTTTTCAAGGAGAGCCTGAACAACCATTTGTCTGGAATGGGATAAAGTTTCCTGTTTGAGTAGGGGGCTGGACTAGATGACCTCCAAGGTCCCTTCCAACTCTGTTAATCTGTTATTATCTGTTGTTGGGCTGATGTGCTTCTTCTTCTCTCCCTGCAGGTTCCAGAACGAGGGGGGCTACGTCTTGTACCCCCAGATTGGGGACCGCTTGGACCTTATCTGCCCCCGCTCCGTACCCCTGGGCCCATTCTCCACCGAGGACTACGAATACTATAAGTTGTACCTGGTCCAGACCGAGCAGGCGGAGCGCTGCGAGATTCTGCGGACCCCCAACCTGCTTCTCACCTGCGACCGGCCCGAACACGACATGCGCTTCACCATCAAGTTCCAGGAGTACAGTCCCAACCTCTGGGGCCACGAGTTCAAGTCCAACCAGGACTATTACATCATCAGTAAGCCTGCTTTTTGGTGGATTTCTTTACAGGCCGTCCTCGGCTTACAACCGTCCGTTGAGTGACGGTTCACTCTTCTAACCGCGCTGAAAAAAAGTGGCTTAGTCATTTTTCACACTTAACGACCGTCATGTCCTGGGGGGGGTCACGTGATTAAAATTCAAGCGCTCGGCAACTGACTCGTATTTATGACGGTTTGCAGTGTCCTGGGGCTCATGCAATCCCCTTTGGCGACCTTCCGACAAATCACTGGGGAAGGCAGTGATTCGCTTAACAACCATGCGACTCGTTTAACAACTGCAGCAATTCACTTAACAACTGGGTTGCTAACTGAACAACTGCGGCGGTTTATTTAATAAATGCGGCAAGCAAGGTCGTAAAATGGGGCCAAACTCACGGGATGTCTCGCTTAGCCACGGAAATGTTGGGCTCGATTGTTGGTCGTAAGTCGAGGACTGCCTGTATCGGAGGAGGGGGGAAATGTCACTTTTAGAGGAGGGATGATTGGGGGGGGGATGCAGGGTGTCAGCACAAGCGTTGCCCGAGCCCCTCCCTTCCCCATGGGCGCGGACTACAGATCCCAGAGTCCCCAGCCAGCCTGCTGGGGCTTCTCCAGCACATTAGGAAAGCTGGGAGGATGGGGGGGGCAAGATGAAGAAGGCAGGTTCCCCCCCTCTGGATCCAGCTGTGCTTCCACACCTGG
The DNA here is from genome assembly GCA_003457575.1 of Thermophis baileyi. Taxonomy (NCBI): domain Eukaryota; kingdom Metazoa; phylum Chordata; class Lepidosauria; order Squamata; family Dipsadidae; genus Thermophis; species Thermophis baileyi. Next base: position 271,275 of record QLTV01003784.1, read on the forward strand.
GCATCGCTTGCAAGGTTGCTGGGGGGATTTTTTTTGGGGGGGGTGTCTTTTCCAAAAAGGGTTGGGTGGGTACTGGCCGTCGTGTGTCCCCCTCCCCTTCCTCCTCCTCCTCCCTCCTTCCCTCGTCATCCTCCTCCTCCTCCTCTCCTCCAACTCTGGGTACTGGCCGTCGTGTGTCCCCCTCCCCTTCCTCCTCCTCCTCCTCCTCCCCCCCCCGCCCAGTTTCCCTGTCACACCATCTCTGGCTGCCTGGGGTGGCCCTTCAGCCATCGCCATGGCAACCGTCTCCCCGCAAACCTCGGCGACTTTGGCGCTGGTGCCACCGCTGCTGCCTTGTGGGAACCCGGCCCAGTTTGCACAATTGCACAGGTGCGCTCGCACACACACACACACACACACACACACACACACACACACTCACTCACACAAAGACAAGGGCAGACGCCTGCCCAAGTGCACCCCTGCTTTTTCGAAGGCTCCCTCCGCCTCGTGGTTGCCATTTGCCATTTTGCACCTTTACACCAACACACACACACACACACACGCAAACCACGCACACACCCGGCACGCTCGAGCCCAAACGCACCCCTGCCTTTTAAACGCTCCCCTGCCTTGTGGTAGGCACCCCATTTTGCACATTTGCGCCGGCACACACACACACACACACACATACACACACAAACACACATCCTGGCACACTTGAGCCTAAATGCACACCTGGTTTTTAGAATGCTCCCACACCTGCCTTGTGATTGTCAGGCCACTTTTGTGCAGACCGATAACGCACAGAGACAAAGGCCCAGGGACCCAGAGACAGACACATAGAAATAGCGGTACAGCTAGTCCTCGGCGTACGACCACAATTGAGCCCAAAATGTATGCCGCTAAGCGAGACACTCGTTAAGTGAGTTTTGACCCCCGTTTTACAACCTTGCTTGCCACCGTTGTGAAGTGAATCCCCGCCGTTATTAAATTAGCGACGCGGTCGTTAAGCGAATCCGGCTTCCCCATGGACGTTGCTGGTCAGGAGGTCGCAAAAGGGGGGGAATCACGGCGTGACCCCTTAAAAACGGTGGCAAGGAAGGTTGTAAAATGGGACCAAACTCCCTTAGCAAATATTTCACTTAGCGACATAAAATTTTGGGGGCCGCATTGTGGTTGCAACTCGAAGACTTCCAACAGTTCGGTTAGTGACCGTTTGAAATTACAACGGCACTGAAAAAAGTAACTTAGGACTGTTTTTCACACTTACGACCACGGTTGGCAACTTCCCCACAGTCCCGTGATCAAAATTCAGACGCTGGGCCACTGACTCCTATTTACGACGGTCGCATTGCCCCCAGGGGTCACGCGATCCCCTTTTGCCGACCAGCAGAGTCAGATCCACTTAACGACCGTGTTCCTGACTTAACCACTGCGCTGATTCACTTAGCGACGGTGGCAAGAAAGGGTTCATTGTAAAAGCGGGCAAAAGCTCAGCTGGCCACCGTCTCGCTTAGCCACGGACGTTTGGGGCTCATTTGTGGTCGTAACTTGAGGACTTACCCGTACACACAGCTTCCAGACTAGGCCGATTTTGCGATGCCACCGGCAGTGGGGTGGCTGTGATTTGGGGTAGGGGGTGCGGTTTGGAAGGGGTGCCCCCTCCCCAGACGGGCGGCCCGTCTCTTTGCAAAGGATTATGGGTGCTAGTTTTCAGCTCGTGCCCCCTTGGCACGCTCGGGCATCCATTCTCACACACACAAGGCAGGCACGGATGCCCAGATGCCCTGCTTCCTCTTCCTCTTTTCTCCGTGCGCCCCCAGGCAAGGGGGGGAAAGGGGGCTGCCCTCTCTGGAAGACCCCTCCCCTGGGCACCGCTGGGTAGTGGAAGCAAACTAAATTCAGCCTTTTAACTCAGTTTAAGAAGGGGGGTTGGGTGGCATGCAAGGATGTCGGCATCGCTGACAGCCCGTCTCGGCCTGCCCCAAATCCCTTCTGTCACACACCCCCTTCCCTCCCATCAGCTGACGTGAGCCCTCCCCTGCAGCAACCACGGCTGCGGGCGGGCACCACGGCAGTGCCACCCTGGTGTCCTTTTTGGAGCCGGCGCGGTGCTGCTGACCCATATTTTCCCTCCTTTTTGCAAAGGATTTCATGCCCAGCCGAGCGTGAGGGGAGAGGAGTAGGCAGCGGAGGGGGAAGGAGGGAGGGAGCCGGGAGGTGGGCGGGGGTCCCTGGGGGGCTTGGCTGGGCCATCTAGGGCAGGGAGAGGGGAGGAGGGAGGGGGAAAGCTTCTTGCAAAAACCGGGTTGCGTCTTGCAAGAAGGAAGGGGTGGAAAGATTTGAAGGACGGGGAAGAGCTTAGCAGAAATAGCCAGGAGGAGGGGGTCCCTGAGCATGTGCAGAGTGCGTCTCTCCCACAATGGTCTCTGGCGGCAGGACCGGTTTGGGAGAAGAAAAGGTGGGAATATTTGGAAGAACATAGGAGATCTTAGCAGGAATTTTAGGACAATGGGGTTCCTGAGCATGTGCAGAGTGCATTCCCCCCCCCACAACGGCCTCTGGCAGCAAGAGCGGTTTGGGAGAAAAAACATTTGGACTAGAGGGGAGTTCTTAGCGGGAATTCCAGGAGGATAGGGTGCCTGAGCATGTGCAGAGTGCATTTCCCCCACAACGGCCTCTGGCGGCAGGAGCAGTTTGGGAGAAGAAGGAGTGGAAATATTTGGAAGGACATAGGAGATCTTAGCAGGAATTCCGGGACAATAGGTTCTCTGAGCATGTGCAGACTGCATTCTTCCCCCTGCAACAGCTTCTAAGAACTCCTGCTGAGGAATTGCAGATAAAGCATTTTGACTTTTGAACCCATCTTCATCCAGGCTGGGTTAGACGGAGACGCGACACCTCAGGAGTGTAGGATAGGGGATGCTGCAAAGCTGGCGCTGGTTGTGTCGAGACTTGGCTCCGTCGCCCATCCACCGGCTGAGCACCATGGGTTTGAAGGCACAAATGCTGGATGCGTTTGGCGTGCCTGCCTCCACCTGCTTTCCTGTAAAGAACTACAAAACCCATAAGGCAGTGTTTCTCAACCATGGCAGCTTGAAGGCATATGGACTCCAACTCCCAGAATTCCCCAGCCATCAAGGATAGACCAGAATTCAGCATGGATAAGAACCAACGTGGCTAGACTACTTCATCTCATTTTTTTTTTTTTTGATAGGGTAACTTACTTAATAGATGGTGGGAATGCGGTAGACGTAATATACCTTGACTTGAGCCAAGTGAAAAAAATAACCCACGACAAAATAAATTAATAAACGAATCAAAAGTGGGATAGACAATTAAATGGGAAACAGATATGCCGGCAGGGGAATTCTGGGAGTTAAAGTCCACCTGCTTTAAAGTTGCCAAAGTTGAAAAACACTGCCTGAAACATACGTGTTACAGAATCGTACAGAATAACAGAGTTGGAAGGGAATGTAGGTCATCTAGTCCAACCCTCGGCACAAGGAGGAGACCCTACACCGTTTCTGACAGATGGCAGTCCAGTCTCCTTCTTGAAAGCCTCATGTGATGGAGCGCCCGCAAGTTCTGGTGGCAGGCGGTTCCACTGGTTAATTGTTCTTAATGTCAGAAAATTTCTCCTAGGTTGCTTCCCTCCTTGATAAGTTTTCATCTGTTGCTTCTTGTCCTATCCTCAAGTGCTTTGGAAAATTGGTTGACCCCCTCTTCTTTGGGGCAGCCCCTCAAATATTGGAAGACCGCTATCATGTCACCCCTAGTCCTTCTCTTCATTAAACTAGACATCTCCAATTCCTGCAACCGTTCTTCATATGTTTTGACCTCCAGTCCCCTCATCATCTTGGTTGCTCTTCTCTGCACTCTTTCTAGAGTCTCAACATCTTTTTTTACATCTTGGAGACCAAAACTGGATGCTGTATTCCAAGTGTGGTCTTACCAAGGCATTATAAAAGAGTATTAACACTTCACATGATATGTATCCCCATTGTGGTTCGCTTACTCTCTTCTAATCCCTTCCTCTGCGATCTCTCCATTCTAGGGGGTAGGATGAAAAAAAACCCCGGCATGGCTGGTTGGGGAATTCTGGGGTCTTACCAAGGCCTTATAAAGTGATATTAACACTTCACGTGATCTGGACTCCATCCCTCCGTTAATGCAACCTAGGATTGTATTAGTTTTTTTGGCAGCTGCCGCACACTCCTGGCTCATACTTATGTGATTGTCTACTAGGACTTCAAGATCCCTCTCACAGTTAATGCTATTGAGCTACGCTTCACTTAATCTGTATATATATATACATTTGGTTTTTCTTGCCTAAATGTAGAACCTTACTTTTCTCACCATTGAATTTCATTTTGTTAGATAGGGCCCAGGGTTCAAGTCTGTCAAAATCCTTCTGGATCTTGAGCCTGTCTTCTGAGGTGTTGGCGAGGAGGAGGCGGGGGGAGGGGAGGGAGAAGGGAAGGGAAGGAGAGAAAAAGAGAGAGAGAGAGAGAAGGAAAGAAGGAAAGAGAAAGAAAGAAAGAAAGAAAGAAAGAAAGAAAGAAAGAAAGAAAGAAAGAAAGAAAGAAAGAAAGAAAGAAAGAAAGAAAGAAAGAAAGAAAGAAAGAAAGAAGAAAGAAAGAAAGAGAAAGAAAGAAGACAGACAGAAGGAAGGAAGGAAGGAAGGAAGGAAGGGAGGAAGGAAGGAAGGGAGGAAGGAAGGCCGGAC
>QLTV01003784.1:309841-326769 GCA_003457575.1 Thermophis baileyi
CCAAGCTCTGTGAAGAGAAGAGGAGGAGAGGAGGAGGAGAGGAGGGGAGGAGAGGAGAGGAGAGGAGAAGAGAAGAGAAGAGAAGAGAAGAGAAGAGAAGAGAAGAGTTGGAAGGGACCTTGGAGGTCTTCTAGTCCAACCCCCTGCTCAGGCAGGAAACCCTACACCACTTCAGACTGGATGAGAAAACCAGGTTACGATGTTCCACCCAACCCACTCTGTTTTTTAACAAAATCACATTCCTAAAGAGGATCTGTGCCCCCTTGGCAGACCCCCCTCCCCACCCTACTGCCATTTCTCCTGCCAGCCTTAATTCCCCATCCTGCNGAAGGCAGGACTGATTTTGCAAATGCAATAAACAGGAGAATTGATACATGGTAGACAAAGGGGTCCTGGGAAGCCCCTTTTAAAATGTCCTCCTGCCCATCCTTGGAATATTGCATCCCCACGTTTTGGTCCCCATGATTTTTTCTTTTTAAAAAAAAAAAAGAGGTTGAAACTCTGGAAAGAGTGCAGAGAAGAGCAACGAAGATGATTAGGGGACTGGAGGCTAAAATATACGAAGATCGGTTGCAGGAATTGGGTATGTCTGGTTTAATGAAAAGAAGGACTGGGGGTGACATGATAGCAGTATTCCGGTATTTGAGGGGCTGCCCCAAAGAAGAGGGGGTCCACCTATTCTCCAAAGCACCCAAAGGCAGGAGAAGAAGCAATGGATGGAAACTGATCAAGGAAAGGAGCAACCTAGAACTAATTTTCCTGACAGTCAGAACAATTAACCAGTGGAACTGCCTGCCACCAGAAGTTGTGGGTGCTCCAACACTGGAGGTTTTTAAGGAGAGACTGGGCGGCCATTTATCTGAAATGACGGGGTCTGCTGCTTGAGCAGGGGGTTGGACTAGAAGACCTCCAAACTCCCTTCTAACTCAGTTATTCTGTTATTCACCAATCCCAAAAACAATTAATTAGTGGAACGGCTTGCCACCAGAAGTTGTGGGTGCTCCAACACTGGAGGTTTTTAAGGAGAGACTGGGCGGCCATTTGTCTGGAATGGCATAGGGTCTCCTGCTTGAGCAGGGTGGCTGGACTAGAAGACCTCCAAGGTCCCTTCCAACTCTGTTATTCTGTTATGGCTATTTCAGAGGTTTCTGCCCCTAAGAAGACTTTTAAGAGGAAAGGAAAAAAAAATTGTCTGTGGACCAAAGGGAAAAAAAACACCCCACTGTGCTGAGACGTGTTCAAAATCAACCCTGCTCCTTAGTTTCATCGTTGATGGCCGGCATTTGAATCCAGAGCTCAGCTGGAACCTAGGCCCACTTTACGAAGTCTGGGTCGCCATGTCCCATTAGCAGGGACCCCGCCGTTGGGGGCAAATGAAGCCGCTCAGCCAAAGGGCTGCAGGGGGTCTCAGGTGAATAGGAATCTCCAGGCCCCTTGCTGGGCTCTGGCTGTTGGTGGAGCAGATGGAGAGTCGTCTCTCTTATTCTTCACAATGTGTAGATGGGCGGAGGTCAACTCCCAGAATTCCCCAGCCAGAGTGCTTTAAGAGGGGTGGACTTCAACTCCCAGAATTCCCCAGCCAATATGCTTTAAAATAGGTGGACTTCAACTCCCAGAATTCCCCAGCCAGAGCGCTTTAAAATAGGTGGACTTCAACTCCCAGAATTCTCCAGCCAATATGCTTTAAAATAGGTGGACTTCAACTCCCAGAATTCCCCAGCCAATATGCTTTAAAATAGGTGGACTTCAACTCCCAGAATTCCCCAGCCAACATGCTTTAAGATGAATGGACCAACTCCCAGAATTCCCCAGCCAGGATGCTTTAAGATGAGTGGACTTCAACTCCCAGAATTCCCCAGTCAGCATGCTTTAAGACAGTGGACTTCAACTCCCAGAATTCTCCAGCCGGCATGCTTTAAGATGGTGGACTTCAACTCCCAGAATTCCCCAGCCAGCCTGCTTTAAGAGGGGTGGACTTCAACTCCCAGAATTCCCCAGCCAGGATGCTTTAAGATGAGTGGACTTCAACTCCCAGAATGCCCAGCCAGTGTGCTTTAAAATAGGAGGACTTCAACTCCCAGAATCCCCCAGCCAGCATGGTTAAGAAAATTGCCTTAGATTTACACAAAGGCAATGTCACCCCAACGGAGATCAAAAGGTCTGAATCTTCCCTGCTAAAGAATTGGAGAAGCCTCGTTTTTGCTCCAAAGCTCCTCATGTAAAGTGGGGTTGTGTGTCTGTGTGTTTGTGTGCATGTGTGTCTGTGTGTGTTCACCTTAGTGCCAAATCGACACCATTTTACCCTATTTGCAAACAAAGGGATGCGTAACCAACTGATTGCATTCCAGAGGGCTGATTGAGTCCCTGCCCAGCAGTCCAAGGACGACCAAAGGGAGACACAATGAGCAAATTAAAATAGGAAGAAGCGGCTAGTCCTCATGCTTCCGTCCCCGAGAGGCCCTTATCCACCGCGAGCCTTCAACCGCAGATATTCAGGAGCAGCAGGACTTTGAAATATTAAAGCGTGGTGTGGCGCATTATCCTTGCTACTGGGGCCGGCTCCTGCTTGGAACCAGAACACCGCCGAATGAATCATTGCAAACCCAGCTTAACTTCTCGCCGGGCTGCTTGGCTGCATTTCCCGGCTTGGCGGGCGCTGCGAGAGCCATCCCTGGACGCTCGCTCGAGTCTGGAAGCAACAGGCTGCGAACAGCTGGGTTTCTACTCCAAACACATGCAGGTTTTTTTTTTGCGGGTGTCGGATCCAGGCTGGGTGTGGGGAGGAAGGACGGTGGTGGGGAGTCCTGCCCCAATCCCCTCCACACACACCCGCCCCTCTGGGCTGGCCACTGTGTGAGACGAATTAGGCGCGGAGTGGAATTGCAGGACCGCTGTGCCAAAAAATCTGGCCCACCCGGATAGCTGGGGAAGTTCGCGATCCAGCCAATATCTCCCTGGCTTGGGAACATGAATTAGGATCCTATATTCCAAATACAGCTGGCCTTCAATGTACGAGCGCAACTGAGCTGAAGAATTTCGGTCGTTAAGCGAGACCTGTGTGACTCGAAATTTGCCTCCTCCTTTTCACGACCTTTCTTGCCGCAGTTGTCACGGCGTGGTGAAGGGACGCTGCTTCCCCGTCGAATCTGCCTGTCAGAAAGTCACCAAAATCACACGACCACGCCGCCTATTGCAACCGTCGTTAAGTACGTGCCAAGCGTCCGAATTTCGATCGCGTGAGCACGGGGATGCTGCAACGGTCGTAAGGGTGAGAAATGGCCCTTTTTTTCGGGGCCGTTGTAACTTTGGTCGGTCACTAAATGAACCGTGTGTAAGTCGAAGGCGACCTGAACACGCCCGTTTCTTTTCTACTACATTTTTGCTAAATACAATTTTGGTTCCTTCTAAACTTGGCGGTTCACCTTGTACCGTTAAAAGGCCACTAATCGGAGGGAGGGAGGGAGGGGTCTTTCCTTCCCCAGGCAGGGCTGGGGGGCTGCCCCCTTTGTTTTGTCCATTATGGCCGGGCCTGCTGGCCTCCCCCCTGCCTCCCCAGCTGATCCTCTCCGCCAGCACCGAGTGCCCAATCCATGCCGTTGCTCAGCCAAATGTGCGGCTGCACCTGAAAACCGACCTGGGTTCGTTTAATTGATTACGGAGAAATGAGCCTCGTTGCAGGGCTGTTTAGTTAATTACTCCTGGACGGGGAATCGCACTCGCTAATTGCCGCTTTTGGACAGGGAAGTAGAAGAGCTGCAGGTGCTGTGCAGGACCAGAGCCAGAAGACCCCTCCTCACAAACCCCAGTTCCTTCTCGCGGTAAACTACAGATAGTTCTCGACTTAAAACGGTGCATTTAGTGAGCGTTCGACGTTACAACGGCACTGAAAAAGGGCCGTTTTTCACACTGACGACCGTTGTGGCATCCCCACGGTCACGTGTTCAAAATTCGGACGCTCAGCAACTGACTCATATTTGTGACGGTATGCAGCGTCCCGAGGTCATGCGATCCTCTTTTGTGACCTTCAGACAAGCAAAGTCAACGGGGAAGCCAGGTTCGCTTAACAAGCGTGTTACTCACAGCTGCCGCGATTCATTTAACAACCGAGGCAAGAAAAGTTGCAAAAGGGGGCAAAACTCACTCAACAACTGTCTCACTTAGCGACAGAAATTTGGGGCTCGATTGGGGTCGTAAGTGGAGGACTACCTACCGGTATATATATATTAATCGTGAGGGAGCTCTGGTTCAGATTAGGCGAAGCCTGGCTCAAAAACAGGAACGGCGAGATGGACCTTGGAGTCCCAGTGGACGATCACTTAAACGTGAGTCAGCGGTGTGCGGCAGCAGCCAAAAAAGCGAATATGATCCTGGGCTGTATAAACAGAGGCATAGAATCAAAATCACGTGGAGTATTAGCACCACTTTGTAAAGCCTTAGTAAGGCCACACCTGGAATGCTGCATCCAGTTTTGGTCCCCACATTACAAAAAAAGATGTTGAGACTTTGGAAAAAGTGCAGAGAAGAGCAACTAAGATGATTTAAAGGCCTGGAGGCTAAAACATACGAAGGACGGTTGCAGGATTTGGGTCTAGAGAAAAGAAGGACTAGGGGGGACATGATAGCAGTGTTCCAATATTTGAGGGGCTGCCCCAAAGAAGAGGGGGTTCACCTATTTTCCAAAGCCCCTGAAGGCAGGACAAGAAGCAATGGATGGAAACTAATCAAGGAGAGAAGCAACCTGGAATTAAGGAGGAATTTCCTGACAGTGAGAATAATTCACCAGTGGAACAGCTTGTCACCAGAAGTTGTGGGTGCTCCATCACAGGAGGTTTTTAAGAAAAGACTGGACAACCATTTGTCTGGAATGGTATAGGATCTCCTGCTTGAGCAGGGGCTGGATTAGAAGACCTCCAAGGTCCCTTCCAGCTGTATTCTGATTCTGGTTCTTTCCCCATAATTCTTTTCTCTACATCCTTGGAATCCAACTCTTATCAGCTCCGACCAGCAGATCCAGAAGTTAGTTAGGCAAGAGGGACGTTGTTGGAAAACCAAAGATGTGTCTCACCTGCTACTCAATGCTGGATGGAAAGCGAGAAACTCTTTGATGGAGACCAAGATTTTATTAGTCAAAAATGAAAAGGATGCAGACCCTGAGCACAGCAGGCCTGGTACTTTACTTATAGGATGCTCTTCACCAACCTGAGGAGAAAAGAGAACCTCTGGTTCAATCCAACGCGTCTGGTTCTTTGTCCCAGTTGGGGTTATCTCCTCGTGGTTTGGGACCCCCACTCTTCTTGGCCACCATGATTTCGCTGACATCCAACAACGTCACTGCTATTTGAGTGGCCAGGACGATACCACGGTATTTCACCAGGAACGGGTCCAGCACACCTTCCATGACGGCGTCCATGGTGCTGGCCTCTTCCACGCCCAGCAGGATGCCGGTATTCTGGTTGCCCAGTTGATGCTGGATTTCCATCTTGGCCATAATCTCATTGACCGGCAGGCCTGCATTGTCCGCCAGGGTGGCCGGGAGAGTTTTCAACGCTTGGGAGAACTCCAAAATGCCGTACTGCTCACATCCAGGGTAGTACATGCCCAGAGTGCTCAGACGCACCGAGAGGGCCATCTCTGTGGCACCGGCGCCTGGCAAGAGCCGCGCATCGGTGCCCAAGTTCTTGTAAACCTGCACTCCATCTTGGATGGCTGCTTCCAGACAGTCCAGCATCTCGCCGGTGGCTCCTCGGAGGACCACCGTAGCCAAAGGACACGGCGTACCATGTTGACTGAAGACCACTACGACAGTGCTGCCGATCTCGGTGGTGTAGACACGATAGCAGTGTCCGATGTCCTCAGGCGACGGCACAGTGGGCTTGTACAGTAGGGTGGCACCCACCGTTTTGCACAGTTGTTGGAGCTGCATCCGGGACGGCAGCCGCACCACCATGATCCTGCATCGGTCAGCGTAGAAGAGGGCCAGACCGTCTACCCTTCCTCCCACTGCAATGACGTTGACCCCAGCTTTCGCGAGACCCAGGACTCGTTCAGCGATGAGATTTTCTTCCTTTTTCCCAAAGTTCTTCAGCTGGGTCGCGCTTTCAAACATGACCGTGTTCTTGGCTTCTATTTTGGAGATGCCAAAGGTACAACAGTAGGCCACGATTCGGGCTTTCTCCACTCGCTTGATGATGCCCTCTGCCTCCGTGGGGACGAGCATCCCCTCCAAGACGTAGGAGTTCAAGATGCCACCCCCTGGGGCTTTGAAGACACGGATGAGATCTGGGTTGAAAGCCGAGTGGTCAGGTGGCGTCACCGCGATGCAGGCCGTGGCCACCAGCTTGGACAAGAACTTCTGGTAGCTGAAAAATTTGCTGCCCATGATGGACTGCAAGACACATTGCACCTCCTCCTGGTTGTGGGGGTTTTTCAGCATGACGCAGACGAGGCCCGGCAACAGCCGTAGGACCTCTTTGCAAGCCATGTCATAGCCCGCTCGAATGTGGACCATCGACAGACCGGACCTCAGGAGCTTCTCCGCGTTTTCCAGCAGGGCCCCAGCCAGCAGGACGACGAAACTCGTGCCGTCTCCCGTCTCTTCCTGTTGCGTTTCGGCAGCAGAACGCAAGAGGCAAGCCATGGGGCTCTCCAATTCCAGCTCCTTCAAAATGGTGGCGGCGTGGGAGGAATGGAACATCTTGCCCAAGTGGTTGATCACCAACTTGTTGTGTCCCAAGGGACCGTAGCAGGTGCGTAGACAGTGCATCAGCGCCTTGCAGGCCATCAGGTTGGTGAAGAGGGTCTCCTGCAAGCCGCTGAAGTACTTCATCCCCGCCTTGAGCATCTGAGGAAGACCAGGGGCCATGGGGACGTGGGCTGCCATGACCTGGGGAGAGAGAAGCAGGGGGGGTTGGAGTAGAAAGAGGATCCCACTCCCAGCTTTCAGGTAGGACTTGAGGAGGTCCAAATGAAGATCATTATTTCCAGAGATTGATTAGTAGAAGGAAGCCTTCTGCTCAACTACTGGAGGAAAGTCCTCCGTCTCTGCCACCATGGATAACCACTTTATCTTCAAGACCCTCTCTCCTTAATGTCTCTCATGAGGTGGTCCATAAGGTATGGTCCAGAAAGTCAATTGCGTCATCATGGCTGCCATCTTGACTTTTTTGACCATGTCTTGGGGAGATCACTGCCTCTCTTTCCCTTTACTGCTCCCCAGAGTTATCTTTACTCACCTCTACTCTACTCAACCAATTCTATTCTATCCTAGTCTATTCAACCCAGTAGTGTTTTCCAGAGTTGTTTCTACTCCTCCATTCTGCACAACCTTCTCTATCCATTCTACCCTACTCAACCTACTCTATCCATTCTACCCTACTCTACTCAACCTACTCTATCCATTTTACCCTACTCTACTCAACCTACTCTATCCATTCTACCCTACCCTACTCAACCTACTCTATCCATTCTACCCTACTCTACTCAACCTACTCTATCCATTCTACCCTACTCTACTCAACCTACTCTATCCATTCTACCCTACTCTACTCAACCTACTCTATCCATTCTACCCTACCCTACTCAACCTACTCTATCCATTCTACCCTACCCTACTCAACCTACTCTATCCATTCTACCCTACCCTACTCAACCTACTCTATCCATTCTACCCTACTCTACTCAACCTACTCTATCCATTCTACCCTACTCTACTCAACCTACTCTATCCATTCTACCCTACTCTACTCAACCTACTCTATCCATTCTACCCTACTCTACTCAACCTACTCTATCCATTCTACCCTACTCTACTCAACCTACTCTATCCATTCTACCCTACTCTACTCAACCTACTCTATCCATTCTACCCTACTCTACTCAACCTACTCTATCCATTCTACCCTACTCTACTCAACCTACTCTATCCATTCTACCCTACTCTACTCAACCTACTCTATCCATTCTACCCTACTCTACTCAACCTACTCTATCCATTCTACCCTACTCTACTCAACCTACTCTATCCATTCTACCCTACTCTACTCAACCTACTCTATCCATTCTACCCTACTCTACTCAACCTACTCTATCCATTCTACCCTACTCTACTCAACCTACTCTATCCATTCTACCCTACTCTACTCAACCTACTCTATCCATTCTACCCTACTCTACTCAACCTACTCTATCCATTCTACCCTACTCTACTCAACCTACTCTATCCATTCTACCCTACTCTACTCAACCTACTCTATCCATTCTACCCTAGTAGTGTTTTCCAGAGTAGTTTCCCCTCCTCTACTCAACCTACTCTATCCATTCTACCCTGCTCTACTCAACCTACTATATCCATTCTACCCTACTCTACTCAACCTACTCTATCCATTCTACCCTACTCTACTCAACCTACTCTATCCATTCTACCCTACTCTACTCAACCGACTATTGCTCCCCAGAGTTGTCTCTACTCAACTCAGTCAACTCATTCTATTAGCCTACTTAGCCCAATATTGTTCCCATGAGTTGCCTCTACTCAACTCAACCTACTCTACCTCTATTGTGTCTGCTCTATTCAACCCACTACTGCTTCCCAGAGTTGTCTACTCTACTCTACTCTACTGTACTCTACTCAACCAACTACTGCTCTCCAGAGTTATCTGCAAGCTACCTCCTATTCCTATTCATTTCCTTTCAACTCCCGTCATTCCCCCCCCCCACATACCTTTGGACCACCCTAGGCCGGGGAAGGCTGTCTAGCCCTAACCAACGCCACGAACATAGCTATTCATCCGCCTTAAAGCTTCACCTCAGGCGCTGATTTTCTCTCGTCACGGCCTCCGCTAATAATACAGCTAATAGTACAACGAAGGGCGGCATAAAATCCTCCAAAGGACATAATAAAATGCTTTCATCATCTTGTCCGCTGCCTCCCCTTCCCTCTCCTCGCCTCCCCTTCCCTCCCCTATCTCTCTCTTCTAATTTACAAACCCTTTTAGAGCCGGAGACCTCATCTGGGTTTTGTTTATAGACGCTGGGGTGTAAATTAAGAGGAGGGAACAGCAAAATCAGCGCTAATAGATCCACATCTATCCTGTTAAATGCTAACCGCCCCATTTCAGCGTCTAAAACCTGTTGCATTGGGGTCTCCCCATAGCAATGTTTCTCAACTTTAGCAGCTTGAAGACGGGTAGACTTCAACTCCCAGAATTCCCCAGCCGGGGAATTCTGGGAGTTGAAGTCCACCCGTCTTCAAGCTGCCAAGATTGGGAAACACAGACTATTTAATCCCCTATAATCCCAGATTAAATACACCGAGGAGGCCAGGGGTACCCCACTTTCTAGGGGTTGATTCCTCATTTTCTCTACCAATGGTGTCCCCCACCCCCGGGACCTCAAAATTAGCCTACTGCAATATCTGGGAAGGGGTCCACAAGACCCACGGCGACCAGGAAATACACCAGGGGCTTGAATGGTGGAAGCGACCGGTCAACGGTGGTTGTGGTGGGAGGGGCCTGTGGGGTGATGTCACACTCGAGCATTCCAGGAAGTGGCCAATGGTCTTGCCCATCTGCCGGACATCCAGCTGTGTTCGGTCCACTTTTATATTGGATGATTCTTAAATTTGACAGGAAATCGGGGCCAAATGGTTTGATGGCTGTTGGGACATTCCAGGAATTGGAGCTGGACCGGTTGAATGGTCGCCTTGCAATCCAGGGCTGGGAGATTGATTGGTTGAATGCTGGTCTTGCAATCCAGGGCTCAGAGATTGACCGGTTGAATGCTGGTCTTGCAATCCAGGGATTGGAGCTTGACCGGTTGAATGGGGGTCTTGCATTCCAGGCTTGGAGCTTGACCGGTTGAATGGGGGTCTTGCAATTCAGGGATTGGAGCTTGACTGGTTGAATGATGGCCTTGCAATCCAGGGATTGGAGCTTGATTGATTGAATGCTGGGTCTTGCAATCTAGGGATTAGAGCTTGACCGGTTGAATGGGGGTCTTGCCATCCAGGGCTCTGAGCTTGACCTGTTGAATCCTCTACCTGCAGGCGTTGAGACTTAGGGTGGCCACTTCTCCTTTTATATTCCTAAAAGTCTGGCTCCAGCCTAATTTTGCCCTGAATTCTTTCCGTCGCGCCGACTTGTCACGATTCCATCCTCTTGTATTTCGTTTTATCGCATTATGACCTACAGTTGCAACGAGGCACTTAGTCCCTGAATTACAACGACCCGGCCCTGCGCTCGGCGGACAAACCCACAAAGTGTTTTTTTTGCGCTGTTCTTTTTACGATATCCATACCTGGCCGATCTCCACTTCGAATATCTTTCCTGAGTAATAGTCTACAGACAGTCCTCGACTTACAACAGCTCACTTAGTGACCGTTTCAAAGTTACAATGGTGCTGAAAAAAAGGGACTTAGGACCGTTTTTACACTTAACGACCGTCGCGGTATCCCTGTGGTCACGGGATCAAAATTTGGACGTTTGGCAACTGACTCGTATTTATGATGGTCGCAACGTCCCGGGGTCACGCGATCCCCTTTTGTGACCTTCTGACAATCAAAGTCCGTGGGGAAACCGGATTCACTTAACGACCATTTTACTAATTTAAGAACCGCAGTAATTCGCTGAACAACGGTGGCAAGGAAGATGGTAATAACGGGGCGAAATTCACGTGACCAATGTTTCGCTTAGCAACACAAATTCTGGGCTCCCTTGTGGTCGTAACCTGAGGACTACCTGTATTTACAACCGTTGCAAGGTCCTTGGGATCCTGTGAACACCATATGTGGCCCTCCCAGCTGCCTTCTGGCGAGCCGTCGATGGAAGAAACTGGGTTCGCTTAATGACCCTGTGATTCACTTAACAACTGCAGTGATTCACTTAACAACTGTGGCAATAAAAGGCGGTAAAATCGGTCATTGAACAGTTACCTGGCTTAGCAATGGAAATTCTGATCCCGATTATAGTCATAAGTCAAGGACTACCGGTATGTGTAGGTTTTTTTTTAAATTGAAAGTTAGAAAGCTGTCCTTGACTTACATCCATTCATTTAGCGACCCTTCAAAGATATAACTGAACTGAAAAAAGTTTTCACACTTACGACCATTTGGCCACGGGATCAAAATTCAGACGCTCGGCAACTGACTCATATTTATGACGGTCGCCATGTCCCGGGGTCCTTTTTTTGCAACCTTCTGACCAGCACAGTCCATGAGGGAAGCCAGATTCACTTAACAACCTCGTGTGACTCACTTAACAACCGCAGTGATTCGCTTAACAACGGTGGCGAGGAAGGTGGCAATAACGGGGCACGATTCACCTTTTCAGTGTCTCGCTTGGCAACGGACA
This sequence comes from Thermophis baileyi, assembly GCA_003457575.1. NCBI lineage: Eukaryota > Metazoa > Chordata > Lepidosauria > Squamata > Dipsadidae > Thermophis > Thermophis baileyi. The sequence goes on from QLTV01003784.1 coordinate 321,187, forward strand.
CGTTCCATTGTGGTCGTAAGTCGAGGACTTGCTGTCATTTCCTTCGCAATGCTCCTTAAGAGTTTTAAGGGCTTCGGATAAAGATTATCCAGGTCACCTGGATTTCTCCACAAAAGCTGGACTATTTCGGGAACAGGGTTGCAAAAACAGGCTGTGAACCAGCTCCGTTGTTAAAAAAAAACAAAAAAAAACCCAATATTTCCGCTCACCTGTCGCCCCAAATTACAAAAATAAAGTTTCTCCTCCAGAAAAGTGAGAAATGACGGATAGAAATGCCAGAATTGGCTCAAAACAAACCCCACAAAAAAAAAACAAAAAAAAAAAAACCCCCACAAAACCCAGACTCAGTGAAACAATTTCCAAAACGGCAACCCAGCCGACAACATCACAAACCAAGATCCCTCAATCTACGGAAGCGCTAGTCCTCGAGATACGACCTCCGTTGGAACTTCCATTGCTGGGGGATGCGGTCATTGGGAGTCGCGCCCGATTTTGGGACCTTTCTTTGCCACGGTTGTTAAGCGAATCTCTGCAAGTGTTAAGTGAATCTCTGCAAGTGTTAAGCGAATCGCGCGGTCCTTAAGCGAATCCGGCTTCATACACACACACACGCACGCACACACACACGTTGACTCTGTTTGTCGGAAACCGGTTAGGGGGGTTCACAAAGGGCGATCACGTGACACCCACCCCCCCGGGATGCTGCGACCGTCGTAAATACAAGCTCGTGGCCAAGTGACCGGATTTTGATTACATGATGGGAGGGGGAAGAATCTTGTGATGGGCGTAACTGCGAGGACTGGGCATAAGTGCAAGGACTGGGTATAAGTACGAGGACTGGCTGTAAGTCACTTTTTAATTGTAACTGGATCGTTGCTGAACCAACGGTTGTAAGTCGAGGACTATTGTATTGACTGGAGAGGTTCCTCTTGAAAACCCAAATTTCAAAACAAGACACTTTTTTCAGCGCTGTCGTAATTCAGAACGGTTGCTAAATGAATGGTTGTAAACCGAGGACCTCCGTTTTGGAGCGCCAGAATTAAAGAGGAGGAGGAAGCTGGCTTTTTTTTTACATGGGTGTCTGCTTTAAGGACCGATGGCACCCCACGTGCCCTGGGATGCCAGCATGTTGCTAAATGAACGGTCATAAGTCAAGGACCACCTGCCTTGGAAGAATGTCTGCTACCTGAGGATCTGAATGCTCTCTTTTCTTTGAAGCCTCTTTTTCCTTCTCTGTCTCCTTCTCTCTTTCTCCCTCTCTAATTTCCCTCTCTCTTTCTTTTTTTTCTCTCTCTCCCCCTCTTTCTCTCCCTCCCCCCCTTTCTCTCTCTTTCTCTCTCTCTTTCTTTCTCTCCATTCCCCTCTTTCTTTCTCTCTCCCCCTCTCTTTCTCTCTCTCCCCCTTTCTGACTCTCTCTCTCTCTGTTTCTCTTTCTTTTTGTCTCTTTCTCTCTCCTCTTTTTCTCTCTCTCTCCCATCTCTTCCTCCCCCTCTTTGTCTCCCTCTCTCTCTCTCTCTTTCTCTCTCCACTCTCTCTCTCTCTGTGCCCTTTCTCTCCCTCCCTCCTTTCTCTCTCCACTCTCTTTCTCTCTCTCTCTCTCTCTCTCTCTCTCTCTCTCTCTCTCTTTCTCCTTCCCCCCCTCTCTCTCTCTCTCCCCCTCTCCCCCTTTACTCTCTCTGGTTCTCTTTCTCACTTCTCTCTATCTCTCTCTCTCTCTCTGTTTCTCTCTTTTTGTCTCTCTCTCTCTCTCTTCTCTTTTTCTCTCTCACCTCTTCCTCCCCTTTCTCACTCCCTCTCTCTCTCCCATCACTTTCTCTCTATCCCCCTCTTTCTCTATCCCCTCTTTCTCTCCTTCCTCCTCTTTCTTTCTCCCTCCCTCTCTCTCTTTCTCTCTCTTTCTCTCTCTTTCTCCCAGGTCTTTCTCTCTCTCAGCCCCTCCTTCTCTCTCTCTCTCTCTCTCTCCCATCTCTTTCTCTCTCCCTCTCTCCCTCCCTCCCTCCCCCCTCTCTTTCGCTCTCTCCCATCTCTTTCTCTTTCCACTCTCTTTTTCTCTCTCTCCTTCTCTTTCCCCCTCTTTCTCTCCCTCCCCCCTCTCCTCTCTCTCTCCCCCCCTCTTTCTCTCTCTCTCTTTCTCTCTCCTCTCTCTCTCCCCTTTCTCTCTCCCCCTCTCTTTCTCTCCCTGATCTCTTTCTCTCTTCTCTCTCTCTTTCTCTCTCTTTCTCTCTGTCCCTTTCTCTCTCTTTTTCTCTTCACTCTCTCTCTCTCCATTCCCCTCTTTCTCTTTCTCTCTCCCCTTTCTCTCTCCCCCTCTCTCTTTCTCTCCCTTCCCCTCTCTTTCTGTCTCTCTCTCTCTCCCCCCCGTTTCTCTTTCTTTTTGTCTCTTTCTCTCTCCCCTCTTTTTCTCTCTCTCTCCCCTCTCTTCCTCCCCCTCTTTGTCTCCCTCTCTCTCACCCTCCCTCTCTCTTTCTCTCTCTCCCATCTCTTTCTCTCTCCCTCTCTCTCTGCCCCGTCTTTCTCTCCTTCCTCCTTTCTTTCTCTCCCCCTCTCCCCCCCTCTCTCCTCCCCCGCCCATCAGCCGATATGTCCTTGCCATCCTCCGGGCGCTCCCTTTCACAGGACGATGAAGCCCCTGCCAGAAGAATTTGGCTCTCAGGAGCTTTTAAAACAAAGGAGGGGATAACCTCCGATGGGCGTCCAGGGGAGGCGGAGAAGGGCAGGCTGCAAATCCTGCAGGACCCTGGGAAGAAGAAGGGAGCTCGCCCCGGTGATATTGTGCCCAAGAAATGTCGCTGACTTATTGTGGGATTTTTTTCTCGCTCTTGTTTCCCCCCCCCTCTCTCTTTGGGAAAAAAGCTTGCAAAATGTGGAGCAGACTTTTCTTCAGGAGAAAAAGGACTTTTAGGAGCTTCTAAGGCAGAGAGATCCAACCTTGGGTGGACTTCAACTCCCAGAATTCCCCAGCCGGCACAGCCGACTGTGAGAAATGGGTTAAGCGAGTTTTGCCCCCCATCTTACGACTTTTCTTGCCACAGTGTCAGTCGCTGCCGTCGTTAAATGAGTCGCACGGTGGTTAAGCGAATCCGGCTTCCCCATTGACTTGGCTTGCCAGAAAGTCGCAAAAGCGTGACCTCGGGGCACTGCGACCGTCATAAATATGAACCAGCGGTCAAGCATCCGAATGTAAATCACCGTCACCTGCAGGGATGCTGCTGCAGTCGTTAAGTGTGAAAAACAGAACGGCATTTTTTCCAGTGCCGTTGTAACTTTGAACGGTCACTAAGTGAACTGTTGCAAGTCAAGGACTACACTTCACACTTACGTCCGTTGAAGCCTCCCTGTGGATACGTGATAAAAATTCGGACGCTTGGCAACTGACTCGTATTTATGACGGTTGCAGTGTCCCGGGGTCACGTGATCCCCTTTTGCGACCTTCCGACAAGCAAAATCAGTAGGGAAGCCAGATTCGCCTAGCCTCCGTGTTACTCATTTAACAACCGCAGTGATTCACTTAACAACTCTGGCGAGAAAGGTCGTAAAATGAGGCAAAACTCACAACAAATGTTTCCCTTAGCAACATCAATTTCGGGCTCCATTGTGGCCGTAACTTGAGGACTCCCTGTATTGCAATTTTTCTGCAATCCTTTTAAGCTGGCAGCCCCCAAGCTACTCTCTTAAAGTCCTCCTCGTGCTTCTCAGCTGTCGAAAAAAAATAATATCTGATTTTTCGGCTTTTCCAGATGACCTCGTTTCTCCCTTTGTTTGCAACTTCTACATCCTTCCTCCCGGGGTCTTTTCTCCTGCAAAATTTCCCAGTCTCGGCCTGCTGTCCGGTGCTTGCTTTGCCTGTCGGTCGCATCGGACGTGACCTACTAAGGTAACCGTCGGCAAGCATCGCCAAATATCCATGTGGAAAATAATAATAATAAAAAAAAACCTGGAATAAAACCACATGGATACAGCCATCAGGAGCGTAATGGGGGTTCAGGACAATTCGGCTGGAACCGAAAACCATCAGCGCTCGGAATAATTGGCTCCGCGGAGAGACGGGAAGGAGGGAGACGGATACGAAAAAGTGAATTTCTTCTTTTTTTTTTGTTGTCCTGAAATTCAATCGGAATTCAGCTTGCCTGAAACTTAAGACCGCAAGTCCCTGTATTCCATTCTGAAATGATAAAAAACAGACCTGGGTTGTTTTCTCTGCCACAGAAAAAAAAGAAGAGAGAGAGAATTATACGGGGTGTCCTCGACTTACGACCGTAACGGAGCCCGTAACTTCTGTCGTTAAGTGAGACATTTCTTCAGTGAGCTTTGCCCCCGTTTTACGAACTTTCGTGTCACGGTTGCTAAGTGAGTTTTGCATCGTTTGATGGCCTTTCTTGCCAGATGTTGTTAAGTGAATCACTGCAGTTGTTAAGTTAGTAACGTGGAAAGTGAATCTGGTTTATCCATCGACTTTGCTTGTCGGAAGTTCGTAAAAGGGGATCACGTAATCCTGGGACACCACGACCGTCATAAATATGAACCAGATGCCAAGCGTCTGAATTTTGATCAGGTGGCCCTGGGGATGCTACAACGGTCGTAAGTGTGAAAAACGGTCAGAAGTCACTTTTTTCAGGGCTGTAGTAACTTTGAACGGTCACTAAACGAACTGTTGTAAGTAGAGGACTACCTGTATTTTCGCTTTCTCATCTAATTTGGGGTCAAACCCCAGATGTGATCATGATTCCGTTCTATTTTATTTAGGGAATCCTCGACTTACAACAGTTCGCTTAGTGACCGTTTGACGTTACGACACTTAAAGGGACTTACGACCGTTTTTCACACTTAGGACCATTGCAGTATCTCCATGGCCACGTGATTTACATTTGGAGGCTTGACAACCGATTCATATTTACGACGCTCGCCGTGTCCCAAGGTCACGGGATGCCCTATTGCGACCTTCTGACAAGCAAAGTCCATGGGGAACCCAGATTCACTTAACAACCAGGTTACTCATTTAACAACCGCAGTGATTCACTTAACAACTGGGGCAAGAAAGGTCGTAAAAGAGGGCAAAATTCGCTTAACGACCGTCTCGCTGATTTAACAACATAAATTGCGGTCGTATGCAGTGGAAGGGCTTGCCACCAGAAGTTGTGGTTGTTCCATCACTGGAGGTTTTTAAGAAGAGATTGGACGGCCACTTGTCTGGAATGGTCTAGGGCCGTGATGGCGAACCTATGGCACGCGTGTCACAGGTGGCACGCGGAGCCATATCCGAGGGCACGCGGGGCGTTGCCCTATGTCAGCTCCAGGGCACATGTGCGCGCTGGCCATCTGATTTTCGGCCTTCCGGAGGGCGGGGGAGAGGCCGTTTTCGCCCTCCCCAGGCTTCAGGAAAGCCCCCGGAGCCTGTGGATGGCGAAAAACGGCACAACGGACCTACCGGAAGTCCGGAGGCTTCAGTGAGGTCTGCGCATATGCGCGGGGGGGGCAGCGTGGGGGGGGTTTGTGCGCATGCGCGGGGGGGAGGGAATTGCATTATGGGTGTGGGCACGCGCGAGCGTGCTATTGAAAAAAAAAAAAAGGTTCGCCATCACTGCT
>QLTV01003784.1:360232-370914 GCA_003457575.1 Thermophis baileyi
TTGATAGATAGATAGATAGATAGATAGATAGATAGATAGATAGATAGATAGATAGATAGATAGATAGATAGATAGATAGATAGATAGATAGATAGATAGATAGATGATAGATAGATACAATGATAATGATAGATGATAGGTAGATGATAGATAATGGATGGATGGATGGATGGATAGATGATAGATAGATGATAGATAGATATTGATTCATATGGCTGGAAGTGCACCTTGGAGGTCATCTAGTCCAATCCACTGTTCAAGCAAGAGACCTGGCCTATACCATTCTGGACAAATGGCTGCCCAATCTCTTTTGATGGCGCGACGGAGCACCCATAACTTCTGGTGGCAAGCCGTTCCCCTGGCTAATTGTTCTATCGCTCTTTGCCGTTGCTTTGCAGGATGGGTCGGAGCAGGCCCAGTCGAACCTCCGCTTCCTGTCCATCCTGAAAGAGCCGTTCCAGGAACTGGCCACTCTACGGCCCAAAGATATCCCCGAAAAGCTGCCCCATCTCATCAGCCTGGTCCGGATCGTGTGGGTCAACTCCCCGTACTACAATAGCCGAGAGAGGATCACGGCTCTCTTCCGGAAGGTGGGGGCTGCCTTTATCTCTCCCTCCCCCTTTGTTCTCCTTTTTTTAAAAAATTTTTTTTTTAAATATTTAGAGATATTTTGTTTTGTCCAAACATGTTAGCTGAACAACTCAGCCACGTTCTTAGAATGCAAAAATACCAAACACTAATATGTTGACTGATAGACGGGAATTTTTGGAGAAGGAGGAGGAGGAGGAGGAGGAGGAGGAGGACGACTCATTTAAGCAAATACGGATCGCCAAGCCCAGAGGACTTACATTCTACAATAGTGAAGGAGCTAGCAGGAGTGATGATGATGTTCCCTAGTTGGGTCATGAAACGTCTGCAAGAAAACCACCAAGCTCAGAGAGCACCAAGGACCCCTCAGTGACACATTGAATTTACTCACAGATTAAAAAAACAACAGCTTAGTTAAAACAGCAGCCATCTCGTAGAAACCTGCATTAATAATTTAAAAGAAAAAGAAAAGCTTTGGACCACTTGCTCAAAATAATACAAGCCAGCCAGTCCAGAATTCCAGAATCACGGCATAACTCGAAACCCTAACCCTGTCCAGTCCCGTTCCTTCTGAAGATGGTTTGGATCTTCTAAGCCGGTTCCCATAGAACAAGGATGGGGGAACGAGGGCCCTTGGATGATTTGTGGACTTCAACTCCCAGAATTCCCCAGCCAGCCATGTAGGGTAGGGTTCTTAATAGATGGTGGGTATGCAGTAAGCGTAATATATCTTGACTTCAGCAAAGTAGAAAGAAAAAAAAAGAGCTGGCTGGGGAATTCTGGGAGTTGAAGTCCACAAGTCTTAAATCAGGGGTCTCCGACCTTGGCCTCTTTAAGACTTGTGGACTTCAACTCCCCGAATTCCCCAGCCGGCAGGCCGCCAAGCCTGGCCTCTTTAAGACTTGTGGACTTCAACTCCCAGAATTCCCCAGCCAGCCACGTAGGGTAACTTTCTTAATAGATGGTGGGTATGCAGTAAGCGTAATATATCTTGACTTCGGCAAAGTGGAAAAAAAGAGCTGGCTAGATGGTTTGGATCTTCTAAGCCGGTTCCCATAGAACAAGGATGGGGGAACGATGGCCTCTTTAAGATTTGTGGACTTCAACTCCCAGAATTCCCCAGCCAGCCACGTAGGGTAACTTTCTTAATAGATGGTGGGTATGCAGTAAGCGTAATATATCTTGACTTCAGCAAAGTGAAAAGAAGAGCTGGCTGGGGAATTCTGGGAGTTGAAGTCTGCAAGTCATCAAAGGGCCCTCGTTTCCCCCACCCCAGTCATGGAAGGACCTCAAAGGGGAGGGGGGCTTGTCCCCCCCCCCAGGGGATTTTGAAGTCTCTCTCTCTCTCTCTGCTTTCTCCCCAGATGAGCAACAAGATCATCCAGATGTGTTGCAAAGACATTTCCTTGGACCGCCTTTTCGAAGGCTACATCAACTCGTCCCGCCAGACGTTGCACAGCTGCATCTCCTGCATGTCATCCTGGAAGGAATGCTACCAGCAGGCAGCCTACATGCACAACAAGTAAGGGGGCGGAGTCTGGGGGCGAAGTTGCGCCGTGCCAAGGGGCTAGTCCTCAGTGATCACGATTGGCCACCGCTCAGATTTAGGACCGCTTGCGGCGTGCCCCACGGTTGCCGACCTCACTAGCTGATTTTGAACCAAACAAAATGTCCATTGGGGAAGCTGGGTTCGCTTAACGACCAGGCGATTCACTTAACGACCTCCTGAACTTGCTGGTGGTTGTGCTAGAAACGGTTGTAACGGTCCGATCGTGTGTGTGTGATGACTGGCTTTACGACCTCCCCAACTCACGAGGGAAATTCCTACCCCCGTTGGCGGTCGTAAGTGGAGGACGTATTCCTCAAAAACAGAGGCTGCTTTGAAATGCTTTTTTGAAGCTTTTAAGTGCTTTCGAAATGTCCCCATTTTCCCCGCTTCAGGAAATATCCTGCTATTAAGGTACACAAATACTTCTCTTTATTCTCATTTTTCACCATTTTATGGGAAACGTGCAACTGTTGGTTTCATTTTTCCTGTCAAATCTGCCTACTTTTGGCCTTTAATTTTCATTTTTCATTTCATTCCATTTTAATTTTTGGTGTTAATTATCAAGTCCAAACTTATTTACATACTGTAAATAATCTGTCTAACATTCACTGGAAAAATGTGGTTTTCAGACAATATGCAGAATAGCAGAGGGAAGATAAATCTTCTCATGCCTCCTTATATTCCTTATAGGCAGGTAGTCCTCGACTTACGACCACAATTGACCCCAAAATTTATGTTGCTGAGACCTTTATTTTTGCTCCATTTTATGAGCTTTCTAGCCACCGTTGTTAACCGAACCACTGCAGTTGTTAAATCGGTAAACCCGGTTGTTAAGTGAATCTGGCTTCCCCAGCGACTTTGTTGGTCAGAAGCTCGCAAAAGCGGATCACGTCACCCCTGGGACACGGCGACCGTCATAAATGTGAGTCAGTTGACAAGTGTCTGAATTTTGATCATGTGATCACGGGGAGGCTGCCGCGGTCGTAAGGGTGAGAAATGGTCCTAAGTCACTATTTTCAGTGTTGTAGCTTTGAACGGTCACTAAACGAACTGTTGTAAGTCGAGGACTATCTGCGTTCCTGAGCCTTTTCCCTTGTTTTTTTGAAACCCGCCCCCCCAGTCAAGTTCGTTTAGTGACCATTTGAAGTTGCAACGGCATAAAAAAAATGACCGTTTTTCACACTTACGACGGTTGCAGCACCCTATGGTCACGGGATCAAAATTCAGACGCTTGGCAACTGACTCGTATTTATGACGGTCGTGGCATCCCGGCGTCACGTGATCCCCCTTTAGCGACCTTCAGACGAGCAACGTCCACGGGGAAGCCCGATTCACTTAATGACCGTGTGACTCACCAACGGCGGCGATTCACTTAACGACTGTGGCCAGAAAAGTCGTAAAATGGGCCAAAGCTCACTTAACCAATGTCTGGTGTAGCCACGGAAATTTTGCGCTCCGTTGCGGTCGTAAGTCGAGGACTACCCTGTATCGGAAGAAGCAATACATTCCCAAACTTTTTTTTAAAGACTTTTTGTCTAAATTTCCCTGTTGGGCTTCTCCCAAAAGTTGCATTTCGAATAGAATATAGACCGAGGTGGAGGGGGACCTTGGAGGTCGTCTAGTCCAGCCCCCAGTTGTTGTTTTTGCTCGGATTTTCTCCTCCTGCTCGCACCGACACACTTTGGATCACAATTCTGCCCTTGAACCCTTGAACAACTTATCTTCCCGTGGTTGTTGCTTTTACGCTTGTTACCTTTCCATTTGTGCCGGCAGAACAATGGCACAAAATTTCAATTCTCGGCCGTGACCATCGCACGCTGCTTTAATTCCCGCCACCCTCCTGCCTCGTCAGCCCGACGGGCTTCGCCGGGATGTTAAACAAGGCGCCCAGCCGTGCCATAAAGCAAAATCTCATCCATTCGTTTAGCATTTTGCCCATCGCCCCTTCCGCGCGGATGATGTCGCGACGGTCCCGCTGCGTTTTCTTTGCATCGTTTTGTTCCCCCTCCTGTTTTTGGAAGGGGGTGGCGTTAACAGCTAGTCCTCGACTTTGACGGTTCACTTAGTGACCGTTCGAAGTTACACTGGAAAAAGCAAAACAATTGTGACCGTGTTTCACGCTTACGACCGTTCGCGGTATCCCCGTGGTGACGTGATCAAAATTGAGACGCTCAGCAACCGACTCATATTTATGACGGTCGCAGTGTCCCGGGATCATGTGATCCTCCCTTTGCACCTTCTGACAAGCAACGTCAAGGGGGAAGCCGGATTCACTTAACGACTTTGTTACTCACTGAAGAACTGCAGGGATTCACTTCACGACAATGGCCAAAAAGGTCGTAAAATGGGACAAAACTCACTGAACAAAAGTTTCACTTAGCAACATAAATTTGGGGCTCAGTTGTGGTCGTAACTCGAGGACTACCTGTATTTTCCTGTCCCAGTGATGGACTGCCACAAATTACAGGTAGTCCTTGACTTCTGACTGCAATTGAGCCCAAAACCTCTGTTGCTAAGTGAAACATTTGTTAACTGAGTTTTGCCCCATTGTATCATCTTTTTTGCCACAGTTGTTAAGTGAATCACGGCAGTCGGTAAGTTAGTCACTCGGTCGTAAAGTGAATCTGCCTTCCCCATTGACTTTGCTTGTCAGAAGGTCGCAATAGCGAATCACAGGACACACACACACACCCCGGGACCCTGTGACCGTCATAAATATGAGACAGTTGCCAATCAATTGAATTTTGATCACGTGACCTCGGGGATGGCTGCCACGGGCGTAAGTGCGAAAAACGGTCGCGAGTCCCTTTTTTCAGCCCCGTCGTAACTTAGAACGGTCACTAAACGAATGGTTGTAAGTCGAGGTCTACTACCTGTCCACAAAGACCCCTCCAGAGATGGCCTTGAGCCACGCCTGCCCATCCTGGTTTGATGCTCGCACCACCCTTGGCAAGCTTTATCGGAGCCGGCAAACCATGGCTTGTAAGATCCCGACCAGTAAGCTGAATTTTTGGGTGGGTGGGNCCCTCCCCTCCGCCCGCCCAGCTTCTCCGCACTTGAGAAATAATCCATCATTATGATTAGGGATGTCAGGCTTAAGTGGTTGCCTGGTCCTTGACAATTAAGTCTTAAGTGTTCCTTGTCTGCTTCAAATTTAAATTAGCGGGGCTGGATCAATATCCAGCAAGATACAAAAAGGCATTTAAGACCCCGCGCAGCCGGACCCCGGATTAAGCTTTTGAGCCTGGTCCCTGGGGTGGGGCGGGGGGGGGGTTGTCTTCGCCCTTCCCTGATTAGCTGATTTCTTTGGAAACCTCTTGCCCACGGAGAGGGGGGGGGAACAGGGGGGAGAAGAAGATGAAGGAGATCGGCTAAGCCCCCGTTTTCCTAAGGTTCTGGCTGGGCTGCTGGATGCCGACCCACATCCTTCCCCCTTAGCCCACCCCGTGAGAATAACGATAACAGAATGGCAGAATCGGAAGGGACCTTGGAGGTCTTCTAGTCTGACCCTCTGCTCAAGCAGGAGAACCTATCCCATTTCAGACAAGTGGTTGTCCAATCTCTTCTTTAAAAAACCTCCAGTGATGGAGCACCCACAACGTCTGGTGGCAAGCCGTTCCACTGGTTAATCGTCCTCTCTGTTGGGAAGTATCTCCTCAATTCCAGGTTGCTTCTCTCCTTGATTAATTTCCATCCGTTGCTTCTTGTCCTGCCTTCGGGTGCTTTGGAGAATAGGTGAACCCCCTCTTCTTTGGGGCAGCCCCTCAAATACTAGAAGACTGCTATCCTGTCTCCCCTAGTCCTTCTTTTCTCTAGACTGGCCAAACCCAAATCCTGCAGCCCTTCTTTATATGTTTTAGTCTCCAGGCCTTTAAATCATCTTAGTTGCTCTTCTCTGCACTTTTTCCAAAAGTCTCAGCATCGTTTTTTGTAACGTGGGGACCAAAATTCATTGCAGGTGTGGCCTTACTAAGGCTTTACAACGCGGTACTAAACTAATCCTTCCCATGATTTTGATTCTGTGCCTCTGTTTATACAACCGAGGATCGTATTAGCTTTTTTGGCTGCTGCAACGCACGGCTGGCTCACGTTTAAGTGATCGTTGTCCATCCCCTTCTCTGCTGGGTCAAGATTCCTGGAGGGCAAAGTCCCCATTTTTTTAAGGTCTGGGGAATGTTTGCTGCTGATCCACATCCTTCCCTGTCCAGCTTAGCCCCCGTGAGAATAACGGAATGGCAGAATTGGAAGGGACCTTGGAGATCTTCTAGTCCGACCCCCTGCTCAAGCAGGAGATCCTATACCTGGGGTCTCCCAACATGGCCACTTTAAGACTTGTGGACTTCAACTCCCAGAATTCCCCAGCCAGAATTCTGGGAGTTGAAGTCCACAAGTCTTAAAGTAGCCATGTTTAAAGACCCCTGCCCTACACCATTTCAGACCAATGGCTGTCCAGTCTCTTCTTAAAAACATCCATTGATGGAGCACCCACAACTTCTGGTGGCAAGTCGTTCCACTGGTTAATCGTTCTCCCTGTTAGGAAGTTTCTCCTTCGTTCCAGGTTGCTTCTCTCCTTGGTTACTTTCCATCCGTTGCTTCTTGTCCTGCCTTCAGGTGCTTTGGAGAATAGGTGGACCCCCCTCTTCTTTGGGGCAGCCCCTCAAATATTGGAAGGCTGCTCTCATGTCCCCCCTAGTCCTTCTCTTTGTTAAGACTAACAGTATCCGCAGAGTTGGAAGGGACCTTGGAGGTCTTCTAGTCCAACCCCCTGCTCAAGCAGGAAGACCCCATAGTACCGTTCCAGACAAATGGCTGTCCAGTCTCTTCTTAAAAACCTCCAGTGATGGAGCACCCACAACTTCTGGTGGCAAGCCGTTCCACTGGTTCATTGTTAATTAACGACTGACTCTTCTGACAGGCTTTCTGGGAAGGGATGGGTCTTGGACCAGACCAGCATCTTCGCCCAGGTGGATGCCTTTGTCCAACGCTGCAAAGACCTCCTGGAGGTAGGTGTGCGGCGATCGTCTCTAGCGGTCCATGTTAGCTTCCAAGGTAGTTGACCTCTGCAATCCATCTATGCCTGCTGGCATCGTTGAGGTCCGGTCTTCTGCAGAGCAAGAGTGGATTGGCTGGATGTTCCTGCATCTTTTCCCAATAATTCTCTGGGCCAGCTGGATTCGTGCCCAAGAGAGTAGATCCCAGGGAAGATGGTGATCACAGCCGCTTCCTTCTCCTGGTAGGTCTGCGAGAGCCAGCAACACTTCGCCCGCTGGGAAGACGGCAAACAGACCCCGCTGCCCTGTTTCTTTGGTCAACAAGGCCCTCAAATGACCCGGAGCTTGCTGGAGATTGAGGAGACCTTCAATAAATATCTCAACAACCTCCGGAACGTGAAAGGAGGGATTCTGGATGTGAAGAACACGAGCTGGCATGAAGACTTCAGCCGGTGAGAAAAGTCTACTTCAACGAGAAAAGACAGGTCTTCCTGTGGGTGTGGAGTATGGGGAGGGAGGGAGGGAGGGAGAGCTCGATGGGACGTGTGCCATGAAGGTCCACCACGAGCTCCAGATGGTTTACAAGAGTTTCTTCTCCTCCTCCCTTCTTCTTGTGCCATCAGCTTCCGCGCAGGAGTCAAAGACCTGGAAGTCATGACTCAGAACTTGATGACTTCGGCTTTCGAGACGGTGAAGGATGTAGAACATGGGGTGGAGATTCAGGACATCTTCCAACATTTGTCATCCCGAGAGGTACACTTGGACCAACAATGGCTGACCTGGGGAGATGGGGGGGCAGCTGGGTGGGGTGGGGTGGGGAGAAGGAAAGACGGGGCTTCCAAGAATGGCTGTATCGACGCTAAAGTGGCATCTGGTGGACTTGTGGTCCAGTTTTCTTAGCGAGCAGAAGAAGGGCTTGAACCTGAGATGGTCTTTAGGTCTCCTGAATGATGCTTGAAAGGGTTGGAGCAACTTGACAATGGGTGGACTTCAACTCCCAGAATTCTGGAAGTTGAAATCCATCCATCTTAAGCATGGAATTCTGGGAATTGAAGTCCATCTATTTTAAGCGTGGAATTCTGGGAGATGGTGTCCACCTATCTTAAGCGTGGAATTCTGGGAATTGAAGTCCTCCCATCTTAATCATGGAATTCTGGGAGTTGAAATCCACCCATCCTCAAGTTGCTGAGGTTGAGCTAGAATGTCTTAGCACAGTCTTTCCCAACCTGGACTTCAACTCTCAGAATCCCTTGGCCGGGAAGGGAATTCTGGGATCCTGGAAGGGCCCTTTGGTCCAACCAAAAGCAACCAATCTCCTCAATTGTGACGTGCACGTGAGCGCAAGAGAGAAGTGAGGAACATGGTGGTAGAAACTAGAACAGTCTTCTCAACCTTGATAGCTTGAAGATGGCTGGACTTCAACTCCAACATGGCTGGCTGGGGAATTCTGGGAGTTGAAGTCCACCCATCTTCAGGTTGCCCAGTCTCAAAAACACCAGGTTCAAGGAATAGAAGAGAATCAGAATAGAGCTGGAAGGGACCTTGGAGGTCTTCAACCCCCTGCTCAAACAGGAGATCCTATCCCGTTTCAGACAAATGGCTGTCCAGTCTCTTCTTAAAAGCCTCCAGTGATGGAGCAGCCACAACTTCTGGTGGCAAGCTGTTCCACTGGTTAATTGTCCTCACTGTCAGGAAGTTTCCCCTCAATTCCAGGTTGCTTCTCTCCTTAATTAGTTCCCATCCGTTGCTTCTTGTCCTGCCTTCTGGTGCTTTGGAGAATAAATTGATAATAAATCCATGTAAGAGGACCTGATAACAGAATAGAATGACAGAGTTGGAAGGGACCTCGGAGGTCTTCTATGGGACCTTCCCTCCCTTCACCTGTCCCAACCGGTGTCTTCTCCTTCCTTCAGGCCATCAAGCGCACCTTCGACAAGAAGACGGTGGACGTTTTCATGCTCTTCAACCGGGAGCTATCCCTGGTCAACAAGGAACTCAGCAAGAAAACTCCTTTCCTGACGCCATACATGTGTCATTATTCAGGCATGGCCCACTGGATGCGTGCGCTCCGACGTCGCGTGGACAGACCCATGAAGGTACGGCTGATGCTTCTAAAAGGCCGGGTTGGAGACTGGGCTGAGGGCATCTCCCATAGCTTCCCAGCGTGGCTTCTCCTGAGCTCCTGGTTCAGCTGGGTGGCTATCAAGACAACGGTGAAGATATTTTACAGGGAGTCCTCGACTTACGAACATAATGGGGTTACAACGGCCCTGAAAAAAGTGACTTACCACCATTTTTCACACTTACACCCGTTGCAGCATCCTTGTGGTGACGTGATCAAAATTCTGACG
Source organism: Thermophis baileyi (assembly GCA_003457575.1). Taxonomy (NCBI): domain Eukaryota; kingdom Metazoa; phylum Chordata; class Lepidosauria; order Squamata; family Dipsadidae; genus Thermophis; species Thermophis baileyi. Next base: position 369,712 of record QLTV01003784.1, read on the forward strand.
CTTGGCAACTGGCATGTACTTATGACGGTCGCAGTGTCCCGGGGGGGTCACAGGATTCCCCTTTTGCGACCTTCTGACAAGCACAGTCAAGGGGGAAGCCGCATTCACTTAACGATCGTGTGACTGACTTAACAATTGCAGTGGTTCATTGAACAACTGTGGCAAGAAAGATGGGGCAGAACTCACTTCATAAATGTCTCGCTTAGCAACAGAAATGTTGGACTTCCTTGTCGTCGTAAGTTGAAGACTGCCTGTATTGGACAGGGCCCCATCAGGAAATGCCAAAGCTGCAGATTAGATCAGGAAGGTGGACAAAGCAACAAATGCAAAATAATAAATTTTAGATTTTATTTGAATATCAAACCTTCTGACAAGGTTTGGGAAGCCGGATTCACTTAGCCACCGTAACTACACAACTGCAGTGATTCACTAAACAACCGTGCCAAGAAAGGTCGTGAAAGGGGGCCAAAACTCGCTTCACAAATGTCTCGCTTAGCAACGGAAATTTGGGGCTCCATTGTGTGGTCGTAAGTCGAGGAAATTACTTGTAAATAAGATGGTTGCTTCCCGGTGCTCTGGGTATTAAAGACAGGGTGGAAAAATCCTTCTTCAGTTTCACTGGCCAGCAATCAATAATAATAATAATAATAATAATAATAATAAGGTCTGCCTATCTCCGTATTGAATCGGTGCTCATGTACATTAGAACGTGGGAAAGGGGGGAAAAAATAAAAATAAAAGCCATCTCATGTAAAAGTAGGAAAAGAGTGTGCTTTGCTAGGAAAATGAGGCTTTTTCAAGGCAAGGCATTCAGAAGTGTCTCGGAAGGATGGCAAGGATACAGACCCCCTCCGGGGCCTTTGTGGGGACAAGAAAAACCCCGGAATACTGAGAGGGGAAGGGAACTCAGGGGAGGTCACAGTTTTTCCTCAGCCAGGCGCTGCAGGCAGTGCCTCCGGTGGGAATCTTTGTTGTGCATCTCGATCACGGCGTCCCGGACCAGCTCAACGAACATCTGAGGCCAGAGCTTCTGCAAGGACTCGCATTTCATGTGGATGTCGGCGGCTTCCTTCACCAACTGCTGGATGTAGCTTTGGCAGAAGGTCTTCTTCTCCTTCAGTTCCTGCACGGAAGAAGCGTGGTTGAGGGCCATGGGTGGGAAAGAAATCCTGGCTGGAAATGCAAATTATATGTAAAAAAAAC
>QLTV01003784.1:371812-385485 GCA_003457575.1 Thermophis baileyi
TTGCATTTGGTTTTTCTTGACTAAATGTAGATCCTTACTTTTTTCACCCTTGAATTTCAATAATAATAATGTATTTTAAGAAGATACTTGGTCGATACCTAGGACGCTGGCAGCAACCCATATCAACCATTAGCACCAGTCAATGGTATTTGTGATGCATTTTTGAATGTTCAGTTGACTGAGTTTCATGTTTAATGAATAAAGTAAATAATTATTATTAATAACAACAACAACAGCAACAACAATAGTCTTTATTTACGGCCACCATGGCTGTCCACAATTCATTCCTTTTCTCTTTTTTCCCCTGTCTCCTTTTTAGCTATTTACCTGAATAACATCCTCCTTCGCTGGTTCCTTTTAGCAGCTTTAATTATACGCCAGGAGAGAAAGAACCTGGCATTCCAGCCGTCAATCAAACACAATGCCCCCCCCCGCACTGCCCCTCCTCTCCCGGTGCCCACTCGAAAATGGAAAATAGACAAATCGGCGAAAAACAAAATGGTTTCCTCTAAAGTTCCTGGAGGAAATTTTCCCTCAGGAGGCCGAGAATGGTTTTTTTATGCCCGCGCTGGCTGGCTTGGACCTCAAAAGAAGGTCTTTTCTGGCTTTAATGTTAGTGGCGTGTGGTGGGAGGTGTGCCTGGTCTTTGAAATGCAGGCGGTCCTCGGACGTACGACCCCGATCGAGCCCCGTCGCTAAGCGAGACATTGGCGGAGAGAGTTACGGCCTTTCGTGCCACGGTCGCTAAGGGAATCGCTGCGGTTGTTCAGCGAGTGACACGGTTGTTAAGTGAGTTTGGATTCCCCTGTGGCTGCTCAGAAGGTTGCAAAAGGGGATCGCGTGACCCCCAGGCCCCGGGACGATGTGACCGTCGTAAACGTGAGTCGGTTGGCAAGCATCTGAAATTTGATCGTGTCCCCACGGGGGAATACTTCTGCAACGGTTGTAAGTGTGAAAAAGGGTCATAGGTCACTTTCTCAGTGCCGTCGTAACTTGGAACGGTCACTAAATGAATGGTTTATAATATAAGCCAAGGACTACCTGTACAGGTCGTTGTGAGATCCTTGGTGGTCCCTGAGCTTGGTGTTTTGTTTGCAGACGTTTTGCAACCCAACTAGGTAACGTCATCAGCGCTGGAAGCTGCTGGGATGTGTGGAGTGGGGGAACGAGAAGGAGAGGAGGAGGAAAAGGTGGAAGAGAGGGAGGAGGAGGAGGAGGACTGTGGGGTCCTTGGTGCTCTCTGAGCTTAGTGGTTTTCTTAGAGACATTTCATGACCCAGCTAAGTAACATTATCAGTGCTAGAAGGGCGTGGGGTGTGTGAAGTGGGGTAAGGAGAAGCGGAGGAAGCGGAGAAGGTGGAAGATGAAGAGGAGGAGTAGGAGGAGGAGTATGGGATCCTTAGTGCTTTCTGAGCTAGGTTGCTTTCTTACAGACGTTTCGTGACCCAACTAGGTAACGTCATCAGTGCTGGAAGGGATTAGGGTTTGCTCTCTGTTTATATACTTGCTTTGTCAGTGTTCTTGGTGGTTCCTTGATTTGTTGCTTAGTGTTGGATTGTTTGTCTGAATTGGTGGTTCCTTAATTGGGGTATGGATTGGGTGGGCCAGCCTCCCACCTGTCAGCCAATCCCAGCACGGAACTGCCAGGCCTCTGGGTTGGTCCTCACCCCTGCCCCGTCCCGCCCTTTGCTTCCCTCCCTCCCCACCCTCCTGCCTTGGCCTCGGAGTCCTGTCGGTGTGCCCCTTGCTGCTCACGGGCCCGTCTTATGAACTAAACGAGGTGCACAACTCTATTTCACCGTTGATGGAGGAAAGGTATCACAAGACTTGGAAGGGTCTTAAGAGGTCATCCAGCCCAACCCCCTTTACACTGCAGAATTCACACCAGCTCCTACACTGCACTAGGTGACTTATTCAGCCTCAGTTTGAAAACCAGCAGGGAAGGGGAAGAAATTCCTCTCTGTCAATCAGTTCCACTGATTGGATTGACAGCTCTTCCTGTCAACAAGTCCTTCCTAATGCCCCATCTGTTGATGTCTCATCTCATTCCTTTCTCGTCTTACTCTCTGGAGCAGGTGAGAAGGAGCCCATACCTTCTACAGAAAGCTTTCTCAACCTTTGCAACTCTAAGATAGGTGGACTTCAACCCCCAGAATTCCACACTTACTGTAAGATGCTTAGACTTCAACTCCCAGAATTCCACATTTAAGGCGAGGGGATTTCAACTCCCAGATTTCCACGTTTAAGATTGATCGACTTCAACTCCCAGATTTCCATGTTTAAGATGGAGGGACTTCAACTTCCAGAATTCCACACTTAAGATGAGTGGATTTCAACTCCCAGGATTCCATGCTTAAAATGGATGGACTTCAAATCTCCCAGAATCCCATGCTTAAAATGGATGGACTTCAAATCTCCCAGAATTCCATGCTTAAAATGGATGGACTTCAAATCTCCCAGAATTCCCTGCTTAAGATGGGTGGACACCATCTCCCAGAATTCCATGCTTAAGATGGATGGCCTTCAAATCTCCCAGAATTCCCTGCTTAAGATAGGTGGACACCATCTCCCAGAATTCCATGCTTTAGATGGGAGGAGTTCAACTCCCAGAATTCCATGCTTAAAATGGACGGACTTCAAATCTTCCAGAATTCCCTGCTTAAGATAGGTGGACACCATCTCCTAGAATTCCATGCTTAAGATGGATGGCCTTCAAATCTCCCAGAATTCCCTGCTTAAGATGGATGGACACAGTCTCCCAGAATTCCATGCTTTAGATGGGAGGACTTCAACTCCCAGAATTCCATGCTTCAGAGGGACGGACTTCAAATCTCCCAGAATTCCCTGCTTAAGATAGGTGGACACCATCTCCCAGAATTCCATGCTTAAAATGGATGGACTTCAAATCTCCCACCCTCCCTCCCTCCCTCCCTCTCTCTCTCTCTCTCTCCCCCTCTCCCCCCTATTGAGTCGGGTGTGTGTGTCCCAATATGCATATTGACCCCCTTGCGTATGCAATGCTCACACCATTCCCCATTTGGTTTTACGGGCTGGGCCTTATGGGTGTTGTGATCCCAAGCATCCGAGGCTATCGGGTTGCCCCTCCGCGGATGGAAAGCAAGATGGCTTCCCAGGCAGCACCTACAGAACGGCTGGCGCAGGTTTTGAAGAGCGGGCATGCGTCCGTTGGGTGATGCCCCTCCTGTTGTTCTCGGGAGGACACGGGGTGCAGCCGTCCCCCCCCCCAGTTCTGTGCCCCTCGCCAGCTCTGACGAAGCGACCCCTCGCTAGGCGAGTTGGCACACGCAGCAACTGACTCAACGATGCTAACGGCAGCTGGTTTTTCCCGAAAACATTTCTTACTTTTATCTTGGCACCAACCGTTGGCACCCTTTTCCTAGGTGGCATGTGTTGTTTTGTTCATTACGCCCACCCGAACGTGTCTTCGTGGGCAACGGGGAATTTATTTTGCAATTTCCTGTTGACCGAGCCGAGGACGAGGTGAGCAAAAGACTCGGGGAGTGGAACATGGGAGCTCTGGTTGGCAGCCAGGAAAGGATGGGCTCTGGCCAGCTTTTGAAGTCCCTGACCGGGTGCCAGGAGACCGTGGGCGTTACCGTTAGGATGTCACACACACAGCCACGATCACCTTTGTCAGGTCCGTGGTAGCTGCTAGGGATTACAGGTAGTCCTTGACTTACAAGGGTTCATTTAGTGACCGTTTGAAGTTACGACGGCACTGGAAAAAAAGGGACTTAGGACCGTTTTTCACACTTAGGACCGTTGCCGCATGCCCCATGGTCACATGATCAAAATTTAGATGTTTGGCAACCGACTCATATTTATGACGGTCACAGTGTCCCGGGGTCATGGGATCCCCTTCTGGCAAGCAGAGTCAATGAGAAATCCAGATTCACTTAACAACTGTGTTACTGCAGCAATTCACTTTAACGACTGTAGCAAGAAAGGTCGTAAAATGGGGCAAGGTTCACTTAACAACGGTCTGACTTAGCAACATAAATTTTGGGCTCAGTTGTGGTCGTAAATCGAGGACTACCTGTAATTTATGGCCTCCTTTCGCATTCTGGCCTCTCCTGATACAATTTGCACGCAAAACGTTTCCGCACTTAGAAAGAAATTGTATTATAGGTAGTCCTCGACTTACTACCACAATTGAACCCACAATTTCTGTTGTAAGAAAGACAGTTGTTAAGTGAGTTTTGCCCCATTTTTACCACCTTTCTTGCTACAGTTGTTTAGCGAATCACTGCAGTTGTTCAGTAAGTCACACGGTGGTTAAGTGAATCGGGCTTCCCCGTTGACTTTGCTTGTCAGAAGGTCGCAAAAGGGGATCACGTGACCCCCCCCGGGACACGGCGACTGTCATGAATACGAACCAGTGGCCAAGCGTCCGAATTTTGATCACGTGACCGCGGGGACGTTGCAACGGTCGTCAGTGTGAAAAATGGTCATATAAGTCACATTTTTCAGTGCTGTTGTAAATTTGAACGGTCATTAAATGAAAGGTTATAAGCTGAGGACTACATGTACACAAGAATATAGTCAATTAACAGTCAACATTACATTGGTACTAGATAAGGGTCTAGTAAGGGAGCCTGAATTTGGATCCCTTATGGCAACGCAAGGATTCTGCACTGATGACGCATTTAATACTCCTAGCTCTGCAGAGTATTCTCCTACAGTCCCTTTCTCTTTCTCTTTCTCTTTCTCTTTCTCTTTGGCCAGTGTCTCACCAAAGCCCACTTCATCCCTCACATTGGGACTGGAGAAGAGAGCTTCCAGACCTATCAGCTTCTGGTGCAGGCCATGGATGAGATCGAGAGGAAGACCTTTCACGAGTGGACCCAAGGCTTGGACAAGGACAGCTTGAAGCGCCTGGACACCCCTCTCCTCATCCCGAGTGCCGAGATGCCAGGAATGTTGGACATCAATTTTGACAAGTGAGTGAAAAATGCGGGAAGAACCGGAGACGACCTTGTTGCCCTGGTGTTCCAACACCGTCTCATGGGGCCTTCATGTTCCCTTCTTCCTTCTCCTTCTTCCTTCTCCTTCTTCCTTCTCCTTCTTCCTTCTTCCTTCTTCCTTCTCCTTCTCCTTCTCCTCCTCCTCCTCCTCCCACTCCTCTTCTTTTTCTTCTTCTTCTGATTCTCTGTATTTCAAATCCATGCTGGGATCTCTTCCTCCTCCTCCTCCTCCTCCTCCTCCTCCTCCTCCTCCTCCTTCTCCTTCGCCTCCTCCTCCTTCTTCTCCTCCTCCTCCTCCTCCTCCTCCTTCTCCTTCTCCTCCTCCTCCTCCTTCTCCTCATTCTCATTCTCCAGGCACCTGCTAAAATTATTTGTGGAAATCCACTACTGGGAGAGGGTGCTGTTTGAGATCCCACATTACGTGGTGGAGGTGTACGAACGGAAGGAGGACCTGAGGAACTTGAGGGAGAACCTTCTGCTGGTGGCCCGAGACTACAACAGGTTAGTAGCTTTGCATCCCACGAAGTTTGGAAGGTCCTCACGGCCTCCTTTCGATTTCGGAAGAGCTGTTATGGGGTCTGTAATCCCTGCCTGATCCTGTGGGAGGGTAGACATCTACCTCAGCTTCACAACCAATAAATACGGCAACCTTTTGCACCCTCCTCCTGCAGCAGGTAGGACTTGTCCCTTGAGGCTTAGGTGCTGATCCAGTTAATCAGTGGAACGCCTTGCCTCCAGAGGTCTGTAGAGATTCTCAGTCATCCAGGTCATGGTTGTCCCAAAGGTGCTTTTTCAGGAGACAACTGGACTTTCTTGGGTTTTTTTTTCTTTTGAAGACATTTCGCTTCTCGTCCAAGAAGCTTCTTCAGCTCTGACGGGATTCCCCATTATCCTGTCAGAGATGAAGAAGCTTCTTGGATGAGAAGTGAAATGACTTCAAAAGAAAAAAAACAAGAAAGTCCAGTTGCCTCCTGAAAAAAAGCACCTTTGGGACTTGCCTCCAGAAGTTGTGGGTGCTCCATCTCTGGAGGTTTTTAAGAAGAGACTGGACAGCCACTTGTCTGGAATGGTCTAGTGTCTCCTGCTTGAGCAAGGGGTTGGGACTAGAAGACCTCCAAGGTCCCTTCCAACTCTGTTAGTCTGACGAAGAGAAGGACCAGGGGTGACAGGATAGCAGTCTTCCAATATTTGAGGGGCTGCCCCAAAGAAGAATGGGATCCACCTATTCTCCAAAGCACCTGAAGGCAGGACAAGAAGCAACGGATGGAAACTCATCAAGGAGAGAAGCAACCTGGAATTAAGGAGGAATTTCCTGACAGGGAGAACGATTAACCAGTGGAACGGCTTGCCACCAGAAGTTGTGGTTGCTCCAACATCTTCAAGAAGAGACTGGACAGCCATTTGTCTGAAATGGGATATAGGGTATCCTACTTGGGCAGGGGGTTGGACTAGAAGACCTCCAAGGTCCCCTCCAGTTCTTCTGTTATTCTCTCTGAAGCCCCTTGTCTCAGGTATCTGAGAAACAGGAAGGCCAGGGCTGTGCCCCAGATTTGAAGGTCTGGGACCTCCAGATGTAGAAGCCAGGATGTCGTCCTGCCGAAAAGCTGGTGTTCGTTTGATGCGGGGCCAGAAGCGTTTTGAGCCCAAATGGTGGGCTGCCCGCCCAGCGACGGCCCCTCACGGGCCCCTAATCTTCCTTTGGAGGACAAGAAGAACCTCTGTGGAGAAGACCTTCCTCAAATCCAGGCGCTTGGCAACTGGCTCCTGTTTATGACGGTGGCAGCGTCCCGGGGTCATGTGATCCCCTTTTGGGCGACCGGTGAGCAATCCAGATTCACTTAACAACGGCGTTCCTGCCGCGATTCACTTGCCGACTAGACTTGCCCACTTCCTCCCGAGCAAAAGACTTCAGATCGGTTGACATCGTGCAGAAAATCCGGGCTACCAACTACGGCTGGTGGCCAGCCGGCCGGCCAGCGGGGAGGGGGGGTGTCAACAGAATAACCGAGTTGGAAGGAAGAGAACTTAGAGGTCTTCTAGTCCAACCCCCCCCCCCCGCTCCAGCAGGAGACCCAGAAGAAGGACCTACCCAAAATCAGATAAGAGACTCTGCAGTTGTCCTCTGCTCACTAGGGAGTGAAGAACCTCTTCCTCCAGGAGAGGCCACGAGGGAGGAGAAGTCATTTCAGTGGACTCCTTGAGATGGTTCTTGTGGAGGTGGGTTTGGCAAGGAGGGTCCCTGTTTTTTTGTTGTCTTTCTGGAGTGCGTTGGCTCTGCCGAAGAAATGCGGCTTGCAACGAGCTTTGTCTTGGCAGCTGTGCTTTTTGTCATGACACACACGTGTGTGAAGCTCGTGTTTTCCGCCTATTTTATTTTCTCCTGGGAAGTTAATTGGGGTGGGGGGGGGGGGGGGGAGCTGGGCAGGATGCGGCGGTCTGTTTCCGTCCAATTTGCAGATTTCGCTCAGGAAGGATGGGCACGGGCCTGGGCGTTGGGTCTTCCTGGAGATTACTGTTACCATCGTCCATATCCAACATGGGTTAGGGTGGGGGGTGGGGGCTGGGAGTAATGGGTCTGTAGGTCAACATGCCACCAGGGCAGGGAAGATGGAAGGATGGGGGAGTCTAGGACAGGGTTTCTCAATGTTAGGCACTTTAAGACATGTGGACTTTAACTCCCAGAATTCCATCTTTAAGATAGGAGGACTTCTTCTCCCAGAATTCCATGCTTAAATGGATGTAGTTCAACTCCCAGAATTCCACATTTAAGATGGGTGGACCATCTCCCAGAATTCCACGCTTATGTCTGGATTTCATCTCCCAGAATTCCATGCTTATGTCTGGACTTCAACACCCAGAATTCTACACTTAAGATGGGTGAACTTCAACTCCCAGAATTCCACACTTAAGATGGGTGGACTTCATCTCTCAGAATTCCACACTTAAGATGGGTGGACTTCATCTCCCAGAATTCCACACTTAAGATGTGTGGACTTCATCTCCCAGAATTCCATACTTAAGATGTGTGGACTTCAACACCCAGAATTCCACGCTTAAGATGGGTGGACTTCATCTCTCAGAATTCCACATTTAAGATGGGTGGACTTCAACACCCAGAATTCCATGCTTAAGATGGGTGGACTTCATCTCCCAGAATTCCATGCTTAAGATGGGTGGACTTCATCTCCCAGAATTCCACACTTAAGATGGGTGGACTTCAACACTCAGAATTCCACGCTTAAGATGGGTGGACTTCATCTCTCAGAATTCCACACTTAAGATGGGTGGACTTCAATTCCCAGAATTCCACGCTTAAGATGGGTGGACTTCATCTCCCAGAATTCCATGCTTAAGATGGGTGGACTTCATCTCCCAGAATTCCACACTTAAGATGTGTGGACTTCAACACTCAGAATTCCACGCTTAAGATGGGTGGACTTCATCTCTCATAATTCCACATTTAAGATGGGTGGACCTCAACACCCAGAATTCCATGCTTAATATGGGTGGCCTTCATCTCCCAGAATTCCATGCTTAAGATGGGCGGACTTCAGCTCCCAGAATTCCACACTTAAGATGGGTGAACTTCAACTACCAGAATTCCACACTTAAGATGGGTGGACCATCTCCCAGAATTCCACGCTTAAGATGGGTGGACTTCATCTCCCAGAATTCCACACTTAAGATGGTGGACTTCAACCATGCTGGCTGAGGAACTCTGGGAGTTGGTCCACTTCAACTTCAACAAAGCAATCTTGCTTTGAAGATCCGTTATGAAGGACCCTTGAGGGACCTTCAGGGTTTGGGGTTGGGCAAAATTTACCGGTTGTCCTTAAGGAAACCCAAAGCTATGTTCTCGCCAGAACCAGGGATGGGAGTGATTTATGGAAACGAGGAACATCTGGCGGAAGGCTGCCTGCTGCGTAATGTATTTTGATGGCAAGGCCTGGAATGCATCACAATTTGGCTCCTTTCCCGTCTTGGGGGAAGGAGGAGTTGGATCTTAACACCTTCCACCCTTCGTTGGGTACACAGGATCATCGGCATGCTGTCCGCCGAGGAGAGGGGCCTCTTCCGGGAACGCATCCGCTACCTGGACCGGAAGATCCAACCTGGCCTCAAGAAGCTCCACTGGTCCCTCAAGGGGGCCAGCACGGTCTTCATCTCGGAGTGTCGTCTCCATGCCAGCAAGGTCAGGACGTGGGCTCCTTGGCCCCCAGGATGACTTGAGAGACACGAAAAATGAGGGTTGACATCCCGAGCCCCATAACTCACTAGGTAGCAGATCTGCCCCACTCCCAGCTACTTTGTCCACTCGGTATAGGGGGATTGTGAAAGATGGAGGACATCAGGGTAGGGTTTCTCTCCTGAGGTTCTGCTCCGGCAAGGAGTTCCTCGGTCCCCTTATTGTAGAAATTATGGCATTAGCCTTTCCTTGCCTGTCCTCAAATAGGCTTCAACTCTGCCTTGGTTGCCCTCTTTGGTAACCATCAGCCACCTCTTAGGGCCAAAGCCATCTCCTATGACCATGTCCTCCAGGACAGAGGAGATGCTCTTGAGATCCCTTCAGGTCTCTTGGGCCAGCCATGTCGTCTCCTCTTGCCATTCTGAGTGTGGTCCTCCAGGCCCACTAGGAACCACCTCTTCCCAACATCTGTGGCTCTTCTACCATCTTCTCCCCTGTTGTCCTCCCTCTTCCCACAGGTCCAGAACATTGTGAACGAATACAAAGCAGCCACCGTGGCCATTGCTCGCCGGGCCCAGCAGATGAGCGAGGCCCTGTTGGTCCGGATCACTGGGAAACGGGTCTACAACGACCTGGAGTTTGAAGAGGACCAGAAAGACCATCGGGACCTGGTGCAAAAGAAGCTGGTCACCTTCCACGAAGGCAGCATTGCCATCATGCGGCAGACGTACGAAGTCTTCAAGAACGATGGGCAGGAGGTGAGGAGGACCAGCGAGTATCTGTTGGCAAGGGAGATCTTCATGAGCATGCTTGAAGGACACCGGGCCGAACCCCTGTGTGAAGAAGACTCCTGTCGTCTTCTTCTTCTTCTTCTTCTTCTTCTTCTTCTTCTTCTTCTTCTTCTTCTTCTTCTTCTTCTTCTTCTTCTTCTTCCTCTTCTTCTTCTTCTTCTTCTTCTTCTTCTTCTTCCAATGTTTGCATTGGGAGGGCTGCACAGTGCCTTGCTAAATCTGCAATTCATTGCTGGAGGATGGATTTAAAAATAAGAGGCCAATTCATGGCAAGGGGCTGTAAATGGAACCCCCATATGTGGGCCAGGCTATATCTGATGTACCGGGATAACGAGGGGGAAGGCAACATGATTTGTGGACTTAGCAAGAAATGTATTTCTGAATAGCGTTCAAGATCAGACTTCATTTGCTCTTGTACCATGTCTGCTGCTTAAGATGCTTAGCTCTCTTTAGCCTTTGCTAGATCTCACCCGTGTCATTGTTGCCCTCCTCCTCCTCCTCCTCCTCCTCCTCCTCCTCCGATGCTGTCTCTCCAGGTTCTTCTGGGTCTGCCTCATGTTCTTTGGCCTTCTCTTTTTCGCATATGTCTTGTATGGTATGGAATCCCAAGATTCAGAATTTAGTAACAACTGGAAATTGGTGGTCGGATATCTGCTGGAATGGTGGTGGTGGTGGTGGTGCCCCCTGGCGTTTCAGTGAAGGCCTTGTGTGATTGGAGGGGGCTACATTGTCCCTTGATCTGGTGATGTCCATCGGCTGCCTTTGCCATGCATGTTGAAGGCCCATTTAGGATCCTGAGGAAGGCTTTCTCCTCCTCCTCCTCCTCACCTCAGTGGGCTGGTCGAGGCCCTCTTCTGCAGATTCCCAGGGGACCTTTCCTGATGCCAACCCGTTCCCCTCTTCCCCCAACTCTTCTCCATCAGGTCCAGCAGCACTGGTTCAACTACACTGTCAGGATGAACCGGATGATGGAGGACGCCCTGCGGCTCAACGTCAAGTGGTCCCTGATGGAGCTCTCCAGGGCCATCAACGGCGATGGCAAGACCAGCCCCAACCCTCTCTTCAGGGTGAAGGTCATTCTGCAGGACAATTCCCCCGGGCAGACTCCCCAGGTGAGCCCTGGAGGCCTTCTCACATCTAAGAGCAGCCTTTCTCCTCCTTTCTGAAATCTGCAGATGAAGGTTAGATCTCTGCTTGTTCCAGAATCAAACGACATGCCAAGCTCCTTTGAAGGCTCTTTCACCAAGAACCTGAAAACGGGTCCACCTTCTCTTGGGCTTGTGGTCCTGTCCTCGGCAGCCGCCCTTTTCTCTCGAGCAGAGTTGTGTGTCTGTGGGACCCCGGATTTAATCGATTTTTTTCTTCCTCCTGGCCTAGCCTTGTCTCTTGGTAGACCTTGAGGTCTCCTTGTCCCTGGCTGGTTTCTCCTCTCCTAGGTGGCCTTCTCCCCCTCGCTTCTCCAGCTGGCAAGCATGGTCAATGACATCAACAGCCACCTGATCTCCAGCATCACTGTCTTCCGGCATCTTCCGGAGATCCTCGTCCGGCGCAAGTTTGCCCGCGACCCCATTTCTGTCCTCGTGGGTAAGGCAGCCTCCTTAGGCGGGTCACTTGTCCCCATTCCACCAAGGTCTGTTGGGGTTCAGATTACAGATTAACAGAGTCGGAAGGGACCTTGTAGGTCATCTAGTCCAACCCCTCGCCCAAGCAGGAGACCCTACACCATTTCTGACAGATGGCAGTCCAATCTCTTCTTGGAAGCCTCCAGGGATGAAGCTCCCACAACTTCTGAAGGCAACTTCTGTTCCATGGGTTGATTGTTCTCCCTGTCAGAAAGTTTCTCCTTATTTCCAGGTTGAATCTCTCCTTGATCAGTTTCCATCCATTGTTCCTTGTCTGGCCTTCAGGTGCCTTGGAAAATAGACTGACCTCCCTCTTCTTTGTGGCAGTCCCTGAGATATTGGAAGGCTGCTATCATGTCTCCCCTAGTCCTTCTTTTCATCAGACTAGACATACCCAGTTCCTGCAACCGTTCTTCATATGTTTTAGCCTCCAGTCCCCTAATCAGAAAAAGATCTATACTTAGTCTCCCTTTAATTCTTGGTCGGTAAAATCTAAATTCAACACACAAAAACAGTTTGTCGTGAAAGCGACCGCCTGCGAAGGCTCCTGGATTGAGGCTGAAAGGCGAAAGCGGAAGCAGTATGCTCCATCCCATAATTGGGTAGACCAGGTTGCCCTCACCGGGGGAAAAAAAACAACCCACTTCATCTCTCGTGGGGTTCCTTCCATTCCACAACACCAGAGTTGAGATGTTAAAGGTCCATTTTTTTCCTGTTAGCAATAGCACTTAGACTTATATACCGCTTTACAGCCCTCTCTAAGCGGTTTACAGAGTCGGCCTCTTGCCCCCCAACAATCTGGGTCTCCTCATTTGACCCACCTCGGAAGGAAGGACGGAAGGCTGAGTCAACCTTGAGCTTGGTGAGATCCGAACTGCCAAATTGCAGGCAGCCGGCAGGCAGTCAGCGGAAGTAGCCTGCAGGACTGGCGCTCTAACCACTGCGCCACCGAGGCTCATCATGTTGGTGAACTTCCCGCAGGCTCTTCTCCGCGCAGAAGTTGAGTTGAGCGATCTCTTTGTTAGAAGGTGAACAGCTTCTGCTTGGTTCTTTCGAGATGTCTCCCCGGGTCCTACTGACTGTGCAGGGGTAGTTGGTGAGGAGCCTCGGGAAGCCCTGGGTAACTAGGTGTTCCTTGTTCCTCAGAGCGGGATGAAGACATCAAGAAAATCCAGACTCAGATCAGCAGCGGCATGCAGAACAACGCCGCCCTCCTCCAGGCCTACCTGAAGACCTGGGACGTCTACCGAGAGATTTGGGAAGTCAACAAAGATGCCTTCATCAACCGATACCGGCACCTCAACCCACTGGTCTCGTCCTTCGACGCCGATACTGCTCGGTAAGGCTATGGGGTGGAGGAAATGGACTGGCCTCCTGCCGACGCCAACCTAGAGATGCTTTCGAGGCTTCAGGAGAACCTCAAGAGATACCCTTGAGGTATTCCAATTCTCCTTTAGACCCATCCTTTTTAGTAGCCATCATCATGTCTTGCAGATAAGAATGGAATGGAATATAGAATATAGAATATAGAATATAGAATATAGAATATAGAATATAGAATATAGAATGGAATGGAATGGAATAGAATATGGAATAGAATTAATAGAGAATAGAATAGAATGGAATTAATAGAGAATAGAATAGAATAGGATAACAGTTGGAAGGGACCTTAGAGCTGAGGTGGCGCAGTGGTTAGAGTGCAGCACTGCAGGCTACTTCAGCTGACTGCTAGCTGCAGTTCGGCGGTTCAAATCTCACCGGCTCAAGGTGGACTCAGCCTTCCATCCTTCCGAGGTGGGTAAAATGAGGACCCAGATTGTTGGGGGCAAGATGCCGACTCTGTGAACCGCTTAGAGAGGGCTGTAAAGCACTATGAAGCGGTATATAAGTCTAAGTGCTATTGCTATTGCTATTGCTATCTATCTATCTATCTATCTGTTCATAAGCATAAAGCATTTTCCTATGCAATGCATAAGAAATAAATTGTTATTTGAGGCTTGCATTATTTGATGCTTTATGTTTGGTTGATAAACAAAGAAATAACAATTGCATTTGCTTCTAGGGGTCTATAAGTCCTTCTGTAACGATG
>QLTV01003784.1:393294-403485 GCA_003457575.1 Thermophis baileyi
ATCCATCCATCCATCCATCCATCCATCCATCCATCTATCCATCCATCCTCTCCATCTCTCTACCTATCCATCTGCCCATCTGCCCATCTGCCCATCTGCCCATCTGTCTATCTATCTATCCATCCATCCATCCATCCATCCATCCATCTACCATCTTTACATTTTCAATATAAAGTCTCAAAATATTGGACAGGGGGTTGGGCTAGAAGACCTCCGAGGTCCCCTTCCAGCCCTCTGAGTCTCTGCTCCTTCTAGCTACATGGAGGTGGCCAACAACGCCCAGAAGGAGGAGACGGTGCTGAGCATCCAATTTGTGCTGCTGGATTGCTCCCACCTCAAGGCCGCCGTGGTCCAGCACTGCAACGAGTGGCAGAACAAGCTGACCAACCTGCTGAAGGAGATGGCCACCGGCCGCTTGCGGGAGCTGACCGCCTACCTGCAGGACAACGCGGCCAAGTGAGTGTCCCACCATCGATCCCCTCCCCTCCCCTCCCCTCCCTCTTTTTTCCCACCCCTTCCCGGCATAATAGAGCAGTGTGGTGGCTCAGGGGTTAAGACGCTGGGCTTGTCGGCTGGAAAGTCGGCAGCTCAGGTTCGAGACCCAAGCTCCATGCGATGGGGTGAGCTCCCGTTCCTCGCTCCAGCTCCTGCCAACTGAGCAGTTCGAAAGCATGCAAATGCGAGTAGATCAATAGGTACCACTTCGGTGGGAAGGTAACAGCACTGCATGACATCATGCTGGCCACACAACCGCGGAAATGTCTTTGGACAGCGCTGGTTCAATGGCCTTGAAACGGAGGGAGCACCGCCCCCTACAGTCGGCCACAACTAGCGGAGTAAAATCCCTTATCTGGCCTAAAACGCTCCTTTCGGCCCCGCAGCATCAGCCGTCCTCCGCAGACCCTGGAGGAGCTGAGCCGAAGCCTCCAGCTGCACGAGACGCTGCAGAACGACCTGCTGAAGATCGAGGGGCAGATCCCCCCCATCCACGAGCAGTTTGCCATCCTGGAGAAGTACGAGGTCGTGGTGGACGAGGCGGTAGGTCTGCGGCTGAGGATTCGTGGCTGACGTGGCCACGAAACGCAGCTTTCCTCCTCCTGCCGAGGTTGACAGCTCGGTAGAAGTAATGTAGTACAGGTAGTCCTCCACTTTACAACGGTCTGTTTAGCGACCGAAGTTGCAACAGGAGTGAAAAAAAGTGACTCACGAGCGGTCCTCGCACTTACGACGGTCACAACATTCCCCCGCGGTCAGGCGATCAAAATTTGCGTGCTTGGCCACCGACATGTTGCACTATCCTGGGGTCGCATGATCGCCATTTGCGGCCTTCCGACAAGCAGAGTCAATGGGGAAAGCCGGATTCGCTTAACGACTGTGAGATGCACTTAAACAACCGCAGAGGTTCGCTTAACAACCTTGGCAAAAAATCAGAAACAACTCGATTAACGATGCTTAGCAATGGAAATTCTGGCCCCGATTTTGGTCGTAAGTCGAGGATTCCCTGTATTAGGTTGGCCGTTGCCTCCTTTGGTGCTCAACGCCGCTCGGTTTCCCATCCCGCCAGGTGCTGCAGCTGCTGGGTGACCTGAATTCAGAGTGGCTGGCTTTCCAACAATGCCTCCTGGACAGCGAAACCATGCTGAAAAAACACAAGGAGAAGTTCAAGACGGGCCTGATCCACTGCGCGGATGACTTCAAGAAGAAGGCCCAAAATCTCCTCCAGGACTTTGACTTGAATGGTGGGTATCTCGGGGCTTGGTCCTCCTCTCCCTCTCGGCCCATCGTCCCCTCCTGAGGACCAAAAGGGTGGCCCTTCTCTTCAACTACCCTTCGGTTCCTTAGGTGGGAGCGGGCTGGGCTGGTTTTCTTCTGGGTTTTGTAGGAAAACGGTAGGGTTGAGAACATCTGGTTGGTGTCTCTTGTTCCTCAAGAGGAAGCCCCATTCGGGTTAGGGGAACCGAAGAGGGCTGGTCCTGTCAGGCGCGAAAGACCACGTCCGCCCGTGAAGGTCCAGTTAAACTGCTTTATTGCTGAAACCCTCTGCGTGGGAATCTTCTAACTAAACTACTTTATTGCTAAAAGCCTCCACGCAGGAATCTTCTAACTAAACTGCTTTATTGTTGAAAACGTATGCGCAGGAATCTTCTAACTAAACTGCTTTATTGCTGGAAGCCCATGCACAGGAATCTTCTAATTAAACTGCTCTATTGCTGGAAGCCCATGCACAGGAATCTTCTCATCTGCATCTGGTTGGCAGATGCTATGAGTTAGGTCTACGGATTCAAGGGAGGTTGGACTTTGTTCGCTTGTGATTATGTATAGGATTCAAGGCTGATTCCTGTTTTGACTCCGCCCCCCTGCTTCTGCCACTCATCTTCTCTTCCTAAAGGAAAAGGAGACACCCCACCCAGGCCCAGCTTCACCTGTGTTTGAACCACAGCAGCCTTCTCACGAGCAGAGGCCTGCGGTGGTTGGATCGGAAGTAGGCGTGGCCAATACGCCGGCCATCCCCAGAGAAAGCGCGGAAGTCATCCAGGTCTTCTCTCCTTCTCCACTTGCAGGTCCCTTCACCAGTGCCGTCTCGGCTGACGCTGCCCTGGAGCAGATCCTGGCCATGAGGCAGTTACTGGCCACCATGAAGGAGGAGGAAAACGCCCTGCGCTCCAACCTGGGCATCTTCAAGATTGACCAGCCCGCCTCCAAAGACCTTCAGAAGCTGGAGAGGGTGAGAGGACCTTCTACCGTTGACCTTCTCCCGAAGAGAAGATCTCCGATCCAAGATCGGGCTTCATATCTCGCCTCTGGCTTGTCTTCTGGGTTCTGCAGGAACTGGATTACATCCAACAAGTCTGGGAGATCACAAAGGAATGGGAGGTCCACTGGGAGGAGTGGAAGAACGGGAGCTTCAAGACCCTGAAGACGGAGGTGATGGAGAACACCGCCTTCGCTCTCTTCCGGAAGCTGAACAAGCTGAGCAAGGAGCTTAAGGCAAGTGAGCCCGGGGGGCTTTGCGGTGGGGAAAGAGGGGAGAAGGTTCAGGGGCTGCACCGTGGAGAAGGAGATTGTGGAGGATGGGTCTTTTCTGCTTCCTCTTTGGACTTGGGTTCAAAGTTCAGTGGGGTGGGAGGATGGAGGAGGGATTCCCCACTCTTCCTTCTTCCTCTTCTTCCTCCTCCTCTCCGCAAACCCCACTCCCTTCTAGCACTGATGATGTTCCCTAGTTGGGTCATGAAACATCTGCAAGGAAACAACCCAGCTCAGAGAGCACCAAGGACCCCATGACTGAATTGAGGCATCCAGCATAAACAACTGGCAGCCCCAATCCAGAAATCAAATGCTTTCCATTTTCATCATTTAATGAGCGTTTCCCCCCCCCCTCTTTTGTGACCGAAGGACCGGAACTGGGAAATAATTGAGACCTCCAAGACCAAGATTGAGCAGTTTAAGAGGACCATGCCTTTGATCATGGACCTCAGGAACCCAGCTTTGCGAGAGAGGTAGGCGGCTTCAGTTGGCCAGGAATCACAGTCCGGGGTTGGCCGAGTTGCGGGACACCGGCCTGGTCTTGGGCCCAGGAGAACTTTGACCAAGGATGGGTGGGAGGGTGGGTGGGTGGATGGGTGGATAGAAAAAGAGAGAGACAGAGACAGACAGATATAGAGAGATGATAGATAGATAGAGATAGATAGATAGATAGATAGATAGATAGATACGATAGTTGTTGATGATGATGATTGATTGATTGATTGATTGATTTTTAGATAGAGATGATGGATGGATGGATGGATGGATGGATGGATGGATGGATGGATGGATGGATGGATGGATGGATGGATGGATGGACAGACTAGATAGATAGATGATAGATAGATAGATAGATAGATAGATAGATAGATAGATAGATAGATAGATAGATAGATAGATAGATAGATAGATAGATAGATAGATAGATAGATAATAGATAGATAGATAGATAGATAGATAGATAGATAGATAGATAGATAGATGATAGATAGACAGACATAGACATGATTGATTGATTGATTGATTGATTTTTAGATTTTTAGATTGGCTGGCTGTCTGGCTGGCTGGCTGGCTGGCTAATAAAAGACACCTTGATCCAGCTTTGCTAAAAGTTATCTCTATGAAAATATAGCCTTAAAAATCTATGGCCATATTATACATAGTAAAATTATATCATAGATAGATAGATAGATAGATAGATAGATAGATAGATAGATAGATAGATAGATAGATAGATAGATGATAGATGGATGGATGGATGGATGGATGGATGGATGGATGGATGGATGGATGGATGGATGAGAGAGAGAAAGACAGAATCATTCATTCATTCATTCATTCATTCATTCATTCATTCATTCATTCATTCATGCATTCATGCATTCCTGGTTACCTGCAGACACTGGGACCAGGTGAAGGACTTGGTCCTTCGGACGTTCGATCAAGACGCTGAGGACTTCAGACTGGAAAATATCATCGAGTTGGGCTTGGACAAACACGTGGAGAAGGTTGCTGAGATTTCTTCCTCAGCCACCAAGGAACTGGCCATCGAGCAGGTAAGCATCTTCTGCTTGGTTGACTGGCGGTCAACTCAACCGAACTCTCCCCTCTTCAGAGGAGAGCCTGAGGATTGGTTTTCAGAAGCCCAGAGAGGCTCTTGACTTCCATGAAACTCTTCTTGCGTGTCCCGTTGAGAAGCACCTGCAAGCGTTCAGAACGAAGGGATGACTTGTTCTCGTGTCCTTCTCCTCCCAGGCTCTTGAGAACATCGCGAAGACCTGGGCTACCACCGCGTTGGACATTGTGCCTTACAAAGAGAAAGGACACCACCGGATCAGGTAGGTCGGTTGGGTTCAAGGTTGGGAGAAGGACGGCCATGTAGCATCAGGGCATGGTAGATGACCATGGAGATGTGGGCTTTGGGCACACCAGGTCAACACTCTACGATATCTGAAGGACCAACGTCAGCTGCCCCTGAGTGCAGAACCAAGACTCTGGGTGGGGTTCTGTCCCCAGAAGCCACGATGGCCATGTTGGCTTCTGGAAGGAATTCCATGTGGTGGTTACCATCATCAAAGGTTTAATAGGTTTGGACTGAGATAAGGTATCTAAAGGCTGTCTTCTCTCCTTCATAATCTACTGGGTGAACCCTTCTCTGGTGTCCTTGGTCCTCTCCGAATTTGGTTCAAAGGAGGTTCAAGGACTCCACAGTCCAACCTCTACTATCCTCGTTAGAATGTCTTTTGAGGTCCAAGTGAGTTCCAAAATCTCGGGAGTGGAAAGAGGGAATGTAGAATTGTGTAATATGTCTTTATCTGACCAAACGGGCTGTAGGACGGGAAGAGCAGAGGTCCTCTTCCAGAACAGATCTTCTGACTCAGAAGTCCTCTTTGAGGTCCTGCACTCAGAAAGACTCTCTTTCTGCAGAGGAACCGAGGATGTATTCCAGGCTCTGGATGACAATCAGGTGGCCTTGTCCACCATGAAGGCTTCACGTTTTGTGAAGCCGTTCGAGAAGGACGTGGACCGGTGGGAACGCTGCCTCTCGCTCATCCTGGAGGTGATCGAGATGTTACTGACCGTGCAGCGGCAGTGGATGTACCTGGAGGTGAGGCTCTTCTCCTCCTTCTGGTCGTTACCTCCATCATCTCTTTGATGGGGCAGTAGACCACTGTGGTGGCGATGAGCAATATTGAATGGGAAACAAGACCTACCTGGCTACCTTTCCCATGAAAGGGCCATGTGCTTTACAAATCCAGTTGTGTCTCGTCTCTCCTTCATCTCCAGAACATCTTCTTGGGAGAAGATATCCGCAAGCAGCTGCCCGGTGAATCGTCCTCCTTCGACAACATCAACAGCAGCTGGAAGACCATCATGGACCGCTTTGTGAAGGACAATAACGCTCTGAGGGCTACTCATTACCCAGGTTGCTTGTCCCTCCTTTCTGTCATGGTGGAGGGAGGCTCCGCAGCTCAGGGGAAGAAGTCCAGTCTGCTTTGTGCCCAACTTTTCTAGGTTCTACCTCGACCTCTGGAGATAGGAAGAAGGTCGTAGGAGGTCTTCAGGATTCTGAGACCTCTGAGGAGAGCAGGTTTCTTGGCCAGGACCAGGGAGACACTTAGGACTCTTCTGTGCTTCTCCTCTGTGCAGGACTCCTGGACAAACTGGTAGAAATGAACAGTGCTTTAGAAGATATCCAGAAGTCCCTTGACATGTACTTGGAGACCAAGCGCCATATCTTTCCCCGTTTCTACTTCCTCTCCAACGATGACCTCTTGGAGATCTTGGGCCAGTCCCGTAACCCGGAGGCCGTCCAGCCCCACCTCAAGAAGTGCTTTGACAACATCAAGTGCCTCAAAATTCAGAAGGTACGACTCACGGAAGACCGTGGTCTCCTCTCCAGATCTCTTTGGTTTCTCCATGGGCTAGAACGAAGAACTAAGACGTTCTTAGGTCTAGAACAACCTAGAACTATGGAGAAATTTCCTGATGGTGGGAACAACCAACCAAGGGAACGGCTTGCCTTCAGACGTTGTGGGTGCTCCATCACTGGAGGCCTTTAAGAAGAGACTGGACAGCCATTTGTCCAAAATGGTGTAGGGTCTCCTGCTTGAGCAGGGGGTTGGACTAGAAGACCTCCAAGGTCCCTTCCAACTGCAATGATGATGATGATGATAACGATGATGGCTCCTCCTCTTCTTTTCCACGTAATGCTTTGGCTGATTGGGAGTCAGAATTCTGCTTGGACTTGTCACTTTTGGTGGGCAAACCCAAAGGAGCAGGTCTTCCTTGGGTCAGGAGATGATGGGACACCGGTGGAGACACTTCATTCTCCTTTCCCCGCCCAGGTTGGGACCAGCCAGCGGTCTGAAGCCCTCGGCATGTACTCTCTGGATGGGGAATACGTGGACTACACCCATTCCGTTCTGCTGGAAGGACCCGTGGAGGTGAGCAGTTTCTCCCTGGCTTCACCTGGAATCATTCGATACCTGTGAAGGTGTTGAAGATGCCACCTGGCGTCAAACACCACGTAGACCTTTGACCCATCACGTCCTCTCTCTGGTCTCCTGTTCCTTGCTGGATGAAACCTTGCTTGGAGCTCAGGATGGTGCCTTAGAATCCCGTTCCTGATCTTCTGCCCGTCATCACCATGACCTTTCCCAAGTCCTAGGCTGCCCAGATCATGCCTGGTCCTGTCGGGCGTTGACAAGGGTGGCGTCAGTCCATGGGGGGAACCCGGTGCTCCTCCACTGGGCTGCCCCACAAGGGATCAATGTGTCCCAGGAGTGGCTGTGCGACGTGGAGAGGGCCATGCGCTGGACGTTGAGGGAAGTTCTACGGAACTGCCGGCTGGCCTTGAAGAAGATGTTGACCAAGAGAGACAAATGGGTGAAGGAATGGCCCGGACAGGTGAGGACGCAGAGCTGGGGCGGGAGGTCAGATGGAGTCTCTGGGGTGTCCTGGCCGATGCCCAGGGGATGGCGAGCCCTGATATGGCCGGGCACCCCATCTTTTTTTGGTGGGACATGCTGGTTTCCTCCAATGTTGATGTCCCCATCCTGCCTGTAGGATGATCGTGGGCGTCTTTGACCTGCGGCCAAAAGAGGAGATGAAGGGAGGGAGGGATCTTTATGGGGTTGACTCCCCCCCCACAGCTGTAACCGGAGTCTCCCGTGAACCCCACTTTGCCAGATGTTCCGCGTGGGCCCTTCTTAAAATGTGGGCGTTCCCACCCTTGAGCGGAGACGTCCGGGGGGGGGGTGTTGTTTCCTTCTGCTCCCTTTCCTCGGCAGCTGAGGAACGGGGAGGTGGGTCTCCTTCCCCCTTCACTCCTCCCCCCTCCCCAAATGGGCATCCGTGAACCAATTCCCCCCTCCCCCGCAACTTTCACCAGATGGTGATCACTGCGAGCCAGATCCAATGGACGACCGACGTCAGCAAGTGCTTGGCCACCTGTAAGGAACGCGGAGACAAGAAGTACCTCAAAGCGATGAAGAAGAAGCAGGTGAGGTTCTCCCTGGGAGTCTCGCCGTCCTGCACAACCCCTCGCAGCCCTGAGCACAGAGCCCGCCCAGACAGTACAGGCAGTCCTCGACTTACAACGGTTCATTTAGTGACCATTCAAAGAGTGGTGGAGTGGCCTAGAGGCAGAGTTCTCGTCTCACGATGAGGAGGCTGTGAGTTCAGTCCTAGGTAGAGGCAGATATTTCTCTCTCTGGGCACAATGAGAATATATCTGCCGAACAAAACTCCGCATTGGCAACAGGAAGGGCATCCGGCCAGTAAAACACTCAGCTCCATTCAGTTGCCTAAGACTCCATCCCGCAAGGGATTACGGGGTCGTTAAAAGAAGGTGATTTAGTGACCAAAATTACGATGGCACTGAAAAGAGTGACTTAGGACCATTTTTCACACTTACGACCGTGGCAGCATCCCCGCAGTCACGTGATCAAAATTTGGACCCTTGGCAAGTGACTCGTATTTATGACGATTGCAGCGTCTCCCGGGGTCACGTGATCCCCTTTGGTGACCTTCCGACAAGCCAGGTCCATGGGGGAGCCGGATTCACTTAACAACCGTGTGACTCACTTATCGACTGCAGTGACTCACTTAACAACGGTGGCAAGAAAAGTGGTAAAATGGGGGCAGACCCCACATAACAACTGTCCCACTTAGCGATGGAAATTTTGGGTTGAACTGTGGTCGTAAGTCGAGGACTACCTATAATCCAATTTCTTGCCAAGTGGGGAAATGTTTTGCGTGCAGATTGTATCAGGAGAGGTCAGAATGCGAAAGAAGGCCTAAATCACAGGTAGTCCTCGGTTTATGACAATTGAGCCCAAAATTTCTGTTGCTAAGTCAGACCGTTGTTAAATGAATCTTTCCCCATTTTACGACCTTTCTGGCTGCAGTTGTTAAGTGAATCGCTGCAGTAACACAGTTGTTAAGTGAATCTGGATTTCTCCTTGCTTGCCAGAAGGGGATCACGTGACCCCCGGGACACTGCGACCGTCATAAATATGAGTCAGTTGCCAAACCTTCCGACAAGCAAAGTCAACGGGGGAGCCAGATTCACTTAACCACCGTGTGACTCACTTATCGACTGCAGCGATTCACTTAACAACGGTGGCAAGAAAGGTCATAGAATGGGGCCCAACTTCACTTAGCAACTGTCTCGCTTAGCAACAGAAACGGCGGGCTCCATTGCGGTCGTAAGTCGAGGACTCCCCGTATCTACTGCCAGACTTTAGTCTATGCAGGATCTATCATTTCCTTCTGGCAAGCTAGGGTGGGGTACAGTATCACCCCCTAAGCCAGTTTCCCTCTACAGCCCTCTGCTGGAGAGGAACGGCCTTCACAGTGGAATGCTGGGCTCACCTCCAGCCTTGGGTGCTGCTGCCCCCTGCTGGACATGTGCAGAAACACAGGTGAACCACAGCTGACATGGGGGGGGGCAAAGGACTGTCTCTCACCTGTGGGGTGGATGCCACACACACACACACACACAAACCTTCCGACAAGCAAAGTCAACGGGGGAGCCAGATTCACTTAACCACCGTGTGACTCACTTATCGACTGCAGCGATTCACTTAACAACGGTGGCAAGAAAGGTCATAGAATGGGGCCCAACTTCACTTAGCAACTGTCTCGCTTAGCAACAGAAACGGCGGGCTCCATTGCGGTCGTAAGTCGAGGACTCCCCGTATCTACTGCCAGACTTTAGTCTATGCAGGATCTATCATTTCCTTCTGGCAAGCTAGGGTGGGGTACAGTATCACCCCCTAAGCCAGTTTCCCTCTACAACCCCATCCAGAATTGTTAAGATAGACTGCAGCTGGACTTGGAAGCTCCACACAGCCCTCAAGAGAGACATCTTTCTTTTTGTGTGTGTGCGTGCGTGTTGTGTTTGCGTGTGGGTGGGTGGGGATCAGATCTCCATGCTCAACAAATACTCGGAGGCCATCCGGGGCAGCCTGACCAAAATCATGCGGCTGAAGATCGTGGCGCTGGTGACGGTGGAAGTCCACGCCCGGGACGTCATCGAGAAGCTGTACAAGAGCGGCTTGCTGGACGTCACGTCCTTCGAGTGGTTGAGCCAGCTTCGCCTCTACTGGGAGAAGGTGAGGAGGGAGGGAGGGAGCGGGCGTGAGCGGGTGTGCGATGCCA
>QLTV01003784.1:437044-447711 GCA_003457575.1 Thermophis baileyi
TTATATTCATATCGTATCATATCATATCATATCATATTATATTATATTATACAAAAGCTGAAAGACATCCATAGTACATAGAATAATAGGGATGGAAGGGACCTTGAAGGTCATCTAGTCCAACTCCCCACCCAAGCAGGAGACCCTTCAGCATTTCTGACCGATGGCAGTCCAGCCTCTTCTTGAAAGCCTCCAGTGATGAAGAAGCTCCCACAACTTCCGAAGGCAACTTCTGTTCCATTGGTTGATGTCAGAAAATGTCTCCTTATTTCCAGGTTGAATCTCTCCTTGATCAGTTTCCATTCATTATTCCTTGTCTGTCCTTCACCTGCTTTGGAGAATAGCTTGCCCCCCTCCTCTCTGTGGCAGCCCCTCAAATATTGGAACACTGCTCTGGTCCTTCTCTTCACTAGACTAGCCAGGCCCGGTTCCTGCAACCGTTCATTCATCGTATGTTTTAGCCTCCAGTCCCCTGATCATCCTGGTTGCTCTTCTCTGCACTCTTTCTAGTCTCTCAACATCTTTTTGATATCGTGGCGACCAAAACTGGATGGTTTTCTCCTCCTCCCCAGATCCAAAGCCACATCATCGACGCGGCCCGGGCCGAGGGCATCCAGGAGAGTCAGGACAGCCTCTTTGCCTACCTGATCGAAAGAGTCCGGAACAACCTGCACATCGTCCTCTGCCTGAGCCCTGTGGGGGACCCCTTCAGGTGAGGCGTTCGGGGTGGGCGGCATCTAGGCAAGGTGGGGAGAAGATTCTGCGTGGAGCAACAGCGACCTCCAGTGGCCAAAGAGCCACAGGCCTGGTGAATGGGAGAAACCTGTGGGGTGGGTTTAGAGGCTGGGGGGCCAGGCAGACCCCAGGTTGAGGCATGGAGGAAAAGGCCCTCCGGTCAAAATTGTCAGCGAGGCTTTGACCCCAAATGGCCAAGGATGAACCCATAACGGCAGCTTGAAGCCTGTAGGTGAATTGGGCCCCATAGGATCTCCTGCTAGAGCAGGGGGCTGGACTGGAAGACCTCCAAGGTCCCTTCCAGCGCCTGTTCTATTCTAGAACCTAATTACAGGCAGTTCCTCGACTTACAACCGTTCGCTTAGTGACCGTTCGGAGTAAGAACAGCGCTGGAAAAAGTGACCTAGGACCGTTTTTCACACTTAACGACCGTTCAACACCCCCACCGTCACGTGATCAAAATTCAGTTACTTGCATTTATAACGGTTGAAACGTCCTGGTGTCATGAGATCCCCTTTTGCAACCTTCAGACAAGCAGTCAGGGTCGTAACACGGGGCAAAACTCACTTGACAGCTGTCTCACTTAGCAACAAATGTTGGTTTCGATTGTGGTCATAAGTTGAGGACTAACCGTAGTCTTTGAAGCCCCCTCCCAGCTGTGGAAAGCATTAGCCCACTCCTGGTCTCTGGAGCGCTGGTGGGAAGCTGCTTTTCTCTCTCACTATGTCACATCAGAATAGAGCTGGAAGGGACCTTGAAGGTCTTCTAGTCCAACCCCCTGCTCAGACTGGACTAGAAGACCTCCAAGGTCCCTTCCAACACTGCTATGCTGTATTCTATTCTGGATAAGAAGCAATGGGTGGAAGACTATCCGAGAGAGATCCAACCTAGAACTAAGGAGAAATTTCCTGGCAGTGAGAACAATTAACCAGTGGAACTGCTTGCCACCAGAAGTTGTGAATGCTCCAACACTGGAGGTTTTTTAGGAAGAGACAGGATAGCCATTTGTCTGAAATAGTATAGGGTCTCCTGCTTGAGCAGGGGGTTGGACTAGAAGACCTCTAAGGCCCCTTCCAACTCTGTTATTCTATTATTCTGCCCCAGGAACCGGATACGCCAGTATCCTGCTTTGGTGAACTGCACCACCATCGACTGGTTCTCGGAGTGGCCGAAGGAAGCCTTGCTGGAGGTGGCGGAGAAGTACCTGGAAGGTGTCGATTTGGGCACGGTGGAAAGGGGGAGCCTCGACACGGTGAGAGCCCACCGCCCGTCCGAGAGGGGATCCTGCAAAAACTTGTCAGGGGCTTCGAGATCTGGGTTTCCAAGTGGACGATCATTTAAATATGAGCTAGCAGTGTGCGACGGCTGCCAAAAAAGCCAATGCAATCCTTGGTTGCATTAACGGAGGGATAGAATCAAGATCACGTAAAGTGTTAGTATCACTTTATAAGGCCTTAGTAAGACCCCAGAATTTCCCAGCCAGCCATGCCGGGTTTTTTTTTTCTCCTACCCCCTAGAGTGGAGAGATCGCAGAGGAAGGGATTAGAAGAGAGTAAGCAAACCACAATGGGGATACATATCACGTGAAGTGTTAATACCACTCTATAAAGCCTTAGTAAGACCACACCTAGAATACTGCATCCAATTTTGGTCACCATGTTATAAAAATACGTTGGGACTCTGGAAAGAATGCAGAGAAGAGCAACGAAGATGATTAGGGGACTGGAGGATAAAACATACAAAGAACGGTTTCAGGAATTGGATATGTCTAGTTTAATGAAAAAGAAGGAGTTAGGGGAGACATGATAGCAGTGTTCCAGCATTGGAGGGGCTGCCACAAAGAAGAGGGAGGTCAGTCTATTCTCCAAAGCACCAGAAGGCAGGACAAGGAATAACGGATGGAAACTGATCAAGGAGAGATCCAACCTGGAATTCAGGAGAAACTTCCTGACAGTGAGGACAATCAACCAGTGGAACGATTTGCCTTCAGAAGTTGTGGGTGCTCCATCACTGGAGGTTATCAAGAAGTGACTGGACAGACATTTGTCTGGAATGGTATAGGGCAGGGGTCTCCAAGCTTGGCAACTTTAAGATTTATGGACTTCAGCTCCCAGAATTCCTCAGCCAGCCATGCCTGTATTTTTTTCTCCTACCCTTTAGAGTGGAGAGTTTGCAGAGGAAGGGATTGCAAGAGAGTAAGATAGCCACAACGGGTGTACATATCAAAAGGAATGCATTAGGCTCAGGGAATTCTAGGAGTTGAAGTCCAGGCAACTTGAAGCTACCAAGTTTGGAGACCCCTTGGTCTAGGGTCTCCTGCTTGAGCAGGGGCTTGGACTAGATGACCTCCCAGATCCCTTCCAACTCTATTATTCTGTACTCTCGCTTTCACCTAGATGCAAAAGCGAGTGGCTAAAATCTTCGTCACTATGCACTGGTCAGTGGCCAGATACTCTCACAAGATGCTGCTGGAACTCCGGCGTCATAACTACGTGACACCCACCAACTACCTGGAACTGGTGTCTGGCTACAAGAAGTAAGGGGTGGGGGTGGGATTTGGGGCTCCCGGCAGGCGGGATGGTGGAAAGCTCCTGTTCTGACCTAGGCTTCCCCAGCAGCACAAAGCTGAGTCCTCGTCCCGATAAACACCTTTTATTTAATTTACAGTGAATTCCTTTCCAGCAAAGTCTTTCCTCTCCCAGTCTTTCAAGATAGTTCACAATTACCGACCTTTATCAGGCTTGGAGAGTGGCCAGGCCGACACCGCAATACTTGGCAAGAATGCAGAAATGAACTAATTGTCTCCTGCAAACTCCACTCCCCTTTCACTCCTCTTTTATTCCCTCTGGGAGGGGCCATTCATCGTCCACCTGTGGCCTTATTCCCAAGTCAACCCTTGTTCTTTAGCTGTTCCCTTCGTCTGGCAACTCTGTGCATGCGCACACTGGGAACGGGCTCCAGCTGTTCGTCTGCCTCACTGCTGTCTGACTCCAAAGGCAACTGATAACTGTCAGACTGCCCTGGCCCCATCTCTGCCTCCGACACAGAGCCTTCCCCAGACTCCAGGACTGGCCCATGTTCCTCCCCAACCTCCTCACTGTCTGAATCTGCTGCCAGCTCTGCTGGCCACTGGCGGGCCACAACAGCTCCCTTTCCCCAGGAGAAGGACCCCAACTTGGGGACAGGAGAGTCAAAGGGCCGGACTCAGCCCTTGCAAATGACCCAGTCCTCGGACAGTGGTCTCCGCAACACGAGCCTTCTCCTGTCCACCCCTTTTGCAGACTTCTGGCCGAGAAACGGAAGGAGCTTTCCGACCAGGCCAACAAACTTCGCAACGGCCTCTTCAAAATCGACGAGACCCGGGAAAAAGTCGAGGTGATGACCCTGGAGCTGGAGGAGGCCCGGAGGAAGGTGGCCGAATTCCAGAAACAGTGTGAGGAATACCTGGTGATCATTGTCCAGCAGAAACGGGAAGCCGATGAACAACAGAAGGTGAGCGTCCGAATTTTGGCACACGGCCCGTTTCTCGTCCAAACCCATGATGGGCGTCGTCGTCACCCTCTCTCCTCCCTCGTTCTCCCATAGACGGTGTCAGCGAACAGCGAGAAGATCGCTGCCGAGGAGATCAAGTGCAAAGCGTTGGCTGACAATGCCCAGAAGGATCTGGAGGAAGCCCTGCCAGCCTTGGAGGAAGCCATGAAGGTAGGTGAGAAGAGGACACCCCCCTCTATGGCAGGGGTGTCAAACTCAAGGCCGGCGGGCCGGATCTGGCCCGCGGGGGTGCTTAAATCTGGCCTGCGGGGCCGGCCTGGAAATACCAAAGGACTGGCCCACGGTGCCTCTGCCGGCCAAAATGGGTCGTGCGGGGCCCACGCGGGGCCTCTGCGGGGCCCATTTTCAGCCAGCAGAGGGCTGCAGGAGGACTGGATTGACTGGATTACAATGACGTGGCCTCAAGTAAGTGCCTGATCTGGTTAGAAAACAAGCAACATCCGATGTTAATACGACAGTTTAATGCCAGATTTTACATACTATGGGTCCATTTCAGGGGTGGGTTCTAACTTACCTCGCTGCCGGTTCACTTCCTCCTGTGCCGCGTGGCTGTGCATGCGCAGTGCAAAAAAATATTAAAAATTCAATTTTTTTTAAAAAAAGCCAAAAACAAGATGGCGACGCATGCGCAGTGCCGGAAACTCGGCTTCTGCGCATGCGCAGAAGAAAAAAAAAATCAAAAAAAATTACAAAAAAAAATCAATTAAAAAAAAAAAATGGCGGCGCCCACAGACAGGCACCGACCGAACCGGATCCGTGACGTCATCGTGACGTCACCAGCGGGTCGCTACCAGTTCGGGAGAACCGGTCCGAACCGGGAGGAACCCACCTCTGCTCCATTTAATCTATAATCAACAATCTATAATTGACAGCCGTTCCTATTTACTATCCTGGAAATTTACCTCTGCTCTTAGATCTCGTATTTTTATTTATTAGTTGAATAATACAAATACAATAGTATAAATAGCTTTTCTGCCTGGAAAAGCAATTTACTATTAAACAATGCATAAATTTAGAAATAAAATTTTTAGTGGAGTATGAAGAATAAGTAATAAATGTCTGCCCGTAATATCTGGTAGAAGAGATAGGAAAATGGTTATAGTAAAGAACTGTGGAAAGAAAGAAGAGAAGGGGGGGAAAATGCATCTTGAACCTGTGTCAAACACCCACCATGGCCACGCCCACCATGCCCACGCCCACCCCCAGCTACACAAACACACACCCGGCCCTCCGAGGTCAAACACAACCCTGATGCAGCCCTCAATGAAATCGAGTTTGACACCTCTGCTCTAGGGCCACCATAGAAGGTTGGCACCTTGAAGGTTTGGGGACAAGCTGGAGATGAGTTTTGAAATGTGCTTGACCCACCCTGTGCCTCAGTGGTGGGCTGCTGCCGGTTCGGACCGGTTCGGGCGAACCCGTAGTTGCGACCTGCGGATGGCCCCGCCCACCCGGCCAGGCGCAATCCCGTCCTATATCGCTGTGTATTTGATGCTGCATGCATGCGTGGATGGCACACACGAGCGAATTGCTGTGTTTACTGACACCGCACGCATTATTATTATTTATTGTATTGTTGTATTGCATGTTCACATTTCCGGTGCTGGGCGAACCGGTTGTTACCGTATGTGACGCCCACCTCTGCTGTGCCTCCTCAGGCGTTGGAGTCCCTCAACAAGAAGGACTTGACGGAGATCAAGTCCTACGGCCGGCCACCTACGCTGGTGGAGACCGTGATGCAGGCCGTCATGATCCTGCGAGGCAATGAGCCCACCTGGACAGAAGCCAAGAAGCAGCTAGGTAAGAGATCCCGAGGAACCCATCTTGAGGTTCAAATGGGTGTCATCTGCCTGTTTCCTCTGTGGAGGACAGCTCGGTTTCCTTGGAATGAACCATCAGCTCTCAGAGGGTGGACCTCAAAAGTGGTTTCTCCTGTGGAGGAGAGAATGGGTGGGATGATTTGATGGCTGGGCCACTCTGACCCCACCTGGCTTCTCCAGGAGAGCCCAACTTCATCAAGCAACTGGTGTACTTCGACAAGGATAACATCTCCGACAAAGTTCTCAAGAAGATCAGCGCCTACTGCTCCCAGCCGGACTTCCAGCCAGACATCATCGGGCGGGTCTCGGTGGCCGCCAAGTCTCTGTGCATGTGGGTGCGAGCCATGGAGGTGAGGTGGGGTCTCCGGTGAGGGACGGCCTTCTCTTGGCCTTCACCCAGGGCTTGCTAAGGTCTCCCCTCTCCCCAGATGTACGGACGCATCTACCGCGTGGTGGAGCCCAAGCGCGCTCGCATGAACGCCGCCTTGGCCCAGCTGGCAGAGAAGCAGGCAGCCCAGGCCGAAGCCCAGGAGCGGCTGCGAGAGGTCGGTTCTGTTGAGGCAGAAGAAGACACGGGACAGGGCTCCTCAACCTTGGCCACCGTGTGGACTTCCTTCGACTCCCAGAATTCCCCAGCCAGCATGGATTCTGGGAGTTGAAGTCCACAGGTCTTAAAGTTGCCGAAGTTGAGAAACACTGACCCCGGGGGATGGATTGGCTACTGGAGGGGTGGGAATCCGTGGAAGTCCTCTGATCCTGGAGACAAGGGAAGGAGAAGGGAGGAAAGAAAGAAAGAAAGAAAGAAAGAAAGAAAGAAAGAAAGAAAGAAAGAAAGAAAGAAAGAAAGAAAGAAAGAAAGAAAGAAAGAAAGAAAGAGAGAAAGAGAGAAAGAGAGAGAGAGAGAGAGAGAGAGAGAGAGAAGGAGAAAA
Organism: Thermophis baileyi; assembly: GCA_003457575.1. Taxonomy (NCBI): domain Eukaryota; kingdom Metazoa; phylum Chordata; class Lepidosauria; order Squamata; family Dipsadidae; genus Thermophis; species Thermophis baileyi. Next base: position 444,081 of record QLTV01003784.1, read on the forward strand.
AGAAAGAAGAAAGAAGGAAGGAAGAAAAAGAAGGAAGAAAGGAAAAAAAAGAAAGAGAAAGAAGGAAGAAAGGAAGAAAGAAAGGAAAGAAAGAAGGAAAGAGGGAGGGAGATGGGTAGGAGAAAGAGGGAAGGAAGGGAGGGAAGGAAGGAAGGAAAAAAGGAACGAGAGGGAGGGAGGAAGGAAGGAGAGGGAGGCAGAAAGTAGAGAGATAGGAAGGAAGGAAGTAGAGAATTAAAAAAAGAAATATTAAGGAAGAAGGGAGGGAAGGAAGGAAGGAGAAGGAGGCAGAAAGTGGAGAGATAGGAAGGAAGGAAGTAGAGAATTTAAAAAAAGAGGAAATATTAAGGAAGGAAGGAGGGAGGGAGGGAGGGAGTCCTGTGTAGATCTGGGCCCGTCATTCTCCAGGGAACCAGAGATGGCCTCTGTGGATAGCCCTGAGACTTCTACCGCCTCCCTCCCACCAGGTTGCAGAGAAGCTGGAGATGCTGAAGAAGGAGTACGAGGAGAAGCTGGCGCAGAAGGAGGAACTGCGCAAGAAGTCCGAGGAGATGGAGATCAAACTGGACCGGGCTGACAAGCTGGTCTCCGGCCTGGCCGGGGAGAAGATCCGCTGGGAGGAGACCGTCAAGGTAGGCCTTCATCCACAGCTCCGAGCTTCTCTCCTGCTCGCTTGGAAAGCCCCCCTTCCCCATCTTTGCAAAGGGGGGTGGTGGACCCTGAGGGGTGTCCAGCAACCCCTGTAGAGTCCTGGGCCAGCCAGGATGAAGCCTCGGGGCTCTGGGCAATGAAGGAGGGGTCCCCAATCGTGGCAACATTACGACTTCTGGACTTCAGCTCCCAGAATTCCTCAGCCAGCCTTCCCTCCCTCCCTCTCTCCCATCTCCTTTCCTTTCCTTTCCTTTCTTTTCCTTTCCTTTCCTTTCCTCCTTTCCTTTCCTTTCCTTTCTTTTCCTTTCCTTTCCTTTCCATCCTTTCCTTTCCTTTCCTTTCTCTTTCCTTTCCTCTTCATCCATCCTTTCCTTTCCTTTCTCTTTCCTTTCCTCTTCATCCATCCTTTCCTTTCCTTTCCTCTTCATCCATCCTTTCCTTTCCTTTCCTTTCCTTCCTGTTTTGCTTCCTGTTCCTTCCTTTCCCTCTCCCCTTCCCCCTCCCTTTCCCTTTCCCTTCCCTTCCCTTCCCTTCCCTTCCTTTCCCTTTCCCTTTCCCTTCCCCTTTTCCCTTTTCCCTTTTCCCTTTTCCCTTCCCTCCCCTCCCTTTCCCTTTCCCTTTCCCTTTCCCTTTCCCTTTCCCCTTCCCTTTCCCTTCCCCTTTTCTTCTCCCTTCCCTGTCCCTGTCCCTTTCCCTTTCCCTTTCCCTTTCCCTTCCCCTTTCCGTTCCCTTTCCCTTTCCCTTTCCCTTTCCTTTCCCTTTCCTTTTCACTTTTCCTCCTTTCCTTTCCTTTGCTTTCCTCCCCTCCCCTTCCCTTCCCATATCTCCCTCTCTCCCTTCCTTCCTTCCTTTCTCTCTCTCCCTTCTTTCCCTTTCCTCCCCTCCCCTTCCGTGCCGGCTGAGGAATTCTGGGAGTTGAAGTCCACAGGTCGCAGTCTTGCCAGGGTCGGAGACCCCCTGAGGTAGCTGAACGGTTCTCGGTTCTCCGCAGGGCCTGGAGGAAGACCTGGGCTACCTGGTGGGCGACTGCCTCCTGGCCTCAGCCTTTGTGTCCTACATGGGGCCCTTCCTGTCCAATTACCGGGATGAGATGCTCTCCCACATCTGGATGAAGCAGGTGAGACCCACAGGGACCTCCTGCTCTTCTCCGGGTTGGCCTTCTCGAGGTTGCCCTCTCCTTCGCTGGAGAAGGCTCTTCCGGGCGTTTGGACCTCGCTGGTCACATCTGCCCTGTCCACCTCCTCTTCCTCCTCCTCAAACAAGATCCGGTGGGGTTTTGAGACCCAGATCCTTGTCCCGTCTTTCCTGCTTTGGTGAGGACCTCCCTCGTGGGATGGATCTGGGGGAGGTTCCAGGTGCTCAAGGAAGGCCACCGGGATTCCAAGGTCCTCCTCCTCCTCTTTTGACGACCCCATAATCCTTTGCGGGGTGGAGTCTTGGGCAACTGAATGGAGCTAGCGGAGTGTTTTTTAATGGCCGGATGCCCTTCCTGTTGCCAGTGTGGAGTTTTGTTCAGCAGATACATTCTCATTGTACCCAGAGAGAGAAATATCTGCCTCTAGCTAGGATCGAAGATGGCCGGGACTTGTCCTCTTCGGTTCCTCACAGCTTTCCTCCCGCAGATCCGGCAGCTTCACGTGCCCTGCTCGCCCATGTTCACCTGCGACAGCTTCCTCTCCAACCCAACCATGGTGCGCACCTGGAACATCCAGGGACTGCCCTCCGACGACTTCTCCACCGAAAACGGGATTATCGTCTCGCGAGGAAACCGGTGAGACCTGGGTCCTTCTGGGCCGGACGGCCTGGGGGTGGGGGGGCTTTGAGGGGCTTTGAAGGAGTCCATCTGGAGACCCTTCCTCACCAAGGAATCGAAGAGGTTCTAAGGTGGCCTTTCGGGCTCTTCCTTAGGTGGCCTCTGATGATCGACCCTCAATGCCAGGCCACCAAGTGGATCAAGAACATGGAAGCCAAGAAAGTGAGGAGCCACCTTCGACCCTCCACCCCACAAGGAGAGCTTCCTCCAGGGGTCACTCCTCCCTCCTCTGGCTCCCTCCTTCCTTCCTTCCTCCCTTCCTTCTCATTCACATCTCCCTCCCTCCCTCCATTCATTCCTTCACTTTTTCCTTCTCAATCCCAGCTCCTTCCTTCGTTCCTCCCTCCTTCCCTCCCTCCCTTCCTTCCTTGCTTCCTTCCTCTCTCCCTCTCTCCCTCCCTCCCTTCTCATCTACTCCTTCCTTCCTTCCTTCCTTCCTTCCTTCCTTCCTTCCTTCCTTCCTTCCTTCCTTCCTTCCTTCCTTCCTTCCTTCCTTCCTTCCTTCCTTCCTCTCTTCTCATTCTTTCTCATTCTCATTCTTTCTCATTCTCATCTACTTCCTCCCTCCCTCCTTCCCTCTCTTCCCCTTCCTTCCTTCCTTCCTTCCTTCCTTCCTCCCTCCCTCCCTCCCTCCCTCCCTCTCTTCTCATTCTCATCTACTTACTTATTTACTTACTTACTCTCTTCCTCCCTCCCTTGGGCTGTGCCAGGGGTGCCTGCCAGCTGAGTGCCCTGCATGAGTCCCTAGAGCAGGGGTCCTCAAACTTTTTAAACAGGGGGCCAATTCACAGTCCCTCACTGTTGGGGGGCTGGACCGGCTGGGTGGGCGTGGCTAGGTGGTCATGTGGCTAGGTGGGCGTGGCCAATTTATGAGTCCATTAAACAAGGTGCACAAATTAAACTTTAATTTGTTTTGCTCCTGGGGGTGTTTTATTTGCTTTTGTTTTCATGTTGCTCTTTTGGTCGACTTTTCTTTTTACTAGATCATTTTTTCAGTTGTTTAGGAGTCTAGGGGTCCACTTCAGGAAACTCAGTTTTGCAGCAATTCTTCTCAGGCCCAAGGAGCTTGAGAAATCTTTCTCTCTCTCTCTCTCTCTCTCTCTCTCTCTCTCTCTCTCTCTCTCTCTCTCTCTCTCTCTCTCTCTCTCTCTCTCTCTTCGTCTTCTC
>QLTV01003784.1:495663-511947 GCA_003457575.1 Thermophis baileyi
TAGAGAGAGAGGCAAGGGGGGGGGGGAATGGCTTCAGATGACTGCTCTTGTGTGCTTTTCTCTCTCTGTGTGTGTGTGTGTGTGTGTGTGTGTGTGTGTGTGTGTGTATACACACCCAGGCAGCTCACTTTTAACTGTTCCCCCCCCCTCATGCTCACAGGTGGTAGATGAAGCCCATGGCTGTGTGTCCTCTCTGGGGACTTTCTATGGGTCTGCCTGTTCCCTCCCCCCAGCTAATTACAGGTAGTCCTCGACTTTACGACCACAATTGAGCCAAAAGATTGAGGTTGTGAAGGGAGACATTTCTTCAGTGAGTTTTGCCCCCGTTTTACGACTTTCCTCGCCACATTTGTTCGGTGCCGTTGTTAAAACGAGTAACCCGGTTATTAAGCGAATCCGGCTTCTCCCCCCCCACCCCGCCCCACTGTCTTTGCTCGTCCGGAGGTCGCAAAAGGGGATCAGGTGACTCCCCCATCGGGACGCTGCGACTGTTGTAAACGTCAATCCGTTGTCAAGCAAGTCCGAATGTTAAGTCGCGCGACCACAGGGGGATGTTGCAACGGTCGTAAGTGTGAAAAAGGGACATAAGTCGCTTTTTTCCCCGATGTCATCGTAACTTCGAACGTCACTAAGCAAACTGTTGTAAGTCAAGGACTACCTGTGCCTCTGTGGTCCCTCCGTTGCCCCATAAGGAGCAGCCCAACGGCAAGCATGCTTTTTAGGTGGTACGACCTCAGTGGGGGCCAGAATTTATGTGGTTAACCAAGACGGTTGTTGAGTCGCGTCCAATCTTACGAGCCTTTTTTGTGTGTGGCCATGGTCATTAAGTGAATCGCTTTTCAGCTGTTGAATGAATAGCACGGTTGTTAAGCGAATCCGGCTTTCCCCCGTTGACTCTGCTTGTCGGAAGGTCGCAACCCATCATAAGTACGTGCCAGTTGCCAAACCAGTGGGGACGCTGCAATGGTTGTAAGTGCGAGGAATGGTCGTAAGTCGCTTTGTCGTAACTTCGAAGAGTTGCTAAGCAAACGTTCGTAAGTCGAGGACTAGCTGTGGTTCCCTCTAGCTGCCTTCTCGTCCTCCTTACGGATTCAGCCCGTTTCCCCCCCAACACCCCCCCGGGGGTTTCCTGCCCTCCCCTGTGCTGAAGAGAGTTGGGGTCTCCCGGGGGGGGGATTCTGGGAGCCGAGCTTTCTCTCGAAATCCGTATTTTTCTCTCCCTTTCCGTATCGGATAAACCTGGCTAGGAAGAATCCAGATAGATTCAGACGCTTCTCCTGAGCACAGGGTAGTCCTCGACTTATGACCGCAATTGAGCCCAAGTGAGACATTCGTTCAGCAAGTTTCGCCCCACCTTATTGGCCATGGTTGCTAAGCGAATCCCTGAAATTGTTATTATGTTAGTAACCCGGTTGTTAAGTGCATCTGGCTTCCCCCATCGGCTTTGGTCGCAAAAGAGTATGGCGTGACCCCCCCCCCTGGGATGCTGCAGCCGTCATAAATGCGAGTCAGGTGCCAAGGGTTTTGATCATGTGACCACAGCATTGCTGCAGTCGTCGTCAGTGTGAAGAACAGTCCTAAGTCACTTGTTTTCAGTGACGTTGTAACTTCGGTCGCTGAGTGAACTGTCGTAAGTCGAGGATTATCTGTATAGCTCTCCCCTTATCCCAGATTTTGCTGGGGTAGATGGGCATTGGAGTCCAGGACATCGTTAGCTCAACCTGGTCACTTATGCTCTTAGGAATGTTTGGATCTATAGGCAGTCCTCGATTTACGTCAAGAATTGGAGATTTCCGGCGGCTGTTAAATGAATCGGGTCCGATACAGGCAGTTCTCGACTTACGAACACAATGGAGCCCAAGATTTATGTTGTTAAGGGAGACATTTTGTTCAGTGAGTTTGGCCCCATTTTACGACTTTCCTTGCCACGTTGGTTAAGCGAAGCACCGGCGTTGTTAAATGAGTAACCCGGTTGTTAAGTGAATCCGGCCTCCCCGTTGACTTTGCTTGTCAGAAGGTCGCAAAAGGGGATCACCTGACCCCAGGGATACAGCGACCGTCATAAATGTGAGTCGGTTGTAGGTCACGTGATCACGGGGAAGCTGCAACGGTCGTAAGTGTGAAAAATGGCCGTAAGTCGCTTTTTTCGGTGTCGTCACTTTGAACAGTCGCTGAGTGAACTCTTGTAAGTCAAGGACTACCCTGTTTTTTGCCACGATTGTTTAAGCGAATAACTGCAATTGTGAAGAGACTCTTGCGGTCACTAAGCGAATCCGACTTTGCTCGGCTGGGAAGTTCGCAGGTGATCGTCACGGGACGCCAGTTTGATGCGCTCATCGTACATACATGACAGTTGTCGAGCACGTAATTTTGATGACATGACCATGTGGTTGTAAGTGCGAGGATCGGTCGTTAATTTCTGTTCTCAGCGCAATGGTGACTGAACGGTCGCTAAATGAATCCCTGTAACGAGGACTAGCTATGAATATATTGCTTGTGCCCTTAAATGCAATCCGATAACTCTGCTTGGTTAAAGTGGAGAAACACAGGGAGTCCTTGATTTACGACCACATTGGAGACCAACATTTCTGTTGCTACGCGAGACATATTGATAAATGAGTCGTCCCCCCCCCAATTTAGGACCTTTCCTGCCCCGGTTGTTAGGTGAATCATTGCAGTTACTAAGTTAGTCACAAGGTTGTTAAGTGAATTTGGCTTCCCCGTTGACTTTGCTTGTCAGACGGTCGCAAAAGGGGATCACCTGACCCCGTCATAAGTATGACTCAGCTGTCAAGGGTCTAAATTTTGATCACGTCACCGCGGGGAGGCTGCGACGGTCGTAAGTGTGAAAAACGGTCGTAAGTCCCTTTTATCAGTGCCGTTGTAACTTCGGTCGCTAAGCGAACTGTTGTAAGTCGAGGACGGCCTGTAGTCAATGCTAAAGCGGTGTTTCTCAACCTTGGCGGCTTGAAGATGGGTGGACTTCAACTCCCAGAATTCCCCCAGCTTGGGGAATTCTGGGAGTTGGAAGTCCACCCATCTTCCAAGTGGCCAATTCGAGAAGCATCCTGCTAGCTAGACAGATAGAGGTTGGCCTGCTTGTTTGACTGCTTGCGCGTTCCGGGCTACATTCCCAGTTTCCAGTGGGAATTTGAATTCAACACAACTCAACACAACAAGGCAGTGTGGGTGTGTTGCTGTACGCTTAGATTCCCGAAGACAATGAGTGTGTTTGTGATGCCAAAAAGCAGGGAGAGGAGAGAATTTAACAATTGAATTTGCAATTCCGTGGGAATTAACAGAAGTTAGCTAGCTGAAGATTGGCATTTAGGGTGGGGGGCTTGGTTGGAACCAGAAAGGGGGGGTGGAGATACAGTTCTTCGGAAGTTACAGGTGGTCCTCGACTTACAACAGTTCACTTAGTGACTGTTCAAAGCTACAACGGCACTTAACGACCGTTTTTCACACTTACGACAGTTGCCGTGTTCCCCTATGGTCGCGGGATCAAAATTCAGACGCTCGGCTGCTGACTCGTCTTTATGACGGTCGCGGTGTCCCTGGGAGTCACGTAATCCCCTTTTGCGACCTCCTTATAAGCAAAGTCAAGGGGGGGGGAGATCAGATTCACTTAACGACTGCGTTGCTAGCTTAACAGCGGCCGTGATTCATTTAACAACGGTGGGAAGAATGGTCTCAAATTCACTTAACGGACGTTTCCCTTAGCAGGAGAAATGTTGGGCTCGATTTCGGTCGTAAATTGAGGAGTAAATTGGAGTCCCTGAGCCAGAGTGCCATTTTTCCATGCGGAGAGGAAGATACAGGAAAAACTAGACGGACTTGAATAACGTTCGTCCCCGGCTAGGTGGTGCCAGAAGCGAAACGATGGATGTGCAGAGGTTGCAGGCTTGAACCGTGGGATGGCAGGTCAAACCGTAGGTGAAGTACCTACTCGTACACCTGAGTTGGTGTCATTCAAGCCCACCCCCCAAAAAAGTTCTTTTTCCATTTGTTTTGTGACATCTTAGAGCAGTGTTTCTCAAACTTGGCCCCTAGAAGGGGGGGGGGACTTCGACTCCCAGAATTCCCCAGCCAGCCTGCTTTAAGAGGGGTGGGCTTCGACTCCCAGAATTCCCCAGCCAGCCTGCTTTAAGAGGGGTGGGCTTCGACTCCCAGAATTCCCCAGCCAGCCTGCTTTAAGAGAAGTGGGCTTCGACTCCCAGAATTCCCCAGCCAGCCTGCTTTAAGAGGGGTGGGCTTCGACTCCCAGAATTCCTCAGAAATCTACTCATTTTAAAGCAAGCTGGGTGGAGAATTCTGGGAGTTGAAGTCCACCCATCTTCAAGGGGCCATGGTTGAGAAACACCATCTTAGCAACTTTTTTTTTTTTTTTTGCATCAGATGCTCTGCAAATTATTCTTGCGGTCCTCGACTTACAACTACACTTTCTGTTGCTAAGCAAGGCGGTCGTAAAGCCAGTCGCGCTCAAATCTTACAAGTTTTTTATTTGGCTAAACGGATCTCTGTGGTTGATCAGCCAATCACGTGTCCTCAAGTGAATTGAGCTTGTCGGAAAGTGGCAATGGATGGTCACGTGACCTGAGGACGACAACTCTGCCATCGTCGTAAATACATGCCGGTTGACAGGCGTCCAATCTTTGATCCTGTGACAGTCGTAACTGCAAGGACCGGGTCGTGAGTCATGTTTTTCCCCCCCCCCCAGTGCCGTTGTAATTTGGAATGGTCACTAAATGAATGGTTTTAAATTGAGAGCTGCTTGGAACAGTCGCTAAATGGATGGTTTTGAATTCAGGGTTGCTTGGAATGGTCTCAAAATGGGTGGTCGTAAGACGAGGACCAGCGGTGACGCGTTTCTTGAAGGGAGTCTGCAAAATACAGGGAGTCCTCGATTTACAACCAAAATTGCGCCGGAAATTTCCGTTGCTGAGCAAGACCCGTTCTTAAATGAGTGTTGCTCCATTTTACAACCTTTTTGGCCACGGTTGTTAAGGGAATCACCGCAGTTGTTAAGTGAGCAACACCGTTGTTAAGTGAATCCGGCTTTCCCCGTTGACTTTGCTGGTCAGAAGGTCGCAAAAGGGGATCATGTGACCCCTGGGACGCTACAACAGTCATAAGTACCTGCCAGTTGCCAAGCGGCCGAAATTTTGATCACGTGACTTTGGAGAGGCTGCAACGGCCGTTGTGTGAAAACTGGTCCTTTTTTCAGTGCCATCGTAACCTCTGAACGGTCACTAAGCGAATGCTTATACGTTGAGGATTACCAGTACTGAGCTGGCTGGCCTTTCTAACACCCCTGAACGGAGATAACAGAATAGCAGAGTGGGAAGGGACCTTGGAGGTCTTCTAGTCTAACCCCCCTGCTTAGGCAGGAAACCCTGTACCATTTCAGACAAATCTCTGTCCGATCTCTTCTTAAAAATATCCAATCTCTTCTTAAAAACCTCCAGTGTTGGGAGCAGGAGGTTGGACTAGAAGACCTCCAAGGTCCCTTCCAACTATTCTACTCTGAATGGCTGTCCAATCTCTTCTTAAAAGCCTCCAGTGATGGAGCAACCACAACTTCTGGTGGCAAGCTGTTCCACTGGTTAATTGTCCTCACTGTTAGGAAATTCCTCTTTAGTTCCAGGTTGCTTCTCTCCTTGATGAGTTTCCACCCGTTGCTTCTTGTCCTGCCTTCAGGTGCTCTGAAGAATAGGTTGACCCCCCTCTTCTCTGTGGCAGCCCCTCAAATACTGGAATATTGCTATCATGCCCCCCCCCCCGCCCCTCCTGTCCAGTCCCCTAATCATCTTTGTTGCTCTTCTCTGCACTTTTTCCAGAGTCTCAAACATCTTTTTGTGCAAGGGATGTACCCCACTGTTAAGCTAAACGAAGAGAGAATTCATCTAAGCTAATTAATCCGGGTCAGAATAGGCGGCCATCCTCAGGGGGGCTAGTCCCGAAATATCACGCAGAGACCCCTGGGTCCGACCAGCTGCTTGGCCAACTCTGGAAGCGGTTACATCACGAGACGCAACCGATTGCGCTGAGTTGCATCACCAGGCAACGAGAGCAGCTGGGCGCATCTGCGGAGTCCATGCACCGGAGTGTTTCCCCATCCACCCTGTCCAGGTGAAGCTTGTGATCGGAAGTGCGAAAGCCCCCAAGGGTTAAGTTTCCCCCCCCCAAAAAAGGGTAGGTTTTCCTTAAAAGGAAAAGGGGGCTTTGTGCGACAAAAGAGTTCCCACCCTTTTGAAGCATTTTGGGAGCTGGCGATGTGTTTGGAAGGCAAAGATGATTAAAAAAATATTATTATTATTATTATTAATAATAAAATTTGTATGCCGCCCAACTCCCAAAGGACTCTGGGCGGCTCACAACACAGATAGATATTTGATTGGATTAAAATTCTACAATTCAAGTCTGTTTAGCAGAATAACAGACTTGGAAGGGACCCTGGAGGTCATCTAGCCCAACCCCCTGCTCAGGCAGGAAACGCGGCACCGTTTCAGACAAACGGCTGTCCAGTCTCTTCTTAAAAGGGCTGAAAAGTTTTCTTTCAATGGATGTGAGACGCTTCCCGCTGGGTTGTGATTATACCAATCCCAAACCCTTGGGCACCTGATTTGATATTTTTTAAATAAGTCCTCAACTTAACGACCATTCATTTAGTGACCGTTCGAAGTTACAACGGCACTGGAAAAAAAAGTGGCTTAGGACCGTTGTTCACCCTTTATGACCTCTGCAGCAGGCCCGTGGTCACGTGATCAACATTCGGACGCTTGGCGACTGACTCACATTTATGACGGTCGCGGTCTCCTGGGTGTCATGCGATCCCTTTTTGCGACCTTCTGATGAGCAAGGTCAACGGGGAAAGCCGGATTCACTGAACAACCGTGTCGCTAACTTAAGAACTGCAGCGATTCCCTTAACGACGGGTGGCAAGAAAGGTTGTAAAACAGGGCAAAGTTCACTTAATTTCAATCCCTCGCTGAGCAACAGAAATTTGGGGCTCCATTGTGGTCGTAAGTCGAGGACTGCGTGTATTTGGGACCTTGGTTCCCACGCACGCAAAACATCAGTCTGTGGTGGGTCAGTTCTGGTTGGGTAGTTTGGAGACAATCCTGTAGGCCGATTTCTGTCGGGGTTTACACGGGGAACCTGTGTTCTCGTGGCTCTTGCCGGGCTCCATGTTTTGTGCGTGCACACACAAAGACACACACACACACACACACGCACGCACACACACACAAAGACACAGGATCTCCCTTGCCCTTGTGGGTGGCTCCGCTTACGCCACGAGGCTGTGCTGTGTTCATTGTCTGGGCACAGGCCGGCCTTTATCCTCGCCAGGCCAGAGACGCCATCCCGCTACGCCTCATTTTCCCGCTGAAGGTCTCCTTTGTGGGCCCGGGGCTTAAGACATGCCTCCGGCCATCCGCTTTGCTCCCATTTTAGAGACCAACTGAGGCCGAAGCTGAGAGGACGGGAACACGGGGGTGGGGGGACCCCAGTCTGTGTGTCTGACGCACGTTAAAAAAAAATGTTTGGATTCTTGCGGCCAACATCTTGACGTACTTGAGGTCCTGGGTGCTCTCTGAGCTTAGTTGTTTTGTCTTGCAGACATTTCATGACCCAACTAGAGAACATCATCAGTCCTAGTGAGTGTGGCAAGCAAACCCCACTCCCTTCTAGCACTGGTGATGTCACCTAGTTGGGTCATGAAACGTCTGCAGGGAAACCACCAATCTCCGAGCCCACCAAGGGCTCCACAGTTCAACCCCGAGCTACAAATAATTCTGTTCTTTTGACTTTCTTGACCACACTCTGCGGACACCCCCCATGCCCCCCAACTGTGGCCATTATGTCTTGATTGACCCTGGAGGCTAAGCAACAAACCATGTGCAGAAACACAGCGGTGCAGCTCACCCCGAGGCGTGCAGTACAGAGCACAACGATACAGGAACGGCAAACTATCTGTTGCGCCATCCTGGCGGCCACCCCAGGCCGTCGTACTTGCGTCCTGATGTCTGATGCTTGGTGCCATCGGGCTGGGCCCCACGTTTTGTAATCTGACCCCTGGTCATGTTGTGAGACTTTGTGACTAAGCAGGTTCGGGCAGGGGACAGGGGAGGTCACAAGGTTGCTGTGGGTGTGTTGGTTTGCGGGCAGGTGTTGCCCAAAGGGGTAACCACCAAAGACAGGCCGGACCACGTCGGAGGAGGCAGAATGCCCTGCGGCCTTCCCTTTTTCTCTGAGGATCAGGTCCAGGAACGTTGCACGCGAGCAGGGAAAGCTGGGTTATGGAGTCCCCTGGCTGGATTGTGGCGTGTCTTCCACTGTTCCACTCCGGCCACCACTCCACAGAGCGAGGGGACAAACCGTTCAGTATTGGTACTGCTCGACGTACGACCTCAATCGAAACGAAAACGTCCATCGCTACGTGGAGACGGTTGTTGAGTTTGGCTCGATTTTACAACCGTCCTTGCCACGGTGGTGAAGGGAATCACCGCAGGTGTGAAGTTAGCCGCACGGTCGTTAAGTGAATCCAGCCTCCCCGTGGACTTTTGGCTCAACCGAAGGTTGCGCGACCCTGGCACGCTGCGACCCGTCATAAATACGAGTCAGAGGCTAAGCGTCTGTACTTGGATTGCGTGACCACGGGGATGTTGCAACGGTCGTAAGTGTGAAAACGGGCCTGAGTCACTTTCTTCAGCGCCGTTGTAATTTTGAATGGTCACTAAACGGAACGGTTGTAAGGCGAGGACTACTTGTACAACTGAGCCAAGTCGCCAGAGGTCCACTTGCTGTGATTCTTCATGGGGTCCCTTGCAGGAGCCCTCCTCTTCCCCCCCCCCCAGGATCCAGGGATTTTCATTACGGTAGAGGTAGTCCCCGACTTACAACTATTCATTTAGTGACTGTTCAAAGTTACGACAGCACTGAAAAAAATGACTTATGACCGTTTTTCACACTTACGACCATTGCAGCAACCCCATGTCACATGATCAAAATTCAGAGGCTTGGCAACTGACTCCTATTTATGACGGTCGCAGCGTCCGGGGGGGGGGTGTCACACGATCCCCTTTTGCGACCTTCCGACAAGCAAAGTCAAGGGGGGGAAGCCAGATTCACTTAACAACCATGTCGTTAACAACTGAAGCGATTCGCTTAACAACCGTGACCAGAAAGATTGCAAAACGGGGCCGAATTGACTGAATGAACGTTTCGCTTAGCAACAGAAAAACGTTGAGCTCGTTTGTGGCCGTAAGTCGAGGACTAAATCTAGCATGGGCCATGCCAGGAGACCCTCACCCTCACCCTCTCCTCTTCTGAGGTTTTGGGATCCCTTTCAGCAGAGAGGTTGTCTTTTCCGCGTTTTTTTGGGGGGGGGTCGCTATTTTGCAAATCGGCAGAGTGTATGTGTGCCGAGGAATGTGGAACGCCACGCGTGTGGGAGGGAACAGATGGACACGGCTGTCTCTTGAGGGAGGGAGGGAGGTGAACATAAATAAGTGGCTTTCCCTGGGTGGGGGGACACACAGGTAAACCTCAGTTTCCTTGAAACCCCCCTCCCCTAATGCTTGCTTTCTTCTTTTCCTACAGAGTCGGGGTCCGCACCATGGCGGGAGAGTAGCCGTACCCCCCCACCAGCCACGCCTCGTGGCCCGAGACGGCGCATGGGCCCGGTGTGGGGGGGGACCCAGCCCATGAGAAAGCAGCGAGGGGAGCATGTTCCTCCTCTGGTGAGTGGCCGAAGCAGACCCCACGCGGAGGGGCCGCCGTGTTCCGTGTGTGTTTCCCATTTTGCGCATCTGTTGTTGGCGCGATAACAGGTTGTCCTCTTCTTACGGACCCCTGTTGAGCCCGAAATGTCTGTTGCTAAGCGAGACATTGGTTAAGTCTACAGTACAGGTAGTCCTTGATTGACGGCGACAATTAAGCCCCTGAATTGCTGTCACTGAGCGAAATACAGGTAGTCCTTGACTTACGACAACAGTTCATTTAGTGACCGAAGTTACAACGGCACTGACAAAAGGAACTTAAGATCCTTTTTCACACTTACGACCGTTGTAGCATCCCCAGGATCAGATGATTTACATTCGTATGCTTGACCACGGACTCGCATTTATGACGGTTGCAGCGTCCCGGGGTCACGCGATTCTCCTTTTGCGACTTTCTGGCAAGCAAAGTCAGTGGGGAAGCCGGATTCACTTAACGACCGTGTTACTAATCGAAGAACTGCAGTGATTCGCTTAACAAATGTGGCAAGCAAATTTGTCACTTAACAACATAAATTTTGGGCTCAGTTGTGGTCGTAAGATGAGGAGTACCTGTAGTTAAGTGAGTTTTGCCACAATTTACGACCTTTCTTGCTACATTTGTTAAGTGAATCAGTGCAGTCGTTAAGTGAATAACAGGGTTGTTAGCGTCCCCATTGACTTTGCTTGTCAGAAGGTCACAAGATGACATAATCCCGGGACACTGTAACCGTCGTAAATACGAGTCAATTGCCAATCCGACCTCTGATTTTTTGATCACGTGACCACGGGGATGTTGCAAGGGTCGTAAGTGTAAAAAACGGTCATAAGTCACTTTTTTAATGCTGTTGTAACTTTGAACGGTCACTAAATGAACTGTTGTAAATCGAGGACTACCTGTAATGGACGCTGCCAGTCGAAATCCTATCCATGGCTGGGATTTAGTCCTCGACTCACACCCATTCATTTAGCAAATGTTTTGATGTTACAATGGCGTTGAAAATGTGACTTGCGACCGGTCCTCACACTTATGACCGTCGCAGCATCTCCACAGTTACGGGATCAAAATTCAGGCGCTTGGGGGAAGCCTGATTCGCTTAATAACCACGATGATTCTCTTAAAAACCCTGGCAAAAAAAGGTTCGCAAAATCAGGCCCGACTCGCTTATCAACCGCCTGGCTCAGCCATGAAAATTCTGCTCCCAGTTGTGGCCGTAAGTCGAGGACACCCCCCCCAACCCCTCCACCCGTAAAAGTTTGTCTGGGGGGGTGTCACGCAGAACTGCGTGCACAAGGCAGCTGTTGGGAGGGGAGAGGAACGAAGGAAACACGAGAAAGTTAATCCTCGCCAAAACAGAACGGGTTTTCCGGTGAGCCACCACCTACCGGCAAATAAGATTTATTTTTGCAACATGGAAATTGTGAAATGATGACTCGTTAAGTTGCTTAACTGGAAGCAGCTCGAGGGCTTTTGTTTGGCGTAGCCTTTTGTGGGTCAAAACTTCGGTGGGTACGTCGTCGCCGTGTGCATCACTTTCCCTGTGCATCAAAAGCATGCTCTCTCTCTCCCCCCCCTCTCTCTCTCTTTCTCTCTCTCTCTCTCTCTCTCTCTCCCTCTCTCTCTCTCTCTCTCTCTGTCCCTCCGGAATGCATCTTGCACAAAGGTTCACTCGCAGCTGCTGCTCTTGCTCCATGTCCCACCCCCTGCAACCGCTGCCTGAGGGCCGGCCGTGGACTCCTCCAGTGCTGTCCCCGCCCTCTGGCTCTGCGGCCAGCGAAGCAGCTGGGCCTGGTGGGTGGGAGGGGGAAGCGCAATGGGGAGGGAGGATCCACTACGTAAGGGCTGCGGGGAGGAGGAGGAGGAGGACAGAGTACGACGACGGAGTGAGCCGGTGACTCACTCAACATGCTTCCCCAAGCAGCCGCTGTGACCTTAAAAGGCTCCTTGTTGGAGTGAACAAACAATTAACCCCCTGGCTGCC
This sequence comes from Thermophis baileyi, assembly GCA_003457575.1. Lineage (NCBI taxonomy): Eukaryota > Metazoa > Chordata > Lepidosauria > Squamata > Dipsadidae > Thermophis > Thermophis baileyi. The sequence goes on from QLTV01003784.1 coordinate 507,407, forward strand.
TTCGTTCCTGCCCTACGTCTGAAGCCAGGCCCCCAAACAAAAATCCCAGTTTCTCTGGGGCGCCTCGTTTTCCCCCAAAAACCTCCCTCGGAAGTGCACTCTCTTTGTGCGTGCACTCCTTTTGCAACAGGATTGGCTGAAAGTTGGCCAGACTATGGATGAGAATTGGTGACTGTATCCCGCCACTGTTGTCTGGAGGGACCCCGGAACGAGGGTGACCCCCCATTGGACGTTGTAAACTCTGACCCCACGACCGAAAACATGCGTGTGCGTGTTTCTCTCCTCTTGGAGGCGCATGTGCCTCTTCTCTTGTTTTTACAGGTAGTCCTCCACTTAACAATAGTTCATTCAGCGATTGTTTGAAGTTACGAAAACGTGACTTAGGACCATTTTTCACACTTACGACCGTTGCAGCATGCCCGCGGTCAAGGGATTTGAAGTTCAGACACTGGGCAACTGACTCATATTTATGACAGTTGCAGCGCCCCGGGGTCGCGTGATCCTCTTTCGCGACGATCTGACATGCAAAGTCAATTCGGAAGTCAGATTCACTTAACAACCGTGGTGTTAACCACTGCAGTGTTTCACTGAACAACGGTTGGCGAGAAAGATCGTCAAATGGGACACAGCTCATTTAACGGCTGTCTTGCTTAACGACAGAAATTTTGGGGCTCAATTGCGGTCGTAGGTCGAGGACTACCTGTACTGAACCGTGTTGTCTTGATCAGCTACCCCTAATCCCGCATCCTGCACAAGTGCTGGGGCTCCTCCTGGGGGTTGACGATGGGAGGTGTAGTCCTAAAGTGCCATATGGAAAGGTGTCTCTGAGAGGGAGGGGCTGTCTTCCCACAAGTTTGCGAACAACGAAGTGGCACACACTTGTATCATCGTAGCCGGGAGACGTTGGTCGTGGAAGGCCTCTAGATGTGCTGCTGAAATGTAGAACTCTGTACCCAAATTTGTTTGCCTTGTGTGTGGCTGAGCAAGCAGGGATTCTTGTGTACACAACGCGCACCCTGGCCCCTTCGGGTTTTGTTCGGTGTACAGCTACGGTGCCTGGAACATTTTCTCCAGACTGGCAGACGGGCTGAGGCTGCCCCGAAAATGTCTTTGGAACCAGCAGGGAAACGGTTACAGAGCTGATGACGTGAGCACGGGCTGCCACACCGCGCCGACAGGAGCTGGCACGATCCTGGCGTTCTTTGCTGGTGTGGCCAAGTTCTTTTTATTTTTTTTTCCTCTTTCCTTTCAATCGCTTCAACGGTTGCTTTGGCAATGCTGCCGCCGTTTCCTTGCCCCGCTTGGCACCTGGAGGGGCGGGAAGGGAGGACCGGCATGGAGAAGACGGGGGTTTGTGCGATACAAACTATGTCGGGGTCTCGTGCCGCGGCTGCTCCTTCAGGACGTGCCAGAGAAGGACAGTAGCCGGGCTTTGCCGTCAGCCCACTCGAGCGTGTGTGTATTGGGGCAGGAGGGACTCTTCCACGGTTGTGCCATTATGTGGTGTACCGTAGTAGACCCATGTACACCATGTACGGGGAGCTGCAGCGAATGACCTTTTGGTGGTATGTGCAGTGTGACATCGCTGGTGTGTTTGTCTTCGACGTCCTTGGACCCGGTGCTCGGTCTTGTAGCATGTGCGGTCAGGCGTTTTCTGAGCGTGCCTATGTGGTTGTCCTCTTCACCACGAGCGCGTGGAACAGTCCTCCAAGAAAACATGCCAGTTGTGTACAGGTAGTCCTCGACTTACGACAGTTTGCTTAATGACCATTCGAAGTTACCACAGCATTGAAAAAAATGACTTATTTTTCACCCGTGACCCTTTCCGCACCCCTCTGGTCACATGATCAAAATTCAGAGGCTTGGCAACTGACTCATCTTTGTGATGGTTGCAGTGTCCCAGGGTCATGTGATCCCCTTTTGCGACCTTCTGACAGGCAAAAGTCCATGAGGAAGCCAGATTCCTTTAACAACCGTGCGACTGACTTAACCACGGCCGCGATTCACTTACCAACCGTGGCAAGAAAGGTGGTCAAAACTCGCTCAACACCTGCCTCGCTTAGCGACAGACCGTTTGGGCTCAATTGTGGTCGTTTAGTCGAGGACTGCCTGTTCTACGAGGACCCCTCTCTGCGTTCAAACCTACACATATCAGAGCTTCTCGTTACTCCACGGCGGTGGTGGTAGCATGAGGTTCCACTGTGTTGTGGTTGGTTTTGCTTGAGAATTCTCACAAGGACTGAGCGAGCGGTGCGCCGCCACGGGAGCAAACAGGCTGGGATCCCCTAGTAGGGCAGGGCTTCTGAAGAAGTGGGGGCGGAGGAGGAACCTAGACTTGTGGGGTGGAGGGGGGGGGACTAATGAAGTCATTCTAGCCCTTTAAACCAGGACAAATTTTCCAGGGGAGGGAAGAGGCTGAGTCACTTGCAGCCGGAATTTACCCCACACACACGCTCCACTGACTTGGCAGGAACTCTGAACCCCACATGGTGGCCTGGTGTAGTGGTGGTGGTGGGGAGGATAAGTGGGGGGAGGAGAGAGAGAAAGACACACCAGCGGAAAGGAGTTACAAGTTACATTCTCCTAGTATGTCCCGGTTGCACATTAGTCGAGGCACCGCAGCGGGAGTAAACACTCCGGTGGGGACACTTCTCCGAAGACGTGACAGCGCCACGCCTCTCACATCCACCCCTTGTGTGCCAGGAGGTAAGGCCCTACTGCCCGTCTGCGTGCGGAGGGGGAGATGTGTGAGCGGAGGAGCGAGGGCACCGTGTGTGTCCGTGTGTGTCTGTTCAAGGATGTTGTCGTTCTTTTCTTCCCTATACAGCAAATGTGTGTGTGCGTTGTTTGTCATTTAATTAGGCTCCCTGGTGGTGTGTGCCTCACCCTGTTTGATCCCCTTGGACCGTGGCCAATTTTGGATCGGGTATTTGTGGGTCTTTGACCCGTACGTGCTGACACTGCTTGTTTGTTTAACTCTTTGGCCACTGCTTGGGGGGGGGGGTTTGTCAGTTTATAGAAGTTGTGGTTGTCGATAAGGAACGGTCTCGAGACGGCGGTGATTCTCTTCGCCCGCGAATTCCCACAGAACGTTGTGGGTCCGTTTCGTTGGGGTTGCGAGGTTCCCGGCCGGCGGTGAACGGATCAACGCCGCAGCGGGGGCCAACTTTGTGCCAGGGCCACGTTGTGTTGAAACTGTTTGTGTGTGTCTGTAATTCTCTCCCCCCCGCCCCCCCCCATCCCAGCCTCCCCAAATCTTGGACTTTGGAACGATTTTGTAACTTCAAGGCAGCTTTTGATTAACTTGCGATCCTCTTTCTGATGGGTTGTTAAGACCCCAGTTCCCAAATTCCCCCTTTTTTCTGCCGTGATAGTTGGGAATTCTGGGAAATGTCGCCTATCTGTGGAGGGGTGGGCTTGTGTTGACTTTTGGCAGTGTTAAGATTAATATTTTCTGGGTGAATGTCTGTGCTCAGTTAGTGTGTTGGCGCGCATAAATTTCAGATAGACAGATAGTCCTCGACATACAACAGTTCATTTAGTGACCGATGTTGCAACGGCACTGAAAAAGGGACTTGCGACCCTTTTTCACACTTATGACCGTTGCAGCATCCCTGGGGTCACGTGATCAAAGTTCAGACGCTCGGCAACTGACTCGTATTTGTGACCTTTGCGGTGTCCCGCGATCCCCTTTTGCGACCTTCTCACAAGTGAAGCCAACAACTGCAGTGATTCACTTAGCAACGGTGGCGAGGAAGGTTGTGAAACGGGGCAAAGGTCGCTTAACAGCTGTCTCGCTTAGCCGCCGAAAAGTGGGCTCGATTGTGGTCGTAAGTCGAGGACTACTGTACCGTCAACGTCCCGCCGTGGCTTCGGTTTCTCTCTCTGATATTGATCGAGAGGGGAATTGGCCGACCCAGACGGGGATTTCCCACCCCACCCCAAAGCTCGTGAAGGGGCTTTCCTGCGCTATAATTCCCGACCTTTGCCTGGCGCAGGCGTGCGCCTAAAACCCTTCGGGTGAGTTGTGTGTTTATCAGGCTGACCTTTCTTGGAAAGGAGGAGGAGACAAAACCACGCAACTCCCAACCACACTGTGCATCCCCTCAGCTTTCATGCATCATCTTCTCTGCTTCTCCGTATCTCCGCACAACACCCACACACACACACACACACACAAGGGGGGGGGAGAGAGAGAAGGAGGGAGGGAGAGAGAGAAAGAGAGAGAGAAAGAGAGAGAGAGAAAGAGAAAGAAAGAGAAAGAGAGAGGGAGAGAGAAAGAGAGAAAGAGAGAGAGAAAGAGAGAGAGAAAGAGAGAAAGAGAGAGAGAGAAAGAGAAAGAAAGAGAGAAAGAGAGAGAAAGAGAGAAAGAGAGAAAGAGAGAGAGGGAGAGAGAAAGAAAGAGAGAGAGAGAAAGAAAGAAAGAGAGAAAGAGAGAGAAAGAGAAAGAGAGAGAGAGAGAAAGAGAGAGAAAGAAAAAGAGAGAGAGAGAAAGAGAGAAAGTGTGTGAGAGAGAGAAAGAGAGAGAAAGGAAGAGAGAG